>OY987315.1:35950713-36323080 GCA_963920655.1 Geranium rotundifolium
TATATGTTATAATTCATATTTTAATTGTGCATAAATAATAACTTATTTAATAAAAATTAAAAAAATAGAGAAATTCAATTAGTCCCCGGAGTCCCTATCTGCCCGATTAACGTCTAGTGTTTTATAAAACCTTGATCATATCATGACTCATAAAAGGGTGGCTCGTACTTACAATAGTATACATCATTGTTAGGAAGACATCATACCTATTTTAAGTAGGCTATTTATATGCTTTATTCAGCTTTATAGTCTCAAAAACATCAATACCCAAATTGAGTGATTAACACATTATAAATTTCTACATGGTTTACTGAAAAATAACAGCAATGTATCATCAATGAGCTTTAAAACCAAGATGATGTTGTACATGTTGAATCCTCTTCAACATTGTTTTGGATAATCTTATATGCTTTCAAACTGAAAAGAAAATGCAGTTTACAGAGCCAATTTTATAACGATTAATGACACAGTTACTAAGACAGGTTTTATAAATAAAATAGAAGGATACTTGACCTTGCACATATAGGAACTTAATATTCTCCATTTTGACATTGCTCGCTCAACTGCTAGTGCCAACACGATCTCAACAAATTTTCTTGAAAGCCAGCGCTCATTTTTTAAGAATGTGTTCTTGACAAGCTGCCATAAATATTAAGGACATGAGGAACATATATTAGAGTAG
The DNA here is from genome assembly GCA_963920655.1 of Geranium rotundifolium. Taxonomy (NCBI): domain Eukaryota; kingdom Viridiplantae; phylum Streptophyta; class Magnoliopsida; order Geraniales; family Geraniaceae; genus Geranium; species Geranium rotundifolium. The sequence continues at coordinate 35,951,396 of OY987315.1, forward strand.
AATTGATAAAACCAAATGGTTCTTGAAATAGACAAAACTGCAAGCACGGGTCAACAGAGATGCATATCAAGGAGTACAAAGGTATTTGACAGTTCAATTCTGAAACATTTAATATAGGTTTTGAGTAGGAGCGTTAGAAAACAAAAAAAATCATGGAATGATGTATTGTAAGATACTAATTCAAATAGTGTCAATCAGGGTATTTACTTATAAACTAAGCCAGCTTCAATGTTATAGGCAAAACAGCTTAAACTTAAGCCAAGTTGGCTCGCTGCATGACTCAAGTCTTGCATCCCGCCAAAATGTGAAAAGCACAGGAGTAATGAATTTTTTTGTTCATTCTTCAGATGGCCATGCTTGATCTTGCACTCTGTCAGACAATACATGACCAACATATTTCAAACCATCGACTTCCAATACCATTTTTAGGTCCTTAAGAGGACTTCAATTGAGATATAACAACGATTGCCTACTCATGTAATCCAGCTAAGATCACTTAGCCACCGAGTTCAAGTTATTAAGCTGAATAGCTGATATTGATAACATACAAACATTTCCACTATAAATTGTCTGATCATCTCCAAACATATAAGAAGAAAACAATATAAACTTAATCTGATAAGAAAAACTACCATATCAAAACTAATGAAAAATATAAACTTTATCTATTAAGGGTGCTGAAAAGTCTCACGTGCAATTGTGTTACAGAAAGGGGAAAAGGCTGTTGAACACAATTGCAAGTGGAACTATGACCAGAGAGACTGTATGTACAGAGGCAACTAACATGCCAAAATCTGAACCTTTCAACACCACCTCATTTGATAAATGTACTGATGACAGATCTAAGAGAAAAATCACAAAAAAATTGGAACTGCTATTTGAATTGTGGATAAAGGATGAAAGATCTCACTTACTCAAACATACTAAACAAAGCATGTTGACAGTGACACCTCGAACTATGTAATGATATGCATAATCATGTTTTTAAACTTGGAGAGAACAAAATAAAGTGAATTACAGAGGCCAGACAATAATATGCATTGACAATAAACTAAGATAAACATCGCCCTTCCATCGTCTAACACTATCTTGGGCCTGAGATCTGCTCTGAAGATTTGTAAGAAACAGAAGCAACAAAACCACTTTTTATGTTTGTGTGAGAATCAATTTGTCGATACAGCATAGTACCATTTTGGCCATTTTCCTCTTCAATCATGGATGCTTCAGTAAATCTACGGCCATAAAAGCGCAAGAAATTCAATGACTCCATTCTCGGTTGACCCAAAGGGATCCCTCCTTCCAACATGCCAACAACAGTTTTCATGTAAGGCCTGAGTGTTGGTTCTTCATGAACACAGATCAAAGCCACAAGTACCAACTTCTCAACTTCTTCACTTGTTACTCGCCCCTCTAACCTTGGATCAGAAAGATCCAAGTACCTTCCTTGCTCATGCTTCTCCAAGGCAAATAGCGGAAAATAAACAAGTTCCGACCCTGACGATAGTGATGACTGCCTACCATCACAACTACTGTTCTGATCCAGGGTATGGCTTTGGAAGGAACAGTTTTTCCTTCCACTCACAATTTCAAGCAAAACCATTCCAAAACTATAAACATCTGTTTTTTCAGAGATTGCAGAGCTAGTAAGCCACTCAGGTGCAAGATATCCTCGCGTTCCTCTCATTGTTGTGAATAGACTGGACTGCTCGGGATTTAAAAGCTTTGACAGCCCAAAATCTGATATCTTTGCCTGGAAATGGTCATGCAAGAGAATGTTCTCTGGTTTAATGTCACAATGGATGATCTTATGTGCACACCCACTATGTAAGTAGGCTAGTCCACGAGCTGTTCCAAGCACTATATCAAGTCTCTCTTGCCATTCCAACACTGGTCCAGAACCAAATAAGGTTCGATCTAATGAGCCATGAGTCATGTACTCATAGACCAGCAGGCGCTGACTCCCTTGGGCACAAAACCCTTTCAATTTGACCAAATTGACATGGTGAACATTTCCAATAATTGCAATCTCAGTAAAGAACTCTTTTTTGCCTTGGACCCCAGAATTGGTTATCTTTTTTACTGCCACAACCGTTTTGTCATAAAGTTCACCCTTGTACACAGAACCAAACCCACCTGACCCAATCAGGGTTTTAAAATTTTCAGTCCCCGACTCAAGCTCCTTGTACTCAAACCTTTTAGGTAAACCTGGGATGTAGAAGACATCTAGCTCTCGTGAAGCAGGTGAATCTGTATGAACCAACTTTGTGTCTTTAGTCTTCAAGATCCTCCATCTTCTCCAGAAGAGAAAACTCAGAGCAACTAAAAGGAAAAACCCAGTGAAAGGTAAAAGCACTATAGCAGCAATAGGAATTTTTTGTCTTCGATTGCCTAGATCATTGTTAACATCAGAGTTTGGGGGAGAAGATCCAACTACAACCTTTACGTAACCCGACAGATCATTTTCATTACCACTGCTTGACATGAAGGACCCCAACTCATCCTCAAGCATGTAACAAGAACCAGATGAATTCTCATAGAAAACTCCCAAGCAAGAACAGTTCATCGAGCAGATATCTTCACACTCTGAGAAGTTTACATTATACTGCATGGGGTTAGAGAAAGTATTGGCAAAGTATTTCACACCGGTGCCAAGGCTCAAATATGAGACCATTGACAAATTCAATTGATTGTAGCTGCTGGAAGAGTCACAAGAAAATGGAAAAGAGTAAGAACCATTACTTGGGACACAGCCACTTGAATTTTGTGCACTCACACGGAAGCCTGTAGGACATGAACAACTTGGACCACCAGTCACAGTGCCATCCTTGCACAGCCCGGATCTGCCACATATAGAGGGAACTAGGCAACGGTCAACAGGCTCAACCAATTCCTGAATCCAGCTACCACCAAAAAAGCTACTGATAGCAAAATGACCAGAGGCATCCAACTTTGCAATTCGAAAATCAGATGGAGACAAGACAACCTGAACAATGACTATGGATCCATTACGGCCAAGCAGATAGAGACCTGTTCTATTGATTTCCATATATTCAACAAAATAGTTTGAGTTTCTATAAGCCTTGGAGTCCATGGACAGTTCCCAATATGTGGATCCATGCCACTGAAATACTGCATCATATGCACTAATAGTTAACTTGTAACCACCAGCACCAGACAAGGAGGCACCAACAGGTAAGTGTTGTCCAATCACCACGGTGTCTGTTGGGTAATGGAAACTTTCCCAAAGAGAACCATTGACCTGATCAAGCAAGACAAGGTTACCCACCTCAGTCAGCCATAATGCATGTGCTGGTGATCTTAATGGCGGTGTCGACCATACGAGATTACCATCTTGATCAACAACGGTAATTCCATTGACCGTGAGATTCATTCTACCTGAGTCTGAGATGGGAGCATCCCAGCTAGCAGACCAGATGATGGCGTTAGAAGGCACGTGGATGACACAAAAACAGAAATTGGTTCCTTCAACACCAGGGCTGAAGATAGCAGCTCTGAATGTTCCATTATGAGAGAACAAGAATGAACCGTTATCGTCAACCAATTGAGAGTTTGATGCAGAGAAATCGGGGTATATGAACTCAGTAAAGGAAAGACCGTACGAAAGTGAATACAATAAGAAAACAGTAAGAAAGAACACAAAGAACCCCATGCGAGCTTTAGAAGGAAAGAAGAACATGGAGGACTAAGTAATGTTTCAGTTGAATGAAATGTGGAGCTAGGCCGCTCAGGTTTTCTTCAATTCTAATTGAACCATTGTTCAGTGATGACATCGACAGTTATGTGATCACCAATTAAAGCTTGGCTCCTGGTCAGCCGTGAGGTGTATAACCACATCTGGTGGTGCAAACATAAGCATCATCTTTATATATTCAACTCCATTGTGCCATTTAAATTATAAACACTGCCAACTCACAATGTAATCAAGATTCTTGCTTCTATTGTGATATATTTGCTCCTATCAGTTAATTGTCAACTCAAATAAACAACTCAATTATGAAGGGGACTCTCCTAAATAAAAAAACACAGAGACAAAAATAAAGATAACCCACCATTGAAAATGAGGAAATAAACAAAACCCATAATTCATTGATGATGAAAAAGCATAGAACCCACCATTAAAAATCAGGAAATAAACAAAACCCAGAATTCATCGACCATGAAAAAGCAAGATACCTGCTGGGTTATGGTGCTGCCTCCTCCTCTAGACGAAAGAGAGAGCACAGCACGCGCAACCCCAAAAGGGTCAATCCCGCAATGACGAAAGAAGCGCCGATCTTCGTAGGCGACAATGGCTTGCCACAGATGCGGAGGGTAAGAGCTGGTCTGGACCTCATATTCTGCAGAGGAATCGACGAGATGGCGCCACCGGAGATCGAAGTCGGGCAGGAAGGTGTTGGAGAAGAGGCGGAGGCAGAGAAGGACCAGCGAGAATGCGAGGAGAGGGACGATTTCTTGAAGGAACTGGTGGAGAGAGGGGTCGCGAGTTTGGGACGAGTTGACTCGGATTGAGGGTTTTGAGAAGGAGATGTGCAGTGAAGGGAGTGAAATGAGAGATGGGTATGTGGAGAAGTGGAGGAGGATGTGTTTGGGTGAGATCTTGGTTATGGAGGTTTGGGAATTGGAGAGGAGAGCAAGATTGGTTGTAGTGGAGATCATTTCTCAGTGCGGCGACATTGTTACAAAGTACCCATTTGGTGAATGTATCAACGGATCGGATTCTAGCCCGTCTCGATTTGAACAGTTCTCTCGTCGAACCACGTACACTCGAAAACTGTAATTAACATCTCTTGAGTGTATACGACGAGTTCAACAACTTGTAAGAGTCTTCCATGATTCTTGACCCCGTTAGCTTCTATCATCACTCCACTCTTTTGTGTCTTTAGCGTTTGATCTTGTCGGCGACACATGTATTTCATTTCATTCCATTCACGGCACATTGAAAGAACACGCAAGTGCATTGACTCCTATATAAGAGGATATACAATCCGGTGTTATTTCTACAAATCTGCGTAGTTGTTCGAAATTAATGACATTTCTATATCTTTCAGATGTAAATGAAAAAATTATAAGAATGCGTCGATCGCTAACACGTTGTTGAAATGATTGGAAGAATGAACGTACGCATAACTCCAAGCTACTGCTCGGCCGTATACGGTTGAATCTTGAAGTTGCGCATCAACGTACATATGTGCTTTTTGCAATTTTCATTAACTGTCTAATGGGCCCAACTTCACTCGTTCGATTCGAGGACTCTGTTACTCGCGAAATTACGAGGAATGAAAATCGAGAAGAAAACCAAAATGTTCCATTGTGAAATCTCATTCTCATTAACATCATTTGTAGATGAGTCGTTGTCAATGTACAAATTTATGAAGGTGGACGCATAAATGCATCAAATAAGGTTCAGCCATACAACTTTATGGGTAACGGAGGTTTCGTTCTTCTTGTACTCGTCAAGTTGTATGCTGGAAGTTATTAATCCTTTTTCAACGTGAAGAGTCATAATGATTAAACATGTTGTACATGAATACGTACATTTCAACTGAGAACGTCAAAGTGTAATGAATTGTGCTAACTGAAAACGTCCAAGTGTAATGAATTGTACTAGTTATTAAAAGGGGTAATTACATATCAGTACACCCGTCGAAACCTCATTCCAGGATCAGTCCCCCAAGTTTGAAATTTTTGTTCTCGGTACGCCAAGTTTCAAATGTTAACACTTGAGTCAAAATTCTGTTAAATCTAACACCAATATTTATGTAATGACCGAAATGCCCTCCCTACATAATTCTTAAAATATATAATTATTTGATGAAATGTTGAATGACCATTTTACCCTTTATTAAATATAAAAGTAAACCATCACTGCAAGGGTATGCTTGTCTTTTCAACAAAACAAATAAAATTGATAAATTAATATATACAATTACATTTCTACCCCTATCCCTTATCCTCTTCTAACCTCTTCTCCGACCCATCTCCTTCAGCCCTCTCTTTCTCTGCCCCATCTTCTTCATTGCCCAACCCTAATGTTCAGGAAATTGGTTGTCGTCGAATCTGGGCGGAAGAGATAGGAGGCGCCCACTTTCTCTCCACTTTCTATGAGCACTTCGATGTCGTGCCTCCTTTCTCCACTGCCAAACCCTAATATTCAGGCGCCTCCCATGGACTCGCTAAAAAGGAAGGAGGGGAGGGATCAGAAATGGTGGCGGATGAGGTTGAAGAAATGGAGGCGGGCGTCGAGGACGAAGACGCGGAGGCCGTGGGGAAGGCGCCTCCTATCTCCACCTCCCAGATCCGACAACGACGAGACCATACTAAATCTTTGGCGTCACCCGGAGCGAGCTCGGGACGGTGGCGCCTCTTCTCGCCGTCGTCCTTCTCTGCTCTTTGAATCAATCGAGAACGAATACAGTTTTAGGGTTTAAACTTACCCAAAATAATTTTTATTTTGTTTCTATGAGGGATTTTGGGGTTTGGGGTTGGAGACCGTAGATGAACCGATTCTGTGGAGGGAGAATTGTCGGCGCGAGCTAGGGCAGAGAGAGGATCGCCGGAGCCGATCTGAGGAGGTCGTCGACAAGAAAGAATGACCATGAACAATTTTTTTTTGTAATTTGTAATATTTTATTCTGTCACAATAATATGCAAGATTTGATTCTGTCAAATTGAATCTGTGTTGATTGAATTATGTGAAGAGGAACAACCAATTGGGTTGAGTTCTGTCAATTTTCAGATTGAATTATTGTATTCATTTATTGAAATGAATGTGTTTGATAAAATTAGTTATATTTTTTATCATTTGATTGAAATGGATAAAAGGTTATACAGTTTTGATGAACCAGAGAGTGAGAGATGGGAGGTTGAAGAAGGGGCATTATAGTAATTTCACTTGCATTTATTTTTATTTTGTTCTTCAAAGTTACTCATTTACCCTTGAACCAAAGGTAATTTTGTTGCAAATGAGGGGTGCAATGGTAATTTTACATTTATAAATAATTATGCTCCATATAAATTATAACAGGGGCATTTAGGGTATTAAAAAAAATATGAACAGTATTGGTGTTAGATTTAACTGAATTCAAACTAAAGTGTTAACGTTTTAAACTTGGGGGACCGAGAAAAAAAATCAAACTTGGGGTACCAATCCTGGAATGAGGTTTCGACGGGTGTACTGATCTGTAATTACCCCTTATTAAAACATGTTTGGGTAGGTGATGACAAATGTGAACGCGATTGTAAAGAATGACAATGAAAAAATAGTCTCTAAATTGCACAACATCGTATCGATATCAATTTGTATCTAATAAATTTCTTGTTTAGACAATTCACGAGTACATATTTTCTGAAACTATCTCAAGAAGTCCATTAGAGTGTCTGCTTATTTGCCATGCGCGGCCCAACACATGGTCAGCTGATTATTGGGAGAATACGTTGAAGCAACACATGACAGTCATGCGTATTCACGTCGTAATTTTTGTTGACCTCCACCTTCACTTTTTTTCCAGATAATCGGCATGAACACTCAGATATCGTACATATGTTGATAAGACCGTGAACTCCAAGGACGGTCAAGTGACGTCCATGTCCGCAAGAGTTGTACACGAATTCACATCATCCTTGGTTTTCACTTAATTACGAGTACGGTGCCCATTATATTATCGCATACATGTATCTCTATATGTATAACATTAAAAACATGTTTAACCCGAACTGACGGTAACTCTCAAAAAATAGTGTCACGAGTCCAGTACAATCTTGTCTAACCGTGTCTTGGACGCACACAACAGAAACAAACTATGAATAGGATATTCATGATGTCTTGTCTGTCTAAAAATTTCCTCCGCTAAAGGAACCTTTGGGTGTAATCATTTTTCCCTCACCCCTGTTGAATGAGCCTTGTCTCGATATGGGTGATGATTCTCTTGTAGACATCTACAACACCCGAGATTAGCTGATCTTGTGAATCCAAAGGACACTAGTAACTTTTTACTTTCAAGAATACATCTTAGTTAAGGAAAAAAGAAGAGAATAGAAAGAAGAATGGTTTGAGGAATGGAACGATGTTCATATCAGAGCAGGTTTCAAACTATGATACATGTTTAGAATCAGTCACGACTTCTTGTATTTTCTTATTTTATTTTAAGAGTTGGCACTTTGGGTAGTTTCTTTTTAATTTTTTCCTCTATTCCTTTATTGTTTTTTGTTGCAATAATATTCCGAAGCTTATCAAAAAAGGGCCACACATATGTATTGGCAACATATATGCATATATATTGTTGGGCAACATAAAGATTGCACATAAAGAAGGACTAAATAATGATGATCACTCTCAAGAGCCATTAATTGGTGGAAGTAACGGGAAGTTCCTGAACTTTATCTTTGGGATTTGAAGGCTCCAACAACAATGGGTCTTTGCTTTTGCCCCAGACCACTGTGTAGAGCCCCAACACTATCAAGATGGCTCCTATAATGCTCCCAAGGTGGACGAGCTCGGAGAGGACGATGAAACCCAGAACGGCGGTGATGATCATGCAAAGTGGGCTGAAGGAAGTCACGAACACTGGACCTCTTTCCCTGATCACCACTCCTTGCACATAATATGCTATCCCAGAGCACACCACACCCTACATGAATATGCATTAGTGAGTTAATTTCTTTTTGAATAGCAACGGATTATACAGAGATATGGTACATCTGTCGAAACCATTTTTACATTAAGAAATACCTAACTATACTAATTTGACACTGTGGTACCATAACTATTTCTTTCTTTTTTAGAACCTTAACTATTAGTTTGGGACAACCTATCCCTAATATACTTTATACACCTAAAATACCCCTGGTTGAAAATAAACAAAAACGATTAAAAAATTATAAAAAAAGAAGACTAGAAAATCATATCTAAACTACACGTCCGAGCAGATCTTTCACACATTTATTATTTTTTGTTTTTTCAACCAGGGGTAATTTAAGTATTTTATGGGTAGGTTGTCCCAAACTGATAATTAGGGTACTAAATAATGGAAAAATAGTTAGGGTACCTAGTTAGATGAATAGTAAAATGTATTATCCCATATTTTTAGCTTGACAAGTCACCCAAAAAATTTATTTATGTTTTTTTCCTCGTAACTACACCTAAAATTTGTAACGGTTGAGTGTGTCTAGGAGCGAACAAAGAATGTTAGGTAACCTGCCAATTAAAAAAATGTTAAGTATACCTGTGTGCAAATATAGTTTCGACGTGTGTATTTAACTGCAATTATCTCAATTACACATATCATCGCAATAATCAGTAGTACTCACGGAGTAAGTGGCAGCAAGAAGCCTGGAGTCCCAGCCAATAACCCAGACGCTAAGCTTACGTTCCATGACGAGCGTCACGATCGAGCCTTCCACCATGCCCATCAGACATATCCACCCCGTCAGAGACAGCTCCGCCGGGTATTCTCTCAACGTGAACGACTAATTAATCATCATCAAATACCCACAAATTAATATACCCACAAAATGAATCAAATAAATAAATATTGATGCAAGTATAGCAACTTTATAAATATCATTACTTGGACAATGAAGAAACTGGCCCAACCACAGCAACTGGCAATGAGCATGACGGTGCCGGAGACCCAATGCTGATCGTCGGTCGAGTCGGCGCCGGGGCTGTGTCCGCCGTCGGATCCTCCTCCGGCGTGGATGAAATTGATGACGGGTCCTTTGTACAGAGTCATCACCATCGCTCCCGACACCGTGATTGCTGTTCCGACCACCTTAGCCATACCATGTACCTTCCTCATATTTACCTTCTCTAATCTGCATCAAATTTTTTTCCTCAAAATGGGTACACGATCGAAGAGAGCACTAAGTGATCGATAAAAAGGAACATGCCTGAAAGTGATGGCCATGATGAAGGTGATGGCCGGAAGGATATTGACGACGGCTGATGCAAATGTTGCTGAAGTGTATTTCATGCCCAGATAGTATAAATTCTGATCCAGCACTGGCCTGACATTTCATTAGCACATCAAAAATATTTCTATTCTATATACGGGGATGCATTTAAGTACAAACCCGTCTTAGAAATGCGAACAGTCGAAATATTTTGTTACACGAGATTATGCTGATTCATTAATGACATTGAGCACGAGTTATGTTTTATTCTGATCATTTCACACCAAACTGAGGATGATTCAGTCGTCTTATCAATTCTAGCCAACTCAAATCTCATCAATCGTAATTATTCTTGACATCTCTCGATGTATTGTTTTTACCTTTTATTTGCTACATATTTTTTTTAGAGAGTTCATTTTCTTTTTTATATATTAATCATCATTTTCTAATAAAAAAAACCCAAAATGGTGTTTTTGTAATCTAAAACAGGTGTTTGTGTAATCCAAAATAAGGGTAGCCAAAAAAGGTGTTCCCATTAAGAGTGATTTGTGTTTTCACCGTATATTTGCTATCTTGTCGTTTCGTTCAATGAGTGCTTTCATGGATTTAGACAACAAAAAACTCAACCCCTTAGGAAAATTGTGTAACGAGTGTTTAGGGATGAGGGTGAAAACATAGTGTAAGGAGGGATCGTAGTGATTACGACAACTTAATACTCAACCCTGTAACGAAGGTGAAAACCGGGTGTAACGAGGGTTAAAAGTGATTATGACAACTTGAAATGGTGACCGAATCCTTAGGATAAATATATAAGGAGGGTTCAAAGTATAACGAGTGTTCGTTTGATTATGACAACCTAACCGTCGTCAAAATCACTTTAAACCCTCGTCACCTCCGGTTTCAATAGGTGTAATGAAGTATCATAATGATTATCATACTAAATGTAACAAATCTAATCATTATGAACTCTCGTTACACCTGATTTGAATAAGTGTAACAATAGTTACGGAAACAATTGTTTTGGATTACGGAAATACATCATTTGGATTTTTTTTAGCAAGTGATGATTAATATATAAAAAGATAATCGATTTCCCAAGTTGAGAAAAATGAAACTCCAAAAGTAAATGTTAGATTATATTTAGTTTCCTATATTTATGTTTATTTTCTCACATATATTAGGGTTTCCTATTCTATTCCTATCACCTCTATAAATTGAGATCTCTAGTAATTCACAACACACAATCAATAATATATCCCTCATTATTTCTATCAGTAAATAAAACTAAAAATAGATGGATGTGATTTAAGTTGGTTAGTATTAATAAAAGTAAAAGATAACTGACTATTTACAATCGTTGTCGTTACTAAATCAGCGTAATTTTATATTCAAATCACTTGTCAAATCAAAAAGTGGTTTGTACGTTTGCATTTTAAGAGAAACAAGAGTGAGTTTCAGAGGATTACTCTAGGAAACCGAGCAGAATTATTTTGAGGAAGACGGAAAGAGTCATCCTCGGCCTTATTTTCCTGCACCAACCAACAATCCCATAAAACACATCGAAAAACAAAAACCGACCCAAAAAAACCAACAACATTAGGAGTTGGTCGAACAGACAGACAGACCTCTCGACGAAGAAAGCGATGGGAGCGATGAGGAAGAAGGCCACGACATGGCGGTACGTGGCGAGCACGTAGTGACTCATGCCACGCTTCATGGACACGAGGCTTATGACATACATACCGGCGTACCCAAATTGTAGAGACACCATGGCCAAGTAAGGCTTGATCTTCTTCAAAAACGCCCAACATGACCCTCCCATGATCGATCTCAACCCAACTCTCTATAATCTTTTGCTTTACTTAGTTATGTGTTTGTGTTGCTATTAAAAATGACAATTCCATGGCCTTCTTTTATAGGCACACTTAAAGGGACTATTGTTGTAAATGTGCACTCACTTAATTATTTCATTTCAACCACAAGATTCCCAAACCTATAGAATCCTCACTGTACTAGCTAGCTAGATCCTTTTGTTGTTGTTGATCCAATCAAAAGGAGAGAGAGTTTGTGAGTTGTGGGTCTCTGAGAAAATGGTGCTTTTTGTATAATATATAGTTTTTATTTTGTGGGTTTCTTCAATTATTTGATTCATGCATTGACCACCAAATCAAATTGGGATGTGTAGTGCTTGAGGACGATGATGCTGGGCAGCAATATTTGTGTTAGTGCCCAACTCTCTTTACAGTAACTCACTCACCAATTGGCCCAATCACTTTCGTTTTTGTCCCAAGAGTACTTAATTAAATAATATTTAGATTGATTATAAACTCAATTAAGTTTATTAGAACTTGTCGTCGAGAGAACACTGCAACGGTTTGAACCTCTTCACAATTGGTAGAGAAATCTTGGTTTCGAGTCTCGTTGTGATTAGGGTTAAATGGTAGGTTTAGGATATGATGTGATTCAAAAAAAAAATTATCAAAACCTATCATAATTCACCTTCGAAGATCGTGTAGTTTACATTTTGATGAATTTTTTTATATTTTTAACTAGTAAGAAAATTTTATGAAAATAAAGACGATACAAGAATGGAAAGAAAACAGTCAAATCAAAAGAGATCTCAAAGCAGATCTAAGATTGACACTCCAAATTGGAAAGAAACGCTCCCCGAGACAGTCCTTCACATCTCGGCCCTCATCCACCTGCATCAAGATGTAAGCTCACAATTGGATGACCATCGGCACATCTCTTGGCATCATTGCTTCCTCCCTGAACACCTTGTTGTTCCTCTCCATCCAAATAAACCAGAATGCCAAAAAAATCGATCAATATGCCCTATGATCTCCTGTCCAACCGCTCTGTCACCTTAAGTCTCGAATTCCTGAACTACTTTGACACCGTGTCTGGTAACTCTCCATCCCCACCCCCGTCCATCCATCGAGTGTGAATCCATCTCGACGAAAGTTAGTTCGGAATTATTGTAAGGGAATTCCCATTCAAACGAATAATAAAAAGTTTCAAACACATACTTATTACAATTAATGAGTGTTTAATATTAGAATTCATTTAGTTAATCCAATGATCACCAATAGTTCCTGATTTGCACTACATGGAATCATTAATTTAACTTAGATATATATAGCAGCTTAATTATTATGCACTAAAACAAAAGTAAAGATACAGATTTTGTAAAGGATTCAAAAAAGCATATTGGTCAAGATGAGTAGATGTCATGCATGTCTTTTCCATTTGAGAAATGCGCAATTAGGTTGCTACAAGCCAAAAACATGTGGCAAATATATATAATTAATTGTTTAATTAATTAGTACAAGTTGATTATTTGGTTAATTACATCCTCCATTTCCTCAATCATGCATCTTTGCACTTGTAATTTACGTTCTGATTATTTCCAATAATTATATATATAGCTTTACAAAAATATGAAGTGGTGAACAATTAAAATTAATTCAAGAAGTGTTTGGTTACGTGATACTTTCTTTCTTAATTAATATTCAATCACAATTTCTCATATTGTTGCTTTCAGTTAGGTTAATGTCATTAAAAAGCTTATTCTTTTTTGCTATGAAGAAATGCGGAAAAATAGAAATCCTATAAAATATCACTTTTGACAGAAAATGGAAAGCAAAAAAAAAACCTCAAAACCATGCATAATTAAGAAATGCTAACAAAAGACGACTGTGTAATGACTTTTGTGTAAAGGTTTTTCAATGCAAATGTAATGATATGACAAATAAGAATACTGTGCTGGGAGAAAAACGAATTTAACAAAATAATTAGACGCAGCGAAATAAAATAATTCTTCCCACTTATGCAAATTTCGTAGTAATTTGTCAAACAGAGCTAATCAAGCAAGCTAATAAAATATAACAAACAATAACACAATAGGCACACACAATTTTAGCGTGGAAAACCTTCTTAAGGCGAGAGAGGAAAAACCACGGGACCCTCGAGGCCACTTAATCTCCACTATCAATATAATTGGTACAACGAGTTCTCTCTAAATACAATTAGAGGATCACAATATCTCAAGATTAACCAATCTTGGCTCAACCCACAATTACAAGAAAGAGTAGAGAAACTTCACTGAATCGATGGCGCACGATTTGAAAATCGTATCAAATCACTCGGAACTTCAAATGCAAATTCCAACGGTCAGAACGTAGTCCCAAGTCTTCCAAACACCCTGTTTAAAAATCAGCACGGTCCAACAGTAAATCGACCTCTGATCGGGCTTGAGAACCTTGCTGGTCGGCCTAAAATGTAGCAGAAAATTCTGCACGAATTTCACTCTATTTATCTCTTGAATTTGTCTTATTTCCTTCTCTCTATTGCCTTCTATTTATAGGCAAGCAATTAGGGTTTCCTTCTCCATATAAAATACTAAACACATGAGCTTTGGGCCTCCACTTATTTAATAAAGGCTCAACATATTGATCGTTTAAGGTTAGCTTTTACTGTTAGCATTTGTCAAAAAAAGAACAAAAATCATACCTCAATTAGTTATCAATTCCTTATTATTACATTATGATCAGTATTACCTTTTGAGGAAAACATTAATTTAGTCATGTTGGGACAGACTCCACACCGTGATCCTCGATATTGTTAGTTAAATTATACATGGCTAATTTATAAACCACAACATTAGAAGAGCGACGATCAAAATAAATAATAGCACATGTCCTAGAAGTGGACATGGACAGTACGCGACTCCTATCGCTAATTAATGATACCTCCAAAGATGTTCACCTCGACCCGTTTAGCATCATGTAGAGCCATGGTTTGCACCTCATGCGGATGGAAAAACTCGTGATCTTGCTACAAAATGATTTAAACAGGGCTCCATGATAACCCCGAAGACAAATCGACTCGAACCAATTTGCATCATGCAGGGTCACGGCCTCCATCATACAGATGGAGAAATCCCGTGATCTCACTGCAAACCGCATTAAACCAGCTTCCTCAATCAATCATGCGATCAATATGAGGGAAGTGAATCTTTAATAATCAAAGTCCTTCAAGTTCTTTGTGCTTACCAAGATCAGTCCATCAACGCTAGAGAACCTCCGATCCCTCCTAGTTCCGAGTCCAATGGGACACTCCGAGGGCGTACTGAAACTTAAGAAAACCAAGACCCACTAGTTCGATATGCTTACATAAATCTGTCCATCCACGCTAGAGAACTTCAGTTCTCTTCCAGTACCGAGTCATTAACCAACCAAATCCGCAGCCTATCCTGGCGGGGTTTAACCAGGTGTCAAAAGTTAATTACACAATAAATTAATACTTTATTACATTAATACGATAATCTAGGTAGTGAATTTGTTGCACAAATATTATTAGTTATTTTGTAAGGTACATATATTATAAGAACTTTAAATAAATTAATAGTCAATCAATTTTATTCAAGTCGGGGACTGAGTTTACAAAATGATTTAGTTGAGTTGTACAACATTAGAATATGAATAATGAGAACAAGAGTTCAACTCTTATATATAAAATTGAATATACACTATATATTATCTAAAGTAATAAAACAATTAAATCGTTAGCTTTTGTGGCTAGAAATGTCATTGAGTTGGAGATAGTGTATATAAATTATAAACACAAACATTAAGCTGAACTCATACAGAGAATTTCTGATCACTAAGATCAAGTTTGACACATTTTCATATTACTATAGTGAACATTTTTAAGTGTGCGGTGAAGTTTTTTTTTAAGTATCACCATTTCTAACAAAATTATTTTTGATATGAAATGTCCGTATTACCCTTATATTAGAATTTTAAAATAAATCTTAAAAAATATTTGTTATGAAATAAATAATTAAAAACTGATTTCAATATCATTACTTTTTCAAAAAAAAGTTTTTCGAAAATAACATTAAAAATAAAAAAAACGAATTTGAACAACGTTTTTTTATTTTTAATATTTTCTAAAAATAAAAAATAGTAATATTTAAATCAGTTTTTATCATTAATTTCAAAAACATATATTTTTAAAAAAAGTTAAGAAATAATAGTTTTTAATATTTTAAATACAAGGGTATTTTCGATATTTAATAGAATTTGAAAAAAACAATATATTTTTCATTTGACACATAAAAATAATTCTTCGTATTGAGGTGACATTTATAAAAATTCATCATAATAACACGAAAATATGTCAAAATTCACCGTAGTGATCATGAATTATCTCTTCTAGAATTGATTGCAATAGAAATGCGGTATAAAACGAAACTAAAAAATAATAATGGAAGGGATCGATGTGAACAAATTAAAGTTGGTGCTTTAGAGAATGGATCCCAATAAAAATAAATAAATTGGGTGGGGAAGGGATGGGTCCCATGATAACATAATTAAGATGATCATGGCAAACACAAAAAAGGCTTGTGTACGTGGTAACCACATAATTTCTACACAATATTTATCTTAATTTCTTTTCTTTTTTTGGATTCGGTTGCTTCCAAACTCGAGACTCCAACTTTTGTTTCCTAATTTTAGTTCTAAAACTTAATCTATGGTTATGGAGATTTTTGGCATTTCTTTGAGTTAATTGCTCTCCAAAAGGCTTTGCCTTCTCATGTTGACTATTGGATAATGATGATTTTGTTTTGTGCCCTCGAGAGCAATGTGGTAAAAAAAACTAGGCACTGGTCAAACGAAGAGGGTCTTTCTCTTTCAGCGATCAATCCTCGTCTCCGTCCTCGTTAAAATCGGATAAGAGATTTTCCGTCGAGTTCGAGGTTTTCCCATTTTTTATTTCCAATCCAAAAAAAAGTTAACACGTATTTTTTTAATGAAATTTGTATTCAAACTTATTATTTTAATAAAAATATATACTTAAGATATTATTTTTTTCATTAAAAATGTATTATAAAATATTATTTTTCATTAAATATGCATTTTAAAATATAATTTTTAAAATATCAGGACGGAGTGGGGCGTGGATACCTCACCCCATCCCTGTCCTGTTTCCGTCCGGATCCAAAAATAATTCGCCTCGTTTCTATTTAGATTTAGATATTTCACCGAAAACGGAGAATATTGTCATCCCTAACGTAAAAATACTTTAAGATACTTTCTTGGACACTTTATTTCTTATCATATTTCCTTTTAAGGGAGTTAAATGCAAGTTATGAGAATCAAATAATATTCAACGTTTGCTCAAACTTCAAGAATATTGTGAGAAAGACTTGTTTTGATTTAATTGAAGTACTATACTTATCTTAACTAATTACTATTAGTGCTTATCTTAATTAGCGATCACTATATTTAAAGGATTATGCAAAGTTGTTATCACCATTGATCGGTTCAGAACTAACAATCTAAACACTAAAATCATACCAATTATATTTAGGTATTTACAGTAAAAATAAGATGGATAATTCCTTACATATCTCCTCTCTTAGGTATATTCAATTTTTTACTTTAACTCTCTTCTATTGAAAATGTGTTTTTTACACCCCTTAATTATTAAAAGTTTCAAACTCTTAACTTTAAAAATATTATGTTTTTTAAATGACAAAAATACTCATTTATTATATATATAAAATTTAAATACAAAAATATTATGTTCAACTTGCTTTTTTATCAAATATTGTGTATGAAATAAATGATAAAAAACTTAATTTAATATTTAAAAAAATTAAAAATGATTCCTAAACATCATTATTTGTTTCAATGTATATTTGTTTAAAAAATCTAACTGAAATCAGTTTCTAATCTTTATTTTAAGAAATATATGTTTTTCAAAAAGGGTTATTTTCGTCATTATGTAGAAAACAAATGGAATTTTCATAATTGTTAACGGAGTGAAATTTTCCAAAACTTAAAGAGGTGCTAAAAACGTCTTTTTCAATCAAGTGGAGTTAGGTGAAAATCATGCGTATCTAAAAGTAAATATATAAGATTGTCTCGAAGTGAAATAAGAACAAAATAAGCAAAATAAAATTTCAGAAGTCATAATGTGGGATTTAAAACAAGGAAGCAAAATATCCCAAAAACAAATTATTCAAAATAAACAAATTATTCACTTGGAGCTTGGATTCATCATCGTGGAGTTTCGATTAACATTCATGATCTATGCTTGTTAGATTAAATTCTGTTTCTTATATTTAATTTCCTATATTCATGTTTCCTTTCTCACGTATATTAGGATTTCCTATTATATTCCTATTACCTCTATAAATAAAGGTCTCTTGTAATTCACATTACACAATCAATAATATATCTCTCATTATTTCTATCAATAACTTTCTATTCATTTACTTCTCTTGACTTGGTTAATGTCGTGATTAAGTATTGATTGCCATGAATTATGTGATTTTTCTTGATGTATCTGTTAAATCCACGGTTGATTTGAGCTAAACTTGCAATAATTAGGGGTTTGAGTCATAGGGACTTGATCGAGCTTGTGTTCAATTGCATGATTAGTGTTTAGGGAGGAGATTAAAGATCCTAATTAAGTAACCTCCCATGTAGGCCTTGATTATGATTTAACCCGGGGAGAGAGGCTCCTACCGCGTGATTGATATAAGGCGTTAGAGTAATTAGAAATCATTCGTGTGATTATCACTATTATTGGGTCTTAAAAGTACTCTTTTATCACCATTTATATTTTCTTACATATATAATTCTTGTGTGATCTTGTTGAAAGGGTGAACAAAAAAGAGATACAAGACAATGATTTTTCTAATAATCATTCCTTCTCAAATTGTTTTTGTTTTCAAATCGGTTTTTGGGTATTGAATCGTGCAAGCTCCAGACTCTGATGTGTGAGTGGGCACGCATCAGGGGGACTACCGTGTTAACCTCGGAGGCAACCGAAATACGATCGCCACCTCGGTCCAACCGAAAAAAATTGCTTTCAAGTCAGTGGCCACCATACCACGGCGCGGTAACTTTATGTTGAAAAGTATTTTCTAAACCGTTTATTGTTATACTCAAATTCTAGTTCCTACAAGGGAGACGAGATTAAAGATTCTAATTAAGTATCTTAATGTTCAACCTCCCGTGTAGGCCTCGATTGTGATTTAACCCGGGGAGAAAGGCTCTTACCGATTGATATAGGGTGTTATAGTAATTAGAAATCATTCATATACAATCGTAATAGGTGGACACGAGAACAATTACTATAGGAGACAATGTTGAATACATGTTGATTGTTATGGATTCTATAAGTAATTACTCCGACTATGATCTAATATCGATCACCTAATGTACCCACTCTGATTGGAAGAGCGAAACCCAAAAAAATTTGGGTTAAAGTTTTTTGAGCGGGTGCGGGGCGACCTATACCCGATCAGACCCGCAACCGCAATCATTTAAAAAAATATTTATTATAATATTACTTATATAACAAAGATACGCTATTGATACATTATGCGATTGCATAGTCATTCGAAACCCTCTCAATAACAAAGATACACTATTGCCCTCTTCTCATGCGATTCTATTCGTCGTGGGGCTGGTAACACATCACATAATAATTACGACGAGTGTCACCCCATATTGCAATTAATCTGGAGCGTTGATTGGTAGATCCGACAGTAGAGCCATATTCACATATTTGTACGCAAATTGCTCCCTTATAATTTATAGGGGTAATTACAGATTAGTACACTCGCCGAAACCTCATTAAGAATTAGTACCCCAAGTTTGATTTTTGTTTTCTCGGTCCCCCAAGTTTCGTTACGTGACACTCAAGTTCAATTCTGTTAGATATAACTGATGTGAATTGTAAAAAGTCCAAAATGCCCTGTTGTGTAAGTTCTGAGGGTATATTATGTAAAAATACTATTTTACCCTCACTTCAACAATAACCTAAGTTCACAATGAAAGGGTATGCTAGTCATTTTATATAACAAATTAAATATATATATATAACCTAAATGGAAAATGACCAAATTGTCCTTTTCTATAAACTCTTTCCATCACCATACTGTCTCTTCTTTGTTCTCTGGAACTTCCACTACTCTCTCAACCCAAAACATCAAATTAGGATTTCAAGAACAGAAAAAAAATTTGATTACACAAAAAAATTGCCATAAACAAAATTCATGATCTCCAACATGAGTATCAACAAAAACTGTACAGCAAAATTGCTCTAATCAGTCCCTCCATCCTTGAATGTATGTCTATAGACCTCAAAATTGCTCAAATCAGATCCCAGATCGACATCCCTCTCTACCTTGGAGTCAAATCCACAACTTCATTGTCTCACGCTCACAAGTATTCACTGTTGTCTGGTGAAGATTCGGGTGGTTCAGCGGCTGAGAGATTGATGTCTAGGAATCTTCGATTTAGATTTGTGACAAATTTGACCGGTGGCCAGAGGCGTGAGATCGAGTTAGGGTTACTGTTTTCGGCGGCGAGTGCTTCTCAGATCTAGGTTCGTGAAGGGGAGGGGTTGCCGCTACTGAACTACGTGCTGGTGTCGATCTCACCGTTGTCGGAGCTCACTGTTCACCGTCCTCTGGTGAAGCTTCGGCCTCCGATGTCGTTCGGCGGCGAGGCTCCAACAACCCAAATCTGTTCTGTTCGTCGGCGAATCCGAACGGCAGTGGCTCTTGCGAACGCCGGTCCCGAGCGAACGCTGGCGCCGGAGAATAGGGGGAAAGAGGCCTCGTGCTATCTTGCGATTCGACGTTTTCAGGTTCTTGGGCATGGACGAGCGGAAGTTGAGATGAGATCGGAGGTTGAGCAAGGACGCCGCCGTCCAAATCGGTGAAGAATCAACACGCCGTCGATGTCTCTGGGTTTTGGAGTAGATGCTGTTGGAGAAGATGCTGAGAACATTAGGGTTGAAAAGGAAGGATATGAGTGGTTGATTGAGTTGAGGGCAAATAGGATATTTCATAACATATTTTTAATTCTTTTATTTGTTAAATTGGAAAGACAAGTTTGCCCTCATTCTCCTAGTTTAATTGGTTATTCAATCAGGGGTAAAATAGTCGTTTCATAATTTATCAAATAATCATACACTTTGAAATATATATATATATATATCGAGGGGCATTTTGGTCATTAAAAAAATATGGGTGTTAAATTTAACAGAATTGAACTTAAGTGTTAACGTTTTAAACTTGGGGGACCGAGAAAAAAAAAATCAAATTTGGGGTACCAATCCTGAAATGAGGTTTCGATGGGTGTACTGATCTGTAATTACCCCTATTTTATAGTTCTAACTTAATATTCGCCATTATTAATTTCCCTATCCCTTTTTTTGTCGCATAATCATTTCTTCCAAAATTATGAAACTTAATTAGAAAATCACCTTGTGTTATTTAAATTTTTTTAGTATATTTTTCAGGCTGGATTTGAGTTTTTGGAAAACCCCGCACCCGTCGGGTTTTGATTCGGTCATACACCCAAAACCTTATCACACGTCAAATATTAATATGAGCGGGTCGTGTGCGGATTTGGCGAAACCCAGCTCAAACCCGACGCGTTGCCATTCCTACCTACTATCCCATAGGAAAGGATTCGGCTACAAACCGTCATTGATGTACAAATTTTAGAATGGTTTGCACCCATTGAACGAAAAACATGAACGAACGAGATGAAGATAAGAAAAAACAAATGAAATAAAATGTGAAATTGGTCAACATGGGCAATTGTGTTTTTTGTTAAATAATTAATGCTAAATAATCTTAAAATTAAGGAGTAATAAATACAAATATTTTATATATTCAGATTTTGAAAACGTTTATGCCCATGCAAAGAAAATCAACAATAAAGAGTGTGAGTGAGATGTGAGATGATCAAATAATTGGTGATGTTTTGATTGTGGGCGGTGACACTAATATTAAAGATTAATTACGTGATTATCTTTTTCTATATATCTGCATCTTCTTCACATATATATATATATATATATATATATATATATATATATATATATATATATATATATATATATGAATGGATATTGCAAGTGAACAAATGAACTGTTTTGATATGAGAATTTGTTATATATATATATATATATATATATATATAACAAATGAGTTGATATTGAAATTGCTCTTGGTATAAGAAATTTATAATTCTCTATGAAATATTTTGCTTCTGTTATATGATAAATTTTACCGGATCACAGCAATAATAAACCTTATGAAACACAAACAGGTAAGATTAATGAGAAAAATATGATGAACCAGTAATAATTATCAATGCAATTGTATTATTTAGTTAATTTGGAATAATTATATTTATATTTTTTGTGTTTCGTATATGTTTTGTTGGTTTGGAATAATTATAATTTACACTTTTAATAATTCATGACATTTTAATATTTCATGAAACAAATCTCATGAAACATATTATGTGTCATGAGAGAATTTCTTCGGTATGAGTGTATCTGTTCAGCATAAACGTTTTATCCACTTAATTTTATTTCATATGAATTATTTAATTATGTAATATTAGTATAGTGAAAAAAAAACATGGGTTCCCACTAGATTTAAATTTATTCTGTAGATTACCAATAGTACCACAATAATAACTGAAGTTGGAATTTCAACAGATACTACAGTCAGCAACATGTCTGCCTCCACCTTCCTAGAAACAAGGAGTCGCCTGTAAAACCTTACAACTTCTTCCTTCAGTTTAAAATTCCTTCTAAATGGTAGTCTTCAACGACTCTCGCGCATAAACAGTCATATCATCAATAGGTATGACGAATTCTCTGATGATGATGGAAGTGGGGAAGAGGAAGGTGATGATGAGATGATGTAAGTTGCGGTGATGTAGGGGACGAAAAAAATTAAAGTTTAATATTAAATTGTTGTTTTGAATTTCATATCCAAAAGAAGAATACTAAAATGTTCCATTTTAATTCTTATTCATGTATTTAAATTATTTTTATTGTAATGTGCAAGCACATTGTTTTATGAACTATTAAAATGTCAAAAAATATTAAAATTTCAATGGAAAGAAGTTGATGACACAAATATCATTCAAAAAACATATAAATGTGTTCTTATTATGAAACAATCGCAGTGAAACAAATTTGATTGGATGAACCATTTATGCCGAAAATCAAAAGCGATACTTACAAATTAAAATGTTTCATGACAGATTGTGTCAGGGGACATTAAAATGTTTCATGATTTCGTGTCATGAAGCACTAAAATTGTATAATAAAATAATAAAGTGAATGACACAAACAAATGCGTCATGACATTTATTTTCATGGAACAATATGTTAAACTCATATACCATGACAAAAATTGCATAAACATATTTTAATAGCAAAAATGTCTTGACGTTTATTTTCATGAAAAAATATGCTAAACTCATAGATCGTGTAGAAAAATTGCAAAAACAGATTTTAATCAGAAATGTGTCATAGACGTTTATTTTCATGAAACAATATTCTAAACTCATAAATCATGACAAAAATTACAGGTATTATTTTCATGAAACAGTATGCTAAACTCATAGATCATGACGAAAATTACAAAAACAGAAAATCATCATATAACAACTGAAACAAAATTATGAACAAATAAACGCATTTAAATTTGATAATTGATTTGGGGATCCTCCTAGAGTTGCGGACACTAAAAAAACATCTTCAGAACAGATTTGAATCACAGTGTAGATTGTAGAAATCCCATCGAATGAGGAAAAATATTGCAATGATGATGCAATTTAAAGCATAATAATGGTGCAGTTTAAAGCGTAATGGTGGTGCAATTTAAGCCGATGATACAGTGTAGAACGGTAGATTGTATTTTCTCTATAAAAGGATTGTGATTAGATAAGATTGTTTTAATTAGCGTAAATCACGTTTATATTGATTATCATAAATCAAATATTTAAGCGCAATTACCATACTAACCTTTCACTTACATTTTGACTAAATTGTGCATGTTAATAGGGTGAAATTATGTTGATATGCCACTAGCTGAATTCATGAATCATGGCCGTATAAATATAGATCCGACGACACTAAAACGTTCTCACATTTGCAGAGGAAGTATGAGTTTGTATCCGATTAGGTCCCTACCCCTATCCCACATCCCCTCTTTCCAATTCAGATTTTGGAGCTTTATTTAAAATGGCCATAAAAAAGAAGAAGAAGAAGCCGTATAGTTGATTTGGGCCGCAAGCACCACATCCATAAACCCAATTAAACAACCAATCTTGTCTTTGTCTTCTTCTTTTTGTTGTTGAAAATTACAGGAAGCAAAAACGTACTAAACAACTCTTGATACTGAAACTCCAACCTCTCCTCCCTCGACCTCTCCGCCGCTCATTGCCACCCTCCTCCAGCCCCACCCACCACGCGTCTCTTCAATACGCGTCTCAAGTAACTCTCTTTCTCTTACCCATTTCGCCTCTGAATCTAACGCCATTGTTTTGCTTCTTCCTTCTCTAGAGTTTATGAATCTGGGTTTCTTGGTTCAGTGCCGTGAGGTACCTTTTTTCCCCTCTGGGATCGTGAATGCCTCACTTTTCTCAAATGGGTTTCGGCTGTTGCTCTCAATTTTGTGTTTTTAGGTGCTTTTGATCTGTGCTCGACTATACATTTTCACTGCCTTGAGCATTTGAATGTTTGTTTGTTGCATGTCTTGTTCTTAGTTCTTATCCCATTATTAGTGTCTTGTTTGATTTCAGTTTCTCTGTTATGTGCATGCTCATTCTCATCAATGCCCTCGCCCTTCAATTTTATTTTCTTAGTATTTGATTACTTAGTCACTGGCTATAGAAATATGCAGGTCTATTTTTGACGCCTACCCTATTATTACAGTTCTGGCAACACTATTGTTGCAACCACATTCCCAGGGACCAGTCTACTCCTTGTATTCAAATTATAATGGATCTTGATTGGTTGTTCTTAAATTTCTCTTACAAATTTTAATTGTGTGATATTGACCTCTGATGCAAACAAACACCTCTAGTGAGTTTTGTAATCTATTTGGGAGTCATTTGCATAGATTCACCAAACCTACCAAACTTCTCAAAAGCGAATATTTTGTGTTTCAACTGATGTACCGGCTTACCACCTATTTTACTTATGTTCTTGGTATATATTTGTCGGAAATGACACTACATTTATAACAGTCTCTAGTGATCACCTAAGTAAATGTATGTTTACCGTCTGGTGATGGGTTCGGCAGCATTTCACTTTTTTCCTTTGGAGACTGCTTTAGGTTCATCGCTCTTAAGTGAGACATCAGCTAACACAAAGGCCATAAGCTATTAACGAGGGCGAGGTTTAGCCTGTGTTTAGAAATCATGTTATTATCACATATATATGACATATTGCACGATGCTATCTTTTACATTTTAAATAACCAACTTTGATTGTATATTCTGGAGAGAGGCTGGCTTTTTTGTACTGTGCAGAGGCTTTAATTTCTTTTGAAATTATTGGTTAGAGAGCATGACTTGGTTTTGTTTTGTTTTCAGGAACCAAATTGAGTCTATTGAGCCTATAGAGTCCTTTAAAGATGAGTGCATATATAGTCGGTGTCCTTGTTCCACTTATAATGTCTCTTCTCCTTCGGAATTCCAAAAAATCAAAGAGACGGGGACTGCCTGTTGATGTTGGTGGGGAACCTGGGTATGCAATCAGAAATCACCGGTTCAATTCCCCGGTAGAATCAGCATGGGAGGGTGTTTCAACCATTGCAGAACTTTTCGAATATGCATGCAAACTACACCAAGATAAACCTTTACTCGGAACACGACAGTTAATTTCAAGGGAGAATGAAGCAACCGGAGATGGAAGGTCCTTTGAGAAGCTGCATTTAGGAGACTATGAGTGGCTAACCTATGGAAAAACATTTGCAGCAGTTTGTAGTTTTTCTTCTGGACTAGCACAACTTGGACATAAATCAGGAGAACGTGCGGCTATCTTTGCTGATACTAGAGAGGAATGGTTTATTGCATTACAGGTGGGCATCTTATTGCCTTCCATAGTGCCTCATTTTTATATATTTCTGAGCAATCCATTCTTCATTTAAAGTTGAGTAATAAACTGACACGTTTTACTTTCGTCGAATATCCAAAGTAGTTTTTTTTCTTGTGAAAGTATTTGAACGTGTGGTGTTTAGTCTGTCTAGCAACTAAGTCCATTTATTTTAAGAGTGCTCTAATTTATTGGCATATTCATACATTTTTCATTATGTGACTATTACTAATTGGTATTTTCTTGTATCAGGGTTGCTTTAGGCGTAATATCACTGTTGTGACCATATATGCATCTCTCGGAGAGGAGGCTCTATGTCACTCATTAAATGAGGTTCATTACATCTCTCTTTCACTCACTCACACACACACAGTTCAATTGGTGATGAAAACTAACTACTTAAAATTGCCAATGTGATGCCAAACAGAAATGTTGTACTTTTGTTTGGGGATATATCAGAAAGGGGAAAAGTTAGAAAGTAAAATGGAGGGAATGCTCCCAAAGAGTTTTAGATTATTAAACTATACGTCTGGCAAATGTGTGTCTGTGTTTGTCAGATGTGATGCATAGTTTAGCTAAGAGGGGCTTAATTTCTATATGCATTGATATACCATGGTATCTCAGTTTTGTTCGAACTCTTGTTGTGGTTTACTGGTATATTGTTCTATACCCATGTTTAAATTTGGTCATATTAGCTTCTTTAAGGGAAGGATATTTTTGCTGGTTTTACTGTTCTGATACTGGCAAATAATATCAATTGTTTTATAGATGATGCTTCTGTGTACTGAGTATAAGTATACCATTCAGTTACATTAGGAAAGGGAAAGATAACTCAATAAGCTAAATCAGTTGGTGTTTTACATTATCTTTGTCCGCAGTGGTGCTATGTACCGTCCAATTTTTTAATGTATATTTTTTTATTCTCTTCAGACAGAGGTGACAACAGTAATTTGTGGGCGCAAGGAACTGCAAAAACTTGTTGACATAAATGGACAACTCGACACTGTGAAACGTATAATATGCATGGATGATGAGATACCATCTGAGGCTTCAATAGTTGAGCACAGCTGGACGGTCACTTCGTTTGCTGATGTGGAGAAGCTGGGCCGAGCAAATCCTGTTAATGCAGATCTACCCCTTTCCTCTGATATTGCTGTTATTATGTATACTAGTGGTAGTACTGGATTACCAAAGGTTGGTAACAACACCTTTTTATATGTACATATCGCTTATATTTCAGTCTACCTTTATTTGTGTATTGCACAAGTTTATTTCTAGTATAGATATTGTCGTCATAGCCTTTGCTTTGGTTTCATTTTGGCATTGGGATCGTAACTAACAACCTCATGCTTATTACATGAGGTCGCTGCCACTTCACACCATCCTTTGGTCTCTTGATAGTTGATTGCTAATGGCAGATTTCAGTGAACAATGGGGCTTGAAAGGATATTTGTGTTTGATAATTATAATTCCAAATGTCCCCAAACTTTTTCTTAATCAATTGTCATTATCTTTCCATAATTGAGAACCCTAGGTGGAATGTTGCCGAAGACATTTGTATAACAACTGGCAAATAAAATAAAAGAGAAGAAAGAATGTGTGGTGAATTTTGGCCATCCATAGGATTTTGAGATGCGTACTTAATTAATATATAATGAAATTGAGACAGCTAATGGTACATAGTAAGTATTAATTCATCATCACTGTTTTGACTTCATACAGGGTGTAATGATGACACATGGCAACATCCTAGCTACATGTTCTGCTGTCATGACGATTGTTCCTCGCCTTGGAGGAAAGGATGTCTATCTAGCATATCTACCATTGGCTCATATCCTTGAATTAGCAGCTGAGGTATGTAAAAAACTTTATACTTGTTGTCTTGCATAGATACAAATGCACACTCCTTTTTATTTATGTTATATGTCCGTGTTATTTAACAATTTTCAGTTCACCAGGTAGTATGTTTAACATTTTTCACTGTATTTTGTAGAATCTGATGGCTGCTGCTGGGATTGCTATAGGATATGGGTCCCCTTTGACGCTTACCGATACGGGTAGCAAGATAAAAAGGGGAACAAAGGGAGATGCCACTGCACTGCAGCCAACACTGATGACTGCTGTTCCAGCAATCCTTGATCGTGTCAGAGATGGCGTGCGAAAGAAGGTTTGTAAAATTTGGCATGCACGTGTGCCTCGGGAACCTATGGACTAAAATTTAAAAATATTAATCCCGTTACTATTTGCAGGTAGATACAAAAGGTGGACTGTCCAAGAGACTTTTTGACTTTGCATATGCTCGTAGGTTGGCAGCAATCAATGGTAGTTGGTTTGGGGCTTGGGGGCTCGAACAACTACTTTGGAATTTTCTTGTCTTCAGGAAGGTCCGAGCAGTTTTAGGAGGTCAAATCCGATTCCTGCTCTCTGGAGGTGCTCCTCTTTCCGGTGATACTCAAAGGTTCATCAACATTTGTCTCGGGTTAGTACTGCCTTAACAAATTTTACAATTCATAGAGATAAATAATCAATCCACTGAACTTGACCTTATGATATGTATAAATGAAAGATATGCTAATGAATTCAACTCAAAATCTATTGGCAATGAGTGGAGACTCATATAATAGGAAATGCCTTTTGATGTGTAGAAAGAAAATAACATTTGTTCTAATACATGTCTTCTCGCCTTCTGTTTTAAAAATATAAATCTTTATTTTCAGTGCTCCAATAGGCCAAGGATATGGCCTAACTGAGACTTGTGCTGGTGGGACATTCTCTGAGTTTGATGATACGTCTGTTGGCCGTGTTGGTGGCCCTCTTCCTTGCTCGTATATTAAGGTGAGAAACATTTATCTTTAGTTCAACTAATATATAACCAAATAACTGTCGAGTGAAGTGGTAAAGAGTTTGCTTCACTTTAAGCAGCAAGGTCTCAGGTCACGTTTTGGCTTGTACATTTTGCCTATCAAAGAATAAAAGGAGTTCATGTAATATCATAGCTCACAAATAAATAAAAAATGTCTTTATTATTGCATGATCTTGACATCAACATCATTGGCTGAAGCTTCAATCTAGTTTACGGATTCTTTCTCCCTTTGTCCTAAAATAAGCGTTCCATTTAACTAATTATTGTGCATTCAAATTTTACCGTTTTAGTTCTCACCCTTTGCCTCATACGCCCACTACTCAAGTTGTTATGACTAACTTGCTGAGGGATAAATTCATACTTGCTTTAGAAGTTGATATTATGTGCATGATGGTACTTGCATTGCAGATACCACAGGTCGCTTATCACTTTTAACTTCAAACTGTTTTTATTATAGAATTACTGCCTAGGACACATTGATGTTAGTTACAAGGTTCATTCTTCAAGGAATATCTTATATGATATCTCCTAATGATTGTTTGAAATCAACTCGAGATAACTAATAATTTTCTGTATTTCAGCTAATAGATTGGCCAGAAGGTGGTTATCTGACTACTGATTCAGCAATGCCACGTGGGGAAATAGTCATTGGTGGCCCAAATGTCACAGTTGGATATTTTAAAAATGAAGAAAAAACAAAGGAAGTGTATAAGGTAGTCTCTCAATACTTGTTATTCCTTCCATTTCAAAGTAAGTGTCATCTTTGATTTGACGGAGTTAGTTTTTGCTCACTTGCTAAGGTACTCGTGGTAAATACAAACTCATACATGGACATTGTTAGTAATCCATGCGTAATTTTGGCTTTTTTTGGAACATAAATGTGTATTTCCTGTCCGCGACAGGGAAAATAAAAATATAGCGGTATGAGTCATTCTACTGTTTGATTTATTATCCATAGGTTGATGAGAGAGGAATGAGGTGGTTCTACACGGGTGACATTGGGCAGTTCCATCCCGATGGATGCCTTGAGATAGTTGACCGAAAAAAAGACATAGTGAAACTTCAGCATGGAGAATATGTCTCACTTGGGAAGGTATCATATTATAATATTAATCGTTGGTTTTTTCGCCGTGTTAGTTTCATGACTTACCTTCAAACGAATACACCATACAGATAGAGTCTTCCCTTGTGGTGAGCCCCTATGTGGAGAACATAATGGTGCATGCCGATCCTTTCCAAAACTACTGCGTGGCCCTTGTGGTTGTGTCACAAGCCGCCGTGGAGGCTTGGGCGTCAAATGAAGGAATTTTGTACTCTGATTTTTCAGACTTGTGCCAGAAAGAAGAGACGCTGAAGGAAGTGCATGCATCACTTGTTAAGGTAAGTCGTGATTTCTTCCAAACACATGTGCTGATGCATATTTTTTGAGGAAAAGTATAGATAAATACACCCAACTATACATATTTTCCACTTAACTACACCTAACTAAGTTTTTGGTCATTCAGGTACACCCAACGTTTTTTTGAAAGCGTTAACACATTTGGATGGAAAATGTTAAGTTTTGAAGTGAAAAGTCTAAAATGCCATTTGACTAAACATCTAATTTTAGATTTTGAAATCTTTCGATTTTTAGGTTTGAAAATTAGATTCTTACCAGGGGTATTTTTGTCTTTCCACATTCAAAATAACTATCTTACATTAATAATAAAAACTTCACATGTGTGAATTTATGAAATTTGGGTGTATCTCAATGACCCAAATATCAGTTATACGCGTAGCTAAGTGGAAAAGGTATATAGATAGGTGTATTTATTTGTACTTCTCACCATTTTTTATGGTGTATTTATCGTTGGTGTTGTTGTAGGCCGGAAAGCAGGCGCGCCTACAGAAGTTTGAGATCCCTGCGAAGATCAAATTGGTGTCGGAGCCGTGGACTCCGGAATCGGGGCTAGTCACGGCAGCCCTTAAGCTGAAAAGAGAAGTTATCAAGAAGACATTCTCAGAAGACCTTTCTAAATTGTATTCATAGACAAATCTGCTCTCACTCCCTTTTTTTCTCTGCTATGTTCATGTTTGAACACAATGTTTCCAGGAACCATTTATTTATTTGATAAATTGAAAGTTGGAATTTTGCATGTAGAAATGAAACATCTTTACAGGCAATCAAAGCTACTTTTAGCTTTTGATCATCGTTTGTCTTTTTGAGGGTCTCTTGCTTTAATTTGCTTGATCTCTTGATTTCAAGTTGTCTGATAATGATTTCAATCTAGGGATGGCAATATATCCCGTCGGGGACGGGGATCCCCAAACCCGACGGGGCGAGGAATCCCTGAACAGGAATGGGGCGGGGACGGGGTGAGGCATCCCCGCCCCACTCCGCCTTGATATATTAAAAAATATATATTTAATTACAAATTATATTTTATAATACATATTTAATGAAAAATAATATCTTTAAAAATATTTTATAATATATTTAATACAAATTGAAATAAAAAAATAAATATATTTTAACATTATTTTGGGTTGGAAACGGGTATTGGGGAATCCCCGAAACCCGACGGGGAATTCTCGCCCCGTTTCTAATAGGGACAAAGATGGAATTGACAAATCCGCTCCGAAATCGCCTCCTTTGCCATGCCTATTTCAATCACATAATTGGACCTGGCCACTTCACAGCCCAATCCAAAAGAGTAATACAAAAGGGTCAGTCCAGTCCACAGTGAATTAAACAACAGGAATTTTTGAAAAAGTACAAAAACATTTTTGGCTTCAAACCGGAGACCTTTAGTGTGTTAGACTGACATGATAACCAACTACACCACGAAACCAGATGACATTATTTCTTCCAATATTTTATTTAATATATTAGAAGACAAATCTGAAGAGAACTTACATTGTGGAACTAACTAATTGTTATGTTATGCACTCTCTCGTCCTTTGGCTCGGGAATTAAGAAATTTTTTATATAAAGTTATACCAGAAAATTGGATACGTCTCTTTTTGAATCTTAATATATACAAAATTTGTGTGACATAACTCTAAAAACCATCT
The DNA here is from genome assembly GCA_963920655.1 of Geranium rotundifolium. Classification (NCBI taxonomy): domain Eukaryota; kingdom Viridiplantae; phylum Streptophyta; class Magnoliopsida; order Geraniales; family Geraniaceae; genus Geranium; species Geranium rotundifolium. The sequence continues at coordinate 35,983,167 of OY987315.1, forward strand.
AATTTATCCAGGAGGTTATGAGCTCAAAATTTGAAATTATCCCCGAGAAATATGTTATTTTCATGATCCTCACTTATTCTTATCATATTTTTAATAAATTGAAAATTAAATTAGTTCATGAGGATATAATACACTTACTTTACATATATTTTGTACAATATTCTCTTATGATACTTTGGATAAAAATATAAACTATCATAAATATTGAATATTCTCTTATGATACTTTGGATAAAAATATAAACTATCATAAATATTGAATAGAACATTTATAATTTCTCAGGTTATAGTATTTATGCTCTGACCGCAAGCTACAATCTTGAATGCCTCCGTCTAAATCTAATTGTTTTGCGGAAACTAGGTTTAGGGTTTTGTATTTAGTTTAACTATAATTTATTATTGTTAGGACAAGCACCAGAGAATCCCCTTCCCGTCGAATATTTGAGCGAGGCGAGAGTACCCAAGTGCTCGAGCAGAGTTTGGATACTCAAGTAGGGTGAACGGGTCGAGACAGGTAATGTGAAACCCCCTGAAACCGGCCGTTGCCATTCCCAGCAATGAGACTCACTTTCATCTGGCATTGTGTTTAATTATTAGGGAAGTACCGTAAATTAAAGCCTAACCAGAAGATATTAGCTTAAATAAGAGGACAAACAAACCATGCTATAATTTGTGGTGATTGATAGACATAATGTCGATAGAGTTAAATGCTTCGTTGACAAAGATAGACAGGCATGCATATTAATTCACAACCACAATTTGTTAATCCAAAAAACTAAAATGTCAATGAGCCAACAATACATCATCGTCACTTAGCAGCAGCAATCAGTGCGGTTCGTACTCGTGTAAACGATGATATGAGTGACCCCATTTGCAGCTTGTCATTGCATCCAAAGCTCAACCTGTACCTGTATGTATATCATCCAAATTTAGTTATCAATGCAAGTAACGAACCGAGCTTGAGCGGCTCGTTAAAGGCCAAACTCATTTACAGCCCTAGGAGGGAGGCAAGACTGAGCGGGACGAAGACTAGGATGTGTGAAATGGAGCTTTAGGGGTTCTTTCATGTTTGCGACAAACTATTCTTCTATAACTTATTGGCAAGTTCTGTGTCAGCTTATACATAAACCAATGTATGAATATCAAATGATAGGCTACAAATGATTAGCATAGATGAATGATAACGAACAATGATGGAATCGGGAATTAAGACTATGAAGCTATTCCATAAAATGTTGGTCCTGTTCCATATGCAGATAAAACGGTCAAAATGTGTGCTCTTGTTGACTACAAGGCTAGCCCGCATGCAATGGATAAATAAAGTATGCCCAACAAATGAAAACTGTATTATGCATCTTAGCCTAGAGAATATAACAAAAGAGAGCAAGAAAATGTTCTCTGGGAAATAGAGCAAGTACATGCACTTTATTATGCATTGTAGGAGATTCCATGTATAGGATTTGCACAAATTTCATTCTATCAAGGCTCTGGCTTCCATCAAATGCCAAACAGACTCCACAAAAACTTCTCCAAATGGAGAAAATGGAAACTAAAAACATACCCCTTCCTCCAAGACTGCATTTATAGAACACATCGACTCTTAACAAGCCAATTGAATCCTGAAGTATTTATTTTGGGTCAATATAATCCCTCTTTAGTTTCCTGTAAATTTGCCTATGGCAACATGGCAGAAACATGACTCATGCATTTTTTAAATCTTGACCATGTTACTATGCAAGCATCTAAATGTAAATACTGAATGAAGTATTATTTTAGAACAGCATTGAGATGTTTTAACAGTAATTTGATAGGAAATTAATGGGAGGCACTACATTGACCCAACAAATAAATATTTTAGGGGCTACATTAGTGCCAATCATGTTAAATTAGCATATATCGCTGAGGGACTAAATTGGCCAGAAGTCAATTATTACTTATTAGAGACCCAACTAGCTTTTCTCCCTATGTTACACCTGTTTTCATTTTAGTTATAGGTATACTTCTGTTTCTGAGGCAAATTTGTACAAGTATAGCATTCGTCTATGCATACATTCCTTCTTGTCATTCATATCATCGCATTGCATGATAAAATTTAAGTCAACTTTTTAATATTGCATTCGTCTATGCATAAATTCCTTCTTGTCATTCATATTATCACATTGCATGATAAGATTTAGGTCAACTTTTAAATATTCAAGAATAGAGAAAAGGGAGAGAGCATACTCTATGTCAGCCAAATCATTTATCAATTGCACACGAACATCTGGTGGCATCTTGATCTTGAACACAAACCTAGTAAAAAAGCACACTAGAAGTGAGACAAAGTGATTAAATTTCGAAGTACCATTTAGAAACAGTGTGTAATACTTACATTGTCACTTCTCTTACTATGTCTATCAATGCCAATCCTTTTGTTGTCTTAATGGTGGATATTCCTACATATAATTACCAATAAGAAATCTGTTTAGCACTTCCATATATGATAACAATGGCCTTCTAAATGAAATAGGATGTTATGTACGTCTGAAGCAGTCTGCAAATGATTCATTCAGAAGCCAGTAAGATATTTGTTGAATATCTTTGGGCAATGGATTTCCTGTGCACAGGTAGACTGATTCTTCTGTAATTTGTTGAGTAGACATATGGGTAGACTGCATATGGACAACGTCATCATCAATTCTTACACAAAATATATTGAACGCACAAAGTCAACAGAACTAAGAAACTAGTAACCAAATAAAACACTTAAGTAGGGATAAGAGAGAACACTTCTGTGTTTTGTGCACTTTAACTTCATCAACTTTGTACACTTTAAGTTGTTTATATTTGTATATTTTCATAATTCAACACGGTACAGACTTTTCACTATAAATTTTAGCCTTTGATCATGTTCAATCAAATTTTCATGTACAAAAAAGACATGTTATAGTTTTCTATACCAGGTTTTAGTTATCTTCTCTTCGCTTTTGACTAATTACTTTCTGAACTACAAAATGATACGATACTTTAGCAGCTACTGAAAAAGAGAATTTCAATATTTTGTAGCAAAGTAAATACTAATCTAGGAATAGGTAATTCATTCCACAAGGTAAAAAGGTATGGAGACCTGCAAAATGTTCAAAGCTTTCCTCATATCCCCATTGCTAAGCCGAACTAATGCTGCTAAGCCATCCTCAGACACATCAAGCCTGGTGCATTAAACCAAATTATTAAAGCTATAACATCATGCTTTGACATCTCAAAAAAAACCACAGCTGCATAACAGTCAGTGCAAGAGTAAGCACTTCTGTATTATTTTTCTTATTAAAACTGAAGGAAAAAACATATATATATACCTAGTAATAGTATGACTACATAGTTTCACATCAAATGTTGTTCACAGAGGAAAGGCACAATAGTTCTTAGCACCAAACTATCTAAACTTTTGAGGCGAGCAACTCCAATATTGAAAATTTTCCTAGTAAGCTTCAGACTTTCATGTATAGGGCATATTGTCCATCTACAAGAAGCTCTTACACTGCCTAGCTGTAAACTGCCAATTTAAATAAGCAGAACTATAGCAAGACATGTTTTTCAACTTGCAACAACAGACAACACAATGCAAGCAAGCAGGCTAGAGTATCATTCATGTAGAAGAAATGACTTAATGATTTCATTGTGTACTATAGATAGATATTTGTAGGTACAATAGAAGAATCCTAATAGGAAATAGAAAGGATACACTAGAACCAATCAATTGATTCTCCACACACTGATTGATTCTTTACACACCAATTGATTCTCTACATTCCCCCTCAAAATGAGGCATAGATGTTAATCATGCCAAGCTTATTACATGTAATCCACTTGTCCCCTTGTTAGAGCTTTGGTGAAAAGGTCCCTTAATTTTTCTCCAATCTTCATGTATTCAGTGGAGATTATATTTTGCTTAATCTATTCATGAACGAAGTGACGATCAACCATAATTCATAATATGTTTAGTTCATTCATGGAACACAAGGTTTGAAGCAATATGAAGAATATCCCGATTGCCACACCATAATTTAGCTAGCATGGGAGTTTTAAAACCCGATGTAGTTAGGAGATGATAAATCCATATTATCTCACATGTAGACTGAGTCATGACTCTATACTTGGTGCACACTCGAGCGGAAAATAACAATTTGTTTCTTGCTTTTCTATAATACTATATTACCTCCCACAAATACACAATAACCTGAGAATGAGATAGATCTTATGTCAATCTTGGATACACAACTATCCCCCAAAAAACCTACCGAAATATATTGCGGTAGGAAGCCTAAACACTTCAGAGCTGGCTATGACTAAGATTTATCACTGGACGCTTGTTTAACAGAAAATAAACGGTTTCATTGGGGCAGTCCAAACAGAAAATGCACACTTGAGCACACAAATAATTGATCTCACACATTATTGGCAACACGCCAGGGTAGACCAACTAGAAAATCCAGATACACACTTAGGTAGCACAGCACCAGCGGACTAACTATGGATACTCTGATGCCATGTAGATAAGATGACTCGATGATTTCATTGGGTACAAGAAATACATATTTATAGACACAATAGAAAAACCCTAATATATATAATCTACAAGATTCTCCATGCACATGTTGATTCTCTACAATTCCATACCACCATCTTTGAAATCATTAATAAGAGACCAATGGACAAGTTTTAAAAGAAGAAAAAATGTTAATTTATGATGTATAGAATGCTTAACAAGTATGTGACCTTAAATTAAAGGATGATGAACCTATTTAAGACAACAGATAATGAGGATCTAAGAACATGCTCAAAGGCCCTTTAAAGTAGTCAATTTATGGGATAAATTCAAATGTTATATCAAACTGTCTAAATTTTTTAACCAGTGATCTATGTTAAGTGGAAATAGGCATATTAAACACATTCAACAAACAAGTAAAGATCTAACAGATGTTCAAAGAAACTTCACTGTCACCATCCAGTTTCCACTAGAAAAACTACCTCCACAAAAATTAAACCGCGTAAATTGATAAGAAAAAACATCAAACATACCGTTCAGCCTCCACAACATGTTTAAGTCGTTCAGTGACATGAACAGCATCAAGAGGAGCAAACCGGAAGCGGGTGCACCTTGATTGTAGTGCCGGAATAACCTTATTCACGTGATTACATATAAGAGCAAATCTAGTATTCTTGGTGTATCTCTCAATGACTGCAGCAAAATCACCCATCAGCAAAAACAAAGATAGGTAATTCTACCCTTTTGAGGCTAATGTATACACTAGAGTCCACATTTTCATAATTCTTTGAACATTTAAATTGTGTCAATGTATGACAAAGATATCTTAACGGGTAAAAATCACTTATCGCAGCCAACAGAATTATGGCCTGGAAAATTTAGCATACTGACTCTGTTCATACATAATACATTTGTAAATGATAATTATGATGTTTTCACCTTTTAATATCAAACAAGTAATGTTCAATATTAGGGGAGGTAAACATGAAATGATAGGAAGAACTAAATAATGCTCCTAAGGTGCAGATGAGGCAGAGTAATTCAATCAAAAAAGTAACTCAGGGCAAAGAGGAGTGAGAGGAAGAATAACAACCCATACCTCTTCGCAGGGCAAATTGTGCATCCTTCGTCATGGCATCTGCCTCATCTAGCAAGACCAACTTTACAAATGCCTTTGCTCTGTAAGAACAGACATATTTTAGATGTCAACTGCAATTAGGATGTGCCACAAGTCCAATAACATTTCATGCAAAACAACAAACTTAGCACTACAACTACAAGACATCTGTAGTTGACACGGTAAGAGAAAATAGTGATGGTTGACAAGTTTGTGACAAAATATTATTAATTGTCTTTAATGAATATTATATATGAATATGTGTGTGTGTGTGATTATTTTTTTAATACAAAATGAGTTTTTCCGAGTTCTGCCGAATTCTCGAAACTCCTTATTTGTCAGCTTGCCGAGTTCTCCCCATTTCCAAGTTTCATAACCTTGCAAGTAATATTACAATAGAACCTTTGATCCTAAATTCATCCACAGCAAAGGACTGTGCTACATTGAGACTCCAGTCCCTAGGATACCATGTTTGACCTTTCATGAACTAGAAAAGATGATAAAAAGGGACTGAAGACTGTGTCTTCTGCTACTAAACCATGCACCAGATAATGAACTAAATTATTAATAGCAATGGGGAGTTCTGAAACAGCTTTAAATAAACAAGTATTCCGAGGACAGCATGTTTCTTTTTTACTTTTAACATATTATGTTACCTAAGAATACTCTTTTCCGAACAAAAATGGTATACACATGAAAAATTTATACAGAAAATTATCAGGTATTCATGAAACTCCAAATAGAATATCTTAGAGTATCAACATATGGATGAAACTGACAAACCAGTATGAAGCAATCAAAATTGACAATTCATGCCTACAAATGTCTTTAATGTAACTTCATACGAATCACCAAATAAACGCCATATAATCATATCAGTGGAATCACAAGATAACACCAATACTCAATAGCAATTGAAAACCCACAAAAGAGCTTTCGCGAACCATCAGATACCACAGTAGAAACTTGCATAGAGAAAGCAGCAAAAACATGAAGAAACATTACCCAAATGAGAAGCTCTGAGTACTAGCAAAATCCTGAATCTGTTGCCTGACGACATCAATCCCCCTATCGTCCGATGCATTGAGCTCCAGAATCATATTGTGAAACTGTGCCCCGTAAAGCTTCCGGGCAACAGCAAGAATAGTAGAAGTTTTCCCCGTACCGGGCGGTCCATACAATAGGAGATGGGGCAACCTATTCTCAGTGGTCAACCTATCAACTGTTTTAGCATAAACAAAACAAGTGACTTTCAATTTCTGAAACACTGAATTGCCAAAAAAAAAATCAAAACTTTCATGGTTGAACTGAGAACCCATATGGCCTATTAAGTTCCTAAAATGATGGCGACAAGTTTCATGCCTGAAATCAAAATTGTGAGTCATAAATGATAAACCCTAGAACAATAGAGAAGGAGGGAGAGGGATTCACTGGTATCGACAATGTCGCGGTGAGCTGCGACGTCGGCGAGGGACTGAGGCCGGTACTTCTCGACCCAGAGAGTGGACCTCTTGGTCTCCGGCGGCGGGGCGGCGACGGTTTTGCCCTTGTTGTTAGGGTTCAGAGAAGCGTTGTCGCTGTGGTCTTCGCTGTCGATGTCCATGAGAGAGACCACCTCCGCCATTGTGTGGTGCTCGTGAAGGGTCTCTGTTGAGGAATTGGGTTTATGGTTCGATCCTCTGTGCTGAGAGAGAGACTGTGAGTGTGGAGTGAAGCAGACACACTCTGCTGTTATGGCGCCAATAAGGTTTTGAGCTCCCTTCTAGTTCTAGCCTTAGTTGGGTCGGGTCGGTCGGGTCGCCCGACGATTTAGGAATGGCAATGAGGCGGATACGGGGTGGGTTATGCATTCTCCAATGTCGTCACACTTTTTCGTTTTATGTCCCGAACCCAACCCGTTCCCCAAGTCATAAAATTTTCCTCGTCCCGCGCATGATTTTGATTGATTACGGTCAATTTTGTTACCTGAACCCTCATTTAAATTTCAATTCAAGTTAAGGTAATCTTTTTATTCAACTCGACATATTTTATCAAATAATATTTTGGATAAATTGTAAAATGTTGCCATGAATATTTTTTTTAATTTGCAAAATATGTTTGTAAACTTGTCATTTTAGCAAATAGTGTACATTTGTTTTAAAAAATGACGAAAATGCTCTTAAAATTATTTTTAAAAAAAATCCTTTCATCATTTGCTTTGCAAATTTTGAAACTTCCATCTACAAAGACGAATATGTCAACAATTTTAGAACAACAATTTTATTTACAATTTACCAGAGAGACAGTGATTTCTAAAAAGAAAATTTTATAAAAATGTCCAGATAAATAAATACGTCATTGAATCAAACCAGCAACAACATCAAACAATATAATCATTTCTCTCTGAATAATCATCCGCGCCCGTCAAATCCAAAGTTCCCCTTTCTTCACTCCCACGAATCAAGAAAAAGACAAATCATATCTTCGGAGTTCCACTATACGTGAGACTCTGCCATTGGTATGTACAATAGAGAAATTGTTCAACCTTAAAACTACTTTTAAGTTTTAACTGATAATTTTATTTGTATGATGGGTAATTTTGTCTTTTCACTCAGTAGTCAATGGCGTTAGGAACAATACTAAGAATAAAAGGTTAATTAAGGTAAATATTGTTTTTGTTGACACTAGTTTTATGCAAAAAGTGTAAAGTTAATTGTGAGTTTGTGTAATTTTTTACGAATAACTTTCAACCCTCATTAATTCGGGTCTGAATGCCACAGCCCTCCACAACCATCGCCGTGAGGATGGCATTTAAGAAAATTGCCTCATGCATTACCAACTCTAAATAGTATTAGAAATTTGTTCCTTTTTATAACAGTGCTTGTTGTTTTTCTTGTGGAAAAGTGAGAAATGGTTGAGATTAATTGAACTCTCTTGGGATATGATGAAAATACTCTTCAGGTTGAAAGTAGAGGCTTTGGTGTCAAGGTGGAGGAAATATATAATTTTGAATGTTCTTTTGTATCAAATTTGATGTGAAAACAAGGCAAATTTTATGTGTACATAAGCATGTATATTTAGTCTCATTTAATCACATCAACCTGATTTATTCTCATTCTTATTTGAATCAATGGTTTAACAATGAGAATCAAAATAAAAGTAAATTACACACTAATCAAGATGATTCCCGTTCCCGGTCGCAAACCCCTTTTACTTAGGGGCAAAGCCTCCAAGATGTGATGGCATGATAGAAAATCAATTCCAAATTGCATATCATGTCTATAATTTAGGGAGGAAATGAGTAAAAACTAGAGAGCCAATTCGTTCCCACAAGCGAGTTTACAATATTTCAATAGGAGCCGGTTGCATGTTCATCGCTTTGGAACACTTCATAGCATTGCAACCTAGAAAAGAGAAAACTAGCGGGCAATACAAATTATAGAAAGACGAAAATCAATCCATCCTTCCCTTCAAGATCCTCTCCTTCACTTCAGTCGGTGTACTGCACAGAGATAAGCCATTTAGTAGTAGCTAAAAAATATGGAGGCTTATATTTGACTGGTCATAGAGAGTCGCTATCTACAATAACCTGAAGAACCTAGTGATACTAGATCTTGCAGTGGTCTGTTGCCGTACAGATGACAAAGGAAGGGGCGAGTCAGGGGAGGCAAAGAGTTAGCAAATAACAATATCATATCATAATCTACCCAAGAGGGAGGACAGGACAGAAATAATTCAGCCACAGCCTAAACCAGCCTCCCAATCCTATTCGAGAACCATATCTGATTGCGGAGGCCCTTCTATTTAAATAGCCAGCAATAGCTGATTTTCATTTTAGATAAGACCATTTGAGGAAAAAAATGACTTAGCATCTGGTTAGAAGACTTTAATTCCATAAATTGATAGGGCTAGCGATATTTGGATTCCTAAAAGCGAGGATAGTATCCACAATGCATAAAATTTGATCATCTGTTCCAGTAGAATATGATCCAAGCATAGATTCGCGTCATAGTTAGACATTTAGAGAAGGCTTCAAAAAAATAGTTGTTCCTAAGCATGGGAAATGCTACGAAGTCAAAAATGTTACGCTACTCCAGAATACAATTTTTTTTAGAACATTGCTTCCCTTCTATCTCAAAATGATGCTGGAAATGTATAGAATCCATATCAAGACACATTATTTTAAGGAATTTGTTTGAATCACGTGAGATCACAAAAAAACAATAAATAGCCGTTTGCCTGTAAATACTAAATGTGTTAATCAGATATCCAATTTAGCTTTTATATCGCCTTCAACAAATTATCTAGAAAACAACTACTAATGAGAGAACCAAGAAGATTCTAGTTGGTGGCTAACTCCATCTGATGGAAATGGGTACAATCTTCAAACTTATCTAGCTATTAAATTCTCATCTCTATATATGTTTAAACAACAGCATGGTGGTCATGCCATAGTGAAGGTGGAATGAATTAGAAACACTAAAAATTTAACAGGGAATGTATATGAATTGGTCCAATATCACAATAAATAAAGAACAAAAGAAAAATAACCGAGCTATGAAATCAGGAACATAATTGCAATAAGAACGATGGTGCGAGCGTAAGAAAACTTACACTATATAGACATGTCCTCCCCAACCACTCAAGCAGTCACGATCCACGGACGATAGCAGTGCTTGAGAAACATTCTCAAACAACTCTTCAGGTTCCTGAATCATCAAAAGGTGTGAACATATATTTTTTTCATATTAGTAGGAGATTCAGAACAAGAAAAGAGCAATCCAACGACAGATTCACAATATGTACTGAAATACAATTCAGAGAGATCATTTACAATATTGTAATAAATGAAAAAAGTAATAGTAAGCAATTGAACAATAGCATTTAACCTTTTATATTATGTTTCGGGTGAAAAGAGAAATGGCATTCACATCTAAAGTAAATATCCTCTACATAAAGCACTACCAGTGCCAATTACTTCTAGTCCTTCTATATTTTCTGTTCCCAGTGAACACGGAATAGCTGATTTCATTAACATATTTCTCTGAATATACTATTCACACACCAATTTTTCTCTTGATACTAACGCCTATCATTGAGGAGTAAGAAAACAGTTCTCTTTGGCACACATGAAGCCCTAGGTTTGAAGGCAAATTATTAATGATGAAGGCACAAATGTCAGTATAACCACTTGTGTCCAAAAGAAAAGTTCATAGGAAAAAGCTGATTGTTCATCAACAAAACAGGTAAAGTGATAAATGAGTGATCTTACATTGCACAAATGTATGGAAAACTATGAGAGCAAACCAATTGATTAGAACCACACAAATTCATTCCAAATTGTAACCAAAAAGATCGTTTGAAGGTGAATATTAACACATACCATATCTGGCTTGAACATTGCCTCACAGGCACCATATAGAGACTCAGAGGCAGAGCCACCAACTACAAAATCTTTAGCAAGCTCCCTGGAGTTTGATGAAAGAAGAGTACCATAATAAGCAAGATAGTCAGTATCATACTTCAAAAGTCATATATATATATGTGCATCAAATAGCACAAGGCCTGTAATAAAATAATCGATTACTATATTAATGAATAGGCATGCAGGCTGGAATCCCAGAGCCAGAGACTTGCAGAAAGAGGATATTGTGCAACAGTGTGGAAGACGAGAAACTTGCTAAATCCTACTTCAGCAAAGGTGATATTTCATATCTATTAACAAATACATTGGAAATATTTCATGATATACTTCCTTCAGTTCTTCAAAACAAGGATTACTTTTACAAAAAGACATCTTGCTCTGCAGAACATGACGCAATAGTATTGTATTTCAAGAAAACATAAATTCAGACAGCGCATGATAAACCAATTTGTACGATTAGAATACAAAAGCCTCAGAATGTAAAACTACTAAAAAACTTGGCCACACAGAACGAAACAGTGAAGCATTTTCTCAAAGCATGACATGTTTAACGTTCTGCTGCACCTGTATTATAAGCTTTTCATCCAACGCCTAAAATAATAAACAACATTTAGCTATATGCATTTCCCCCTTCAATTAACAAGAAATGAGTCTCCTAGGTTGAAAGTGTAAGACAAATAAAGCTGATTCACATTCCCCAATATACACAATCATATGATAAAAGCAGTAAGAAAAACAAAATGGGAAGTAATTCAATGATCTTGCAACATTCACGCTAAACCCTAGGGTCTCAAAATATTTATAAGGGCCTTCAAATACTATAGAAATCTTAATCACAGTCCCTAAACAGCAAAACTTACCATCTGCATAACTGGCATCCAATTCAACCCATTTAGTGAAAGAAAAATATAGGATACACAGTTCAAGTAGATAAATGATTACACATATTTTGTTTTCCAAAGCCAGCATTTCATTAGATAGACAGCATATAGTGAAAGTGGACAAAAGAAGATGTAAAGTATTTACTTGGCACCAATTGAATCCATAGTACAAATAAAGGGCTTGTCTTCGTCTCCCAATCCTGCAATTACTGGTTGGCAAAAATAGGGACCAAACCTTGGAAAAGAGGGGAAAAAAAGTTACTAAGATTGAAGGCATCAAATAACATTGCAATGGTGCTGAATGTATGAAAACACTATATGATGGCAATGAGAATAGATTCAAAACACTAGCTGCTTTCAAGGACAGTCACGTGTCGGTAGTAGCAATGATACTAGTATGCATGGATATATCTAAATAATGACATTGATTATATCAGCATAACCATCATGACCTAGCTCTAAACTTTGTTTGAAGGAAGAGCAATGTTACTAAATGCACCATACAAGTGCTGTCTCTATTTCAGACATTGATTCCTACATAGTAAATAAGATATTAGATCTGCAATGCTTGAATATGGTATCAAGAACAAGAGACTCTAACGCAAACAATCCAGATGCATGGCCCATAGGTTTCGGCAAGGGATGGAGAATTTGGTGAAGGCTTCAGTAATGGTGGTGCTCATCACGTGTTCAACACATTTGTAAAACGGTTTTGCATTTGTTGCTTTCATTATTGTTTTGGTCATGTTCGTCCACTTTAAGTTCAAGAAATTAGAAAATGAACTCCAATTCAGCAATATATATATTTCTGATTGAATCTTATTTCCTTGACTTTGAACTTTGTGTACTTAGATCAGCCTGGGATGTCTCCTGAGGATAATACAAAAGTATGTCGTGGCAGACTTTAACCGATGGGAACTATGGTCTTCTCTACACACATTTGCTCCCAACCACAAATATCACCAAGGCAATAGCGGCAAAAATACAATCTCCTGTTGGGCATATATAACCTTAATTTCTTTATTCATAACTCACATAATGCAGGGCCATGTTGTTGATAAAACACTTTTTTTTTGTCAATAGTGAACTTCTGAGGCCTCAGCTTCTGGGGAAAAACATCATTGCTTCAATATACTCCCATTTTACACAACCCATAAAAAATAACATACTAATATCATTATGTGCATTTACACAATTTATCTGATTTACATTTTCCATTCATTAGACGCTAAATTAATGTCACCCATTAAACAACAAACCTATAACCTTTGTTATACACATAAACCATAGAAATCAAACACAGTGAGAGAAGCTGAGCAGCTAGGAACAGCAAAAACAAACCTCTTCTCGTAGAGAATGGCTGAGACAAGACTAGCAAAAGTCTCGGGCTTCATGTCCCTCTCCTCGCGGAGCTGATAAAGCTTGTGGCGGAACACAAGCCGCTGGTACCTGCAAATCGAAAGAAACCCATCAAGCACCAAGACCATAAGGATCGAGAGAAACGACAACAGGAGATGGAGAAACAGTTACAGAGTCTGGGCATCGGTGGCGAGGCCGGAGAGGCCGATGAAGAGGCGGTCGTGGACCTTGTGAATTCTCTGGAAATCGGTGGCTATGGTCTGGAGCTGGACTCCGAGGCGGCGATCGCTGGCGATGGCGAAGCAGTTCTTGCCGACCATGGCGATTAGGGCACTTCCATTGTACTCGAAGATCTGAAAAGGAGCGAGAAGTGAATATCGAGAGCAACAACACAATAGGATGAGAACAGTGAGAGAAACTTACCGACATGATCGAAATTAGGGTTTGTGAAGAGCTTGAGAGAGAAGAGAAGTGAAGGAGAGAGAGAGTGTATTGAATTGCAGTTTCTGAATCGGAGACTTCACTGTAAAAGCTTCTTGTTCGAGGGGCAATCTCTCTCTCTCTCTGATTCAATATATATTAGAATCGGACTGAACCGGACCTAACCGATTCTCAAATTTTGGGAACCAAAACGGAATTATTATGTAAATCTTCGGTTCGATTTTTAATCCGACTCTTCAATCTGATTGAAACGATTTAATTTTCAATTTTTTAATTAGTCGATTTATCAAGTTTATTGATTGAATTAAATAATATTAGTGATTTTCATTTTAATTCGCATAATTTTCTTTTTAATCTGTGTGGTATCTTAACTATTAAAATGAATTTCATTTCACTGCACTACATCAAAATTTTAACATATTATGTTCATATTTTTTTTAAATGACAGAAAAACCCGACAAAAATACACAAAAAAAATATTCATTTACTTTTGTATCACAACCTGGAATTTAAATTAAAGGGCATGCCGACCAGGTAGTGTCCTCGACCGTCATGACCTGGGGACGTTCGTGACGTAGCGCTGCGATTCTCCTGTAGCGAGGCGGTGCTCGAGGATGCAATGAGTTTTCGTCGGAGTCATCGTCAAAGGAGAAGATGAAGGTTTTGTGGAGAGAGAATGGCTCCGGTAGAGGCGTCCGGATGCGAGGATGGAGTTTGGCGAGGCGGAGGCATCCTTCAAGGGTAGATATGTGATATTTTTAATTAATTATTTAATATATAATAATTTTGAATTATTAATGTTAAAACTTAATTGATGATTTTAATATTTATTACCAGTTATAAATTTCTTATTTATTAGTTAATATATGGTAAAGTTATGGCTAGTATTAGTTAGGTTTAAAGAATGGTATCATTTTAAAATTTTGAAAGATATTAAAGAGCAATTTTGGCTTTTATAACTTAAATTTAATAAAAAAATCACTTAATTTTCCTAATTTAAGCTAATTCACATTTAACTCTTCTTAGGTTTAAACACACCCATAAATTTTAAGAAGTCTCACTAAACTCCTCCCCATTAGTTTTATTTAAATTATGTTAATTTTTTTGAACTGACGAAAATGCTCTTGTATTAAAAATTTTAAAATAAAAAAATATTTAAAATTTTTTTTCTAATGTTTTGGTAAAAATGAAAAATATGTTAACTTTTTGTAAATTTTTTAAATACTAACATAACTTTTAGAAAAAAATTAATATTTATTTAATTGTTTTGATATAATGGCATTTTTGTCATTTCATACAAATTTATCATAATTTAAAATAGAACATTAACTAAGAAGGGTTAAGTAGTGAGACTTGTTAAAATTAAAGAGCTTCAGAAATAGTATTAACAGGGAGATCTGTTTATTGCAAAGTCGTCAACTAGGGCTGGGCACAGTTCAGAGACCGGACCAAACTTGCCAGAATCGAACTGAACCGAACCAATTGTTTTATTTATTTATTTTAGAGACGTAAATTCGGACCCAATTAATGGGTATCGGTCCGATTTTGAACGCGGTTCTTCAGTCCGATTCTCGTTTCTACCCAACTAGACTCAATTGAATGATGTAGGGTTCGGTTCTCTGATCTATACGTCTAGTTTTATAATTTTGCTCAATTAGACCCAATTAATGTGATATTCATACATTTTCAATTTTTGGTGAAAACTGTACACAATTAAACTCTTTTGCATGCAAAAACTTAAAATTGAACTGCAAAAAATACTGATTAAAACCCATAACCGGTTCGATTATGAATCGGTTAATCAACATTTATGCACTCTAAGAACTGGAACCAAACCGAATTAATTCGGTTCTCGATTTTCAGACCCAAATTCGATCCGATACCAGCGGTTCTCGATTTTTCAGTTCGAATTCAATTTGGATCTCGGTTCAGTTTCGGTTTTGGGTAAAAGTGCCCGCCCGTCAACCTCCCTAAACGACACCGCTTCTCTATTTATCCCTAGATTGCTATTTTAAAATACTTGTATTCACATGGAAAGATTCGTTTTTTTTGCGAATTATCTGAGGATTGAGCAGAGAGTAGAGAGAGAAGCGTATCAGTAATTCTGGGTTTCATTGGGTTTAAGGGTACAGATTGTTTCTTCTATTCCTAGAGATTGCAACTATATTGAATCATTGAATAAGGGTTTTGTGCTATTTGCTGTGTGAATTGTTATTTAGCTACTACAAGCCCTTGAATTGGCTCTGCCCTTTGAGCTCTTGTCTGTGACACAATACAATTGAATCCCAGGTTTTGCTTTTCTTCTCTCTCTCTCTCTATCCAACCTCATTATTTTACTCTATAACTATAAAGATGGTGTTTTTTTGTGTGGATAAAGTGTTTCTGCTTTTTATGTTAATTGGGTATTAAGTGATTCAGTTCACTAACCTGACATCAAAACGCACTGAGCTCCAAGATTTCTTTTTTATTTTTCCCAATTGGTATTTTTGTATTTGTATGCTAGTTTCATCAATTGGGTAATTAACTGATTAAGTTAAAACTGTTTGGTTTAGTGATACAAGACACTTCTTTCACAAATAGCTCAATTCCTGTGAATTTGTAATCATCAGCAGTAATTTGTTGCTTAGGCGTGGATAGGTCACCAAAATATAGAAATAGTTTCTGAACACAGCTCTTGTTTATGCTACAATAGATTGTAGAGCCTGTATTAGTTTCTTTAAAGCGGAGTTGTTGACTATGCATATATCTATTGGCTGGTGTAATTGTCATCGGCAGGATGATATTATTTTGTACAAGTTGGAGTGGTTGACCATGGTTGTTTAAATATTGCAGGCAATTGAAACACTGTAATATCATCATCAGCTGCATCTATGTCATCGTTGAATCATTTTGTTTCTGAATTTCCATTTCTGAACTGAGTGAACGCCTATAGTAGGAAGAGGTCGGCATGGATGATGAACCTAGGCGAAGTGGATCGTTTGGTAGGATCAGCAGTGCAGGCTCTTTAATAAGAAGGAATTCTGTAACCTTATCAGGTTCTTTGCCTTCACACGTAGATGCTGATACTGAAAGCGAGACTGTTTCACAGGCAGGGGATATCGGGGATCGTGCTCTTTACAGCAATAGGTACAGCGGGGTTGGGAGCTTTCATTTCTCAGCTGATAATGCAATCGAGAATGTAGTAGTTGCTTCTGTTATGGAGGATGCTCTGTCTGTGTCGCCATTCTCACTAGAAAATGTATCTCCTCTTTCCACTGAACTTATGGTGTGCCCTCAACATTCAAAGGAAGTGAGCCTTCAATTAATTCTGTATATATAAGAAGCATGTTTCACTTTACTATTTGTTTTCACTAATAACTAATATTTTCATTATTTTCGTCAACAGGATAATCCAAAAGTTTTGCCACAATCATTGGATTACATTTTATGTCTTATTCATTTAGCGGTTTTTGGGATACTTGGGGTAATATGTTTTACTTGTAATTTAGATGTTTCTGTATTGCATTCTGCCATAAAATCAATTATATTATATTACATTGAAACTGAAATATTCATATCATCAGGAGTGCCTTTGTTTTTATGTTTCCAGCGCCTTTTTGACTGAACTAAGTCATGTAGAAGATGTTTTTGTACAAACTTGCCTGATAACTCATTTATGACTACGATAGTTGAGAGATAGAACCATTTATCTTATTCATGCTGGTAAAGGTGAAAGTATCATGGTAACTTGTAACATATCTATCAGTTTATTTGTTTCCCACAGTGATGTGGGTATCAATGCTAATGAATTTATTATTATTTGGTATTTAATATTTATTTTTAATTTAGATGATATATTTAATTTGAGCGTGCATTTTTTCATAGTAATTATACTTATCAGTAAAATACTGACATTGACATTAAAAATTTAGGTTTTAACAAGGTATTTGCTGCAAAAGCTATTTGGCCCTGGGGTTGCTGGAGTGACAAGTGACCAGAGTTTTTTGTACCTCGACCTTCCTTCTAATATGGTATCGCTCTCTATCTCTCCATGCAAAATTAAAATGGACGTGTCTGCATTACTCATGTACTTGGCATCAAATTTCTATCTTCTGTTAAGTTATGTCATTTGCTGAGAGATATATGAAATGTAGCTTTCACTAACATATCAAATTATTTGTGCAATGTATTATAGTGATAATAACAAATTTAATAACGCCGGTCATGTCGGAAGTGAGACTGAAATGGTAATGCTGTCAGTATTCTTGGGCAGCATATATATCTATAAAGGTGATTCTGGCAAAAACAACTGGAACTTTGTGGGTTTTAGCTCTCACATTCAGTAGAACTGTGTTAGGCCGTTGATTGGGTTTCTGCTGCTACATGGAAAAAAAATAATCTGCCACAGTGAAAGTAAGATTAGTGAGGAACAAAAGGAACATGCTTTTTTTTCTTTTTTTTTCCTTTTAGGTGATAAACATAAACAAGGTTCATTGGACTGCTATTTTTTATGAGTTAAATGGGTTTGGTCTTTTTTTTCTTGTGTTGTATGTTCTGTTTTTTGCGTCCACACCATTTTCTTAAGCAAATCGAATATGAATGGTTTTAGGTTGGGTCTTTCTTGATGGGTTGGTGGGGTGTTGTATTCAAAGGAGATATATCCCGTGTTTCTCAATATCTAGCCATTGGACTCACAACTGGTTACTTGGGATCTCTGACAACCTTCAGTGGTTGGAACCAGAAAATGCTAGATCTCAGTGTCGATGGCAAGTGGCTGTTTGCCGTGCTTGGCTTTTTCATAGGTATTCCGGCCATGTTTTATATTATTTCACCCCCTCGAAAACATATAGTAATGGGTTCTTGACATTTTGTTACCTGAACTGTTGAATTTAGGGAACATCTTAAAAAGGTGCCCTATTATATGACCCTTTTGCAAAAGGGTGCTGTGTTTGTATTTTTTTTTTTTTGCAAAATGTGTATATTTTTTAATATATAAAATGACCAAATTTTGTATCTTTTAACTAAAGTTTGTATGATCAAATTTTGTAATGATACTATTTTTAAGTTACAATTTTTAAAAAAAATTGTGTTATAAAAATCTTAATTCTTAATATCAGGGTCAATTTGTAAAAGTACACGCATTTTGCAAATAAAAAGACAAACACATCACCTTTTTGCCATTAATAAACAACACAACACCCTTTTGCAAAATTGTCATATAATAGGGCACATTTTTACAATTTTCTCTTGAATTTAACAAGGGTGAATGCAGGTTTGATTCTTTCATCTCATTCCATTATACTTGGGGTCGAGAGTGCCAAGGGTTTCAAGTATCTCCTCAAAAGGATGAATGTTGGTTCGGGTAGCAGCTGGAGGGTTGACAGCTTCAGGCGTCACTTCTTAGTTGGTATTATTTTGATTCTCGTATTTGGTTTGTTATTGGGTATTAGCGGAGCGCTAGTTAAGAAGGAATTCCACGAGGGTGGCGCTAGGCCTCAGCTGTGGCTGGGCTGCATGGTTGCGCCTGTAGGCGTGTGGATCAGGTGGTTCCTATCCCGACTCAATGGCCGTGGGCTAGGCAAAGGAGGGTATCTCAAATGGCTACCTTTCGGGACACTAATTGCAAATGTTTCCGCCGCTTGTGTCATGGCAGCGCTCTCTACCGTGAGGGAAGCGGTGAGTAGCAAGAGTTGTGATACAGTTGCGACGGGTTTGCAGTTTGGTTTGATGGGTTGCTTGAGCACGGTGTCTACTTTCATTGCAGAGTTCAATGCAATGAGGGAGAGCACCCATCCTGGGAGAGCGTATACATATGCCTTTACTACAATAGTGCTCTCGTTTGGTTTTGGGACTCTCCTCTATTCGCTACCACATTGGGCAAAAGGTTATCACTAAATCATCTCTATGATTCATACTTCTTCGAGACTGAGGTTAGAGTTGAAATGCAACTTCTGCCTTGATCTTATCGATTGATTTCATTCATAAATTTTTTTTATCCTAAATTGCAATTGTTGATTGGAATCAGTATCCTGAAATTAGTCGCGATTTCCTTTTTATCGCTGTCATTTTATTTTTCCAAGGGAATTCGCATGAACTCACCTTAAACTATGCAACATATGCATATGATCCTATTAACTTTAGAGTGCGGAAGCTAGCTCCTTTAGTTCGGGTTGATTGGTTTACAGTGTATATCCTCCTCGCAACTCAGCGTTTTGGTGCGAGCCTCGCTGCTACATTTGGCCAGAGAAGTGCCGGCCCTGTTTGCTGAGCAGATCATGAAGTCTTCATATGTTTATCGCTTTCATTTTTTAGCTATATTGATCGTTAAGTACATGTATAAATGAAGTTTGCATTGGTTGTGAGGTGCGTATTTATGCTCCAGCTGAGTTATGAAATTGAGCCATACGATCGTCATTCAAAGGTTGCGAACGTCCACATTTAATATGTACATTGCCGGCGTAGGAATGTTGGTGGTGCCACAAGAGATCTAGTCGTAAATTGACATTTGAGCAAAAATATTAACAAATTTAGCTAAGATCAATAATGACAAAACCATTTTTTTATCAGCAAAGGGGAAAATATTATTCAAAAGCTGTCAATTGATTTCTGAGGACGAGGAAGAAGAAGAGCAAGAGTACTAGTACAATGATAAAACAAAATATTTAACTGACGGGGCGAAAGAGTAAAAATCACGATAGATTCAATATCTTGGTAGTAATGAGATAGTGATTTGAAGTTTTTCTATTGAAGAGAAGGTCATTAGCTATACTAGAAAAAAGTTAGGATATTATTAAGTAACTAACCCGACATCTAGTCAGACAGTGACATATTCCACACTATTGTTCCATCTAATATTAGTCAAAACAAAACTGGCTAGTCTATGAAAAAAAATTAATTTTGCCATTACTATCTAGCCTAGTACAACAATCTTGTTGGTCACTTGGTCAAAAGTTTCAATACTTTGTTTTATCGTATTTATCACAAGTATGGAGTCATGTAGAATTAATTTATAACAGATAATTAATTACTAGATAAATAATTAAAAAATCTATTCCCTTCTAAGAGAATCTCAAACCTTATACACACAAAACTCTAAATATATACATGCCAAAGCAAACACTGGTTTGTAAGTGTATAGTAAGTAGAAAATGTGTTTATTGATTAGTTATAAGAATTCTTTGGTTCCAAGAAAGTCCACCATCTTCAAGGACCAAAGAAAATGATGTTTCATGAAAAAAGGGCTGATTTGTATTATACTTTTTGTATGGTTCATTCAAATGATCTTCAGTTTCTTTACCTTACACATTAAAAGAAGATCCTTCAGAAAATAAAATATTAAAAAGCAGCTTTACATGTAAAGCCAAAAATACCATAAAACTGAGGAAGACAGCAAAATGGTTCTGAGAGAATATTGTGTTGTGTTTTGTGGGGTAATTGTTGGTTGACTATATATATATATATACCTCAATTAGCTTTGGGCTGCTATTTGGGTCAGTCACTTCACTGCATGCATGCTCTTGACCAATATGGAAACTCATGTCCACTGCTGCTCAATATATATATTACATTAATTTGAGAAAAGAAACTAGCTCAAGCAACTTCTGCTCCAACCAACACATATATGCAGGGGCATATTTAAGTAAGAATCAAAAATTGTAACAAGGAGGCGTGTAAATTTCTATACCCCAGAGGAAAAAGTGTTACTCGTTAAAGGGGAAGGTGTTACGCGTGATTGAAAAAAAAATTTATTTTATTTTTTTTGTCTGTCATAATATAATGTTATGAAAATACATATTATAATAATGGAAATACGATTATGAAAATACATGACATAATAATATAAATACATGACATAATGATGAAAACACGTTTCTCACATGTTCGCACAATACCTCGTAGTTCGCACCAAATCAGTGATCCTACATATGTATATGCTTGTTTTAATCACTACAAAAGTAACACACACGTATTCATTATGAAAGTTTACTAGCTAAAGTGTAAAAGATATTATTCATCGTTCTCAAAAGAAGACAAAACATAGTTATGTAGAATTTAATATGATTACAAATCGATCAGAGCTCAAAAGTACCAATATTCAAGATTCTGTTGTTGGAGTAGAGATTTAAAAATAAGGATAACGACACTTTGTTACACCTAACTATAGCGAAATGATATTTTTGTACCCTAATTAATTTTCTCTCATTTTTAGTACACTGTCAATTTTCTTGTGACAATCTAGCTCTAAAATGCCTAAACTACCTAAACTACCATTGGTTTAAAAAACCATAAATTAAATTGTTTCAATTTTGTTTATCTATAGTTCAATTCGATTTGTATTTAAGATGCAATTACAATTAGGCCCCAAAATCTAAAATTAAATTTGAATCATTTCAAATATGGGTTGATAAATCAAATTAGACCAGTTTTATTTTGATTTCTTAAACTAGGGACATTTTAGCATAAATTGTCACAAAACATTGTTAGATTACTAAAATAGAAAAAAAAAATAGTTAAAGTATAAAAGTGTCATTTCACTATACTTAGATATAATGAATTATCATTATCCCTTAAAAAGTATTGGGCACCCAAAAGATCAAGACAAGATCGAACCTCTTTTTTCTGGTTTTGAGCAAGAAATGGGGAATGGTGACTCATAAAGCAAAACCAAAACAAACACTAATAAGTTGGAGATATAGACAAATATAGGATAAAGGAAAGTGAAAGAACAAGGTGAATCCAAAACCAAAGCAAATTAAATCACAACTATAATTAGTACATTAAACCCTACTAATTAACACTAACATATAAGTATAAAATGACCAAAAGCACAATGTTTGCTCTTCACCCCAAACCCATCATCGATCCAGGAGGAATTGGAAACATCGGCTTCATAGAGCATTTGACACACATTAATTGACTCATAATACCTAAAACCCATATTTGAAAAACACAAGACAAGCATCACTAACCTAAGACCAAGACCACCTATGCATTAACATTAACGAGTGGTCATTTATGTTCATTGCGTCTCGTCCTGCGCAGGCCAACAACGAGAGGAGCCGAAGAAGACATCGATTTGTCCGAACCGTCGCGGGGAGGACGAAACATCAGGGGGAGGTACTCGTCAGTGTAGCAATGGAACACCCTCTTCTCCAAGCTCTTCAACAGCGCGTCTCGACCCTATACAATATATACATCCACTCAGAACAAGTGTTTTTAAAAAAAAACGTTAAGTGCTAGTCGGGCAAGCAAGGACTCTGAAGATTAGTGGGAGACTAATCAGATTTACATTTCTCTATTTCTATAACCTTTAGGGATAATGACACTTTGTTACACTTAACTGTGACGAAATGACAGTTTCATACCTTGACTAATAAGTTCTCTTTTTAGTACCATAACAATAACAATTTTTTTTGACAACCCATATCCAAATGTCTAAAATACCTAAACTACCCTTAGTTCAAGAAACCATTATTGGACCGATTCAATTTTGTTTATATTTAAGATGCAATTACAATTATACATTTAAATTTAAAATTAAATTCAATGGCATAATAGTCAGTTCAGAAGGGTATTTAATTCATTTTAGCGTAAGTTGTCACAAAAAAAATTTCATGATACTAAAATAGATAGTTCATTAGTTAGAGTATGAAAATGTCATTTCAATTAGGTGTAACGAAGTGTCATTATCCCTAACTTTTATCAGATAACACATTACATACCCACAATTAAAATATGCAGAGACGATAATTTTGATATTTGTTGCATTCATGTCATTCGAAACAATAAAAGTACCAAAATCATCGTAACCGACTCGTTCCGCTCGATTATAGGGCCAGTGTTCTAAAAATCTACGCAGTACTGTCCACAAGTTAATAATTAAGTTTTGAGACATATCTGAGAAATGAATCAAGTACTAAACAAGTAGAGAACATTACTTGGATGTTGGCCATGGTGACTTGACAAATCTTCTTGCTCTTGTGAACATTCCATTTGAAGTTGTGAAAAGCAGTGCACAGCTTCACAGCAGCTTCACTGCTTGTCATGTTCACAAACGCATACCCTTTATTTGCTCTCTTCCTGCAACAACAACAACAACAGATCCAAATATATATATAATAACATGATATAAATCTATAACATTGTTAATCATGATTTAATTAACTGATTAATATTAATTCATTAATCACTTGAAATCAATGGGGAGGTAGACGAAATCGTATTGGGATTTGGGTGTCGTCACGGCCCTAGCATTCTCGAGCCTGCAGTGATGATCCAGCATGCACACCAAATCACCCCTCCTGTTGAGTTACATTAATCAATTAATTAGATCTAATTATAATCTATAATGTATACATAATTAGAGAAGAGTTAATGATTGATTAAGGGTTACTTACAAGAACCTGTTGGGGATGTTCTTGATCATGACCGTGGTCTTGCCGTGGAGACTGGGGACCCATTTTTGGGAAGGGTTTTTGGGTTTCTTGGGGTGAGATGATGAGAAGAAGGGCTTGGCGTTGGGGTTGAGAGGAGTGGTTTTGTTGGGTTTTGATGGTGGTGAGTGGTGATGATCATGAAGAAGAGGACATGAAAAGTAAAGATAGTGATACATATTGTTGGCTCTAGCTATATGGGTTTTGTTTTGATGATGAAGATGATATATATGGAGTGTTCTTGGTTAATTTGTAGGGGAGGAACAAGAAGAGGAGAGGATGGTTTCAAAAGCAACACTGAGAGAGTGATGAGAGACTGAGACTCTTAAAAGTGTTTCATGTTTATATATAGAAACAAAAATGTGTGCACCCTAAAAGTGGAACTTATGGGGATCACATGATTTGCTTCATTAATTTCTTTATTCTTGGAAAATAATAACATGCAAGAGGACACTCATAAAACTTATTTAATTATTATGTAATGGAAAAACAATGCATTATATTTAACTCTTGTTGATTTATTATAAGTGTTTTGGTGCTGTTTAACTATATATATATATATATATATATATATACAGTGTTTATATTGTCTTTTTAATTTCATTGTTGCGTCTCTACAGCTTGACGTCCATCTTTATTTGTTTCTTTATCAACGAATTACTTACAGTGCAAAAAGGAAGAAGGGATCCCGAAAAGGAAGTAACAAATCACTCTTAACCTTTGCAAGACATCACACGAAGAAAAGCGCAAGAAATCAAAATGGAAGTGAAATACAAAGTGAACGGTTTCACGGAGTTAAATGGAAGAGATTGAAATATTACGGGAAAAGAGATGACTAAAAAGAAAGACTATTTCGCCTCGGTCTATAATTTAGTTTATAACATCTCTCGTTTGTTGATTTAAATAATTAATTTTGAAGTGAAGGGTCCATCATATACTTATCACTTGCTAATATATATTACACCAATTGTTTCTTTATTATGTGATCACTAAGAAATTTCATATGTGAAAAAAACTTGATACTTTTTCTATATATTCCTAATCAATTTCAAATACTCAAATTTGAATATGTCAATAATATATTATCATTCTTTAGGATCTAAACCTCCTACTTTAAAAGTAATTGGAGTTACAAGAGTTTCTAAATTATAATCCTGATTTGATATACACAGGTTCAGATTTTCTTTCATTTCCTCCTACATAAAGTTTGTGAAGAAAAGTAAAATTGTTATAATTAAAAAAACATTATATATCTATACAAATTCTAAAAAATGTACACAAATATCATATCACTTTTCATTGGCTTGATTTATAGGCCAAGTTAGTCTCAAGTCAAATGGTTACTTTACCACAATCTTGTTGGTTAGTTGGAATCATGTTGCATAATTAACTCATAACAGATAATAATCAATTACCATATAAATAATTTTTATTAAAAAAACTATTTCCTTGTAAAAGAATCTTCAAACCTTACACACAAACCCTAAATACACACACTAGTTTTTTAAAATGTATACTATATTAAGTAGCTAAAATATATGTTTAGTGATTAGTCACCACCCCCAAAGACCAAAGAAAATGATGTTTCATGAAAAAAGGGCTGATTTG
Organism: Geranium rotundifolium; assembly: GCA_963920655.1. Taxonomy (NCBI): domain Eukaryota; kingdom Viridiplantae; phylum Streptophyta; class Magnoliopsida; order Geraniales; family Geraniaceae; genus Geranium; species Geranium rotundifolium. The sequence goes on from OY987315.1 coordinate 36,008,913, forward strand.
TATTATACTTTTTGTATGGTTCATTCAAATGATCTTCATCAGTTTCTTTACCTTACACATTGAAAGAAGATCCTCTAGAGAAATAAAATATTAAAAAGCAGCTTTACATGTAAAGCCAAAAATACCATAAAACTGAGGAAGACAGCAAAATGGTTCTGAGAGAATAATATATATATATATATATATATATATATCTATTTGGGTCAGTCACTTCACTGCATGCATGCTCTTAACCAATATGGAAACTCATGTCCTCTCTCTCTACTGCTCCAATATATATTCATTAATTAGAGATAAGAAACTAGCACAAGCAACTTCTGCTCCAACATATATATATATATATATATATATATATATATATATATATATATATATATATATATATATATATATATATATATATGTATGTATATGCTTGTTTCAATCACTACAAAAGTAACATGTATGTATACATTATGAATGTTTACTAGCTAATATCCAAATATTATTTAGGAATTTTTTTTAGTTATGAAAGTTAATTTTTATCATCAGATCTTTGTATATGTCATTAAGGAAACCTTAAGTACTATAAACCCATTGTAATTTGGTTTTCATGCTCCCAATTTGAGGCAAATTAAGTGATTTTATTTCCGAGCTCAATATTCGTCGTTTGTATAATATGGAAAAAATATGGTTTATTGTACATAGTTATAGTTGATTTTCATTTTATCACTTTAATTATTATATATTTTAATTTCTCTTTTTCTATTACGCTCAGTTAATTCTACTGTTATAAAATTATATAAAATGAAATTTTACTCTTAAATTTTCATTAAATCTATGCTATTAGTGCAAGTAAGTCGTCTCCGATGAACTACGCATAGTGAGACTCCCTATCTCCGTCTACACACCTTCTATATCCGGTTATTGTTGGTCTGTTTTTGCTGCTTGGTTTACATATTATTTTGTTTATTTTTGGGGTTAAGATTTTGGTTTATTTTTGGATCCAGAAAATTTACTTGTTTTTGAGTTTGAAAATTTGGTTTGTTTTTTATTTTGAAAAACAAACCAATAACAATAATAAAGAGCCTAATTTTTTTGCGACAACAATAGTAGCCGAGCTCAAACTACACTTTCAACAACAATAGTAGTGGAGATTAAGCTTATCTATTTTCTTTCAAACAGAAATAGAGCTTAGTTGCATAAACTAGTTCAACTTCAGGCAGTACACTTTTTCACCAGCCAATCCCTACCAAATTGATGCTCAATTCTACAAGTACTTATAACCCTAATTAGTAACTACATTTAATAAAGGTGAAATGATATAATAATTAAGGTTGTAATATACTGTTTGTCCCAATATATGTTGTGCACCTCGTTAAATGCAAAGAATTTATTGTGAATTTAGATTTTTCGTGCAAACATATACATATATTTTAGAAAAACATGTTTGTCATTGAAACTAATATTTTTATAAATATTTATATTTAAATTATAATATGAAATACAAAGAGTTTAAAAGATATATTCTTTAATTCAAAAGATTTTTTGTGGTCTTTTTAATAAATACATGTATTTTAATGAAAGAAAGTTTAGATTATAACACTTTTACAATTAAAAGGAAGTACTTATAGCATATATATGCTCTTGCAAAATGTATTATATGTGAAAATTGAAAACATATTCTTACAATTTACTGTTCAACAAAAATTGGAGATGCCATTGGCAATGGAGCTGTAGCCATAAGAGGAGGAGAGACCAACTAATAATATAATTGAAACCAAAAGTACAGAAATGAAACCTCCAAATATAGACACTGATTCTGCAGAATCTGTTGTTTCTGTTGCTGAGGATGTAAACATAAGCTCATGTGAAGAAGACAAGTGTGATTAAGGTTGAAAATGTGTTCTCAGCTTTTGGAGATTGTGGTAGCAACATTGATAACCGAACATTTCACTTTATATTTAATATATAGTACTAATGCTTTTCTCTATCTTCTTGTCCTATATTTATGTTATGGACAAATTTAAACCTTAAATCTAATATACATACATTAGGTTGATTGTATGAGTGACAATATGTTTTGTTTTATATTTGTTAGCAATTATGAAATATTTTATAATGCAAAAGATAATTGTGAGTTTACTATGTTTTTTTGTAAAATAAGTGTATTATTTTTAAAATGGGTCAAAATCACTTTGTGACTAAGTTCATGAAAAAATTAGGAGTGAGCCTTTTTGAACCGAAACCGAATCACACATAATCTCATAAACTCAATCTATAATTATATGACACTTAAATACACATGATTAATGACTTTTGCCATTTTTACAATGTCCTTTCGAACGTACATAACTATTATTTTGTAACATAGAGGTTTATATAAATGACCTTAAATTTAACTTAAAAGTAAAATTGGATGTTGTTACATGTCATTTTCTCTTATAAGGATATGTCTGATATAAAATTTTGAATCTCTCTTTGATAATTCAAATTTGCCAATCCGATCCCTCCTAAAAAAGATGTTACACATTCTCTCTCATTTTCAGAAACAAAAAGCATTTATATTGAATAGTAAAAACACAAATGCACATTTTAATATGTTACCAACATGTTTACTTGTGAAAGGTTCTTTAATTAATACATGTCAGAGCTTTATCAACAAAAGACAGAACATAGAACATAGGTTTCTATTCTAGTTAAAACATGCAACATGTGAAGTGAGTGATCAAAATGGCCCCAAAGGCTGGAGAGGAATGGTCAACCCAATATCACAAAACCATAAATGGATAAAAACTTTTATTCTCTTTTACATGAATTAATTAACATCTGATGAGATTATTGTGTTTTCTCACATTTACTTGACATAACTCAATCAAATATGAAAAAAATTGAGCATTGTTTTGATACACGTATATTTCTCTCCTTTTTACTGGACCCCGTAATTGTAAAATTTATACCAAATTTAAAAAGTCAAAATTATAATATTTTAAACTATTTTTTTCTCAAATACAATACTAGAATATTTTATGCATGATATTTAGCAAAACTATTAGGCTTATAAAAATCAAAACACTTAATCACAAATAAAGAACGTAAAACAATCAAATGAAGTCTTCAAATTTAAGGTTGGAAGACAAAATTTACACAAAATTTTGTCAAATATAATTGAGTTGTGCTTTTATATGAGTTTTGAGTTCAATTTACGGGCAGGCTAGTTAACACCGGTTTTCACTCGCTAAACTCGTGAACTACCCATTTTGCTGCGGGTTGTGAAATCGTGCACTAGTGCCTACCCGTAATCCTGTGGGTGGGTTATGTGCCGTACACGGGACGGGTGGTTTGCAGGCAGATCAATTTTACCGGTTCCTTTGAACACTCCTCCTTTCCAGGACAAAATGTGTATAAAGAGATATTCCTCGAATGTGTAATAAGACGATTAGCCAAGTTTGATTATGATATTGATCACATGGCTAATTTTGTGATAGTTTCTTTCCTTTGTTGCAGCAATAGGAACATACAAAAAGTGAGGCTATAGATGATAGAGGGTATAGTCAAGACAGTGACCCCAAACACAATCCCAACACTTTTGGCTTTTACATGAACCTAGGAAATGTCAAACCAATCTTGTCGTTTTGGATTGATGTTTTGTCTTTCTTTTAGACTGGTCACTGATGAACTTAATATTTTAATTCAACACAAAAAAATGGGTTTTTTGATTCATTGATTTTCCTCTAGTTTAATGTTCTTGAATTCATCCTTTTATAATTTGTGTTCAGTTTTGTGGCTTCTTAATTTCCTCAGTAAAATGCCATTTAAAAGTTATAGATTAATGCAAGGAAGATTAATTAGTTATATTAGATAGTAATTATTGCTAACTTTATTGTTATTCCGGTCAACTTTCAAATGCATTAGGTGACTATGCTGCGCAAACATTTTATTCCGTTTATCCTTTTATGATTCCGTTCATTTTTCGACACTAAATTTAATATAATGACGATGTGATAGTTCAATTAAGTGTTGTAGGCCGATTAGGCCGTCTAGACACCCGAATATACTATGGCACCACAATTTTGGCCTAGGCGGTCGCTCTGGGTACAGTTTGCTAGTTCACGTCTTGTTCAAGTCCGGTTTGGTTTGAGGCGAACCTTTTCATTGAGCTAAAAGTACTATTGTTAATTTTATGTATTAAATCATATATATATATATAGAGGTTGGCCCAAGACTCAGGTTACTCCTATAAGGCCTCCACAAATAATAGAGAATAGCAAAACAATTTAAACTCAAAATACATTTTCAATTCTTTCCATGTGGTTAATTTACGAATTAAAAACTGATTTGAATTAAGAAAAACGATTTGAATTCAAACATTTAAAAGAAAAAAAAAACGAATATGGTTTTAGTTTAACAAAAAATAATATATATCCTTTTAAAAAAAATTTTGTTTTGCTCGCACCGCAGGTGCTCTACCAAAGCCGGAGCCCGAGGCAGACGGACAGCGGCGACGCGTGTGTGGGTTTGGCCCAAGCCTCAGGTTACCCCTATAAAGCTCACACAAACAATAGAGAAGAGCAAAACAGTTTAAACCCGAAATGCATTTCCAATTCTTTCCATGTGTGATTTCAACAAAACGAGGCTTTAACCAACAAATCTCGATAGCAGTAGAAGGTTAAGTGACCTCGTTAATCTCATATTTTTACTTTTTTAATATTGAAGAGATTTTTTTATGCTAAAATTGTTTTTGGCATTTAGATTGTTGGATTTGCTCTACATCTACATGGCTCATTATTGGGCTTTTTACTGAATGGGCGGGCATTGAGCTAACTACAAATTTTATTGGGCCTCAGGGTTGTTTTCTTCTGGGCTGGGTTTAATTCCTGAAATGAAATGAGTCCGAGTGATTGTATTGGGCCCGATCTGAACTTCAAATTGGGCCTAGACTTGTTCATCTGCGACCCATAATTAGTCATTCATAGTTAACTGTTAGAATAAAATTAGTGAAGTGATGATGATGATTTTCACCAATAATTTTTACTTTTTGATAAATACCCATTAATGTATAATATATGACTTCAGGAGGGATTATAAAATTACAAAGACGAGTGATGTGTCTAATTTGAGAGTTTGTTTCTTTTGAAACTATTAAACTCTTTTATTTATAATATCCTTCGGAAAAGAAATATGCTACAAACTCAATTCGGGTGTCTAAACGTCCGAACTGTAAAATGCGTAGTTAGGGATGTTCACGGTTCGGTTTTTGAACTGAACCGACCAAAACAGAACCGAACCGACCGGTTCAATTATTGAAGAAATCAAACCGAAACAAAAAAGTTCGGTCGGTTTTCGGTTTGAATCGAAAATCAGCCACAAAACCAAAAAAATTTATAAATCAAGCAAAAAAGATTGAATTTCGGTTGGTTTTTAGAGGAACTATGTATAATAATTTTACACTAATTAAAATAAAACGTTAATAAAGCAAAAAAAAAATCAAATTGAAAAACACCCTCAATTGAAGCATAAACCGGAGGTTCATCATAATTTGAACCAGAGTCGGTCGGTTCAGTTTTTGATCGGTTTTGGTTAATTGAACCGAAATCGAACCGACTATTTTTCGGTTCGGTTTTGGTCGGTTCGGATTTTTTTGAACACCCCTATGTGCAGTGCAAAGTTACATAACGTGATGGACCCGTAAAACCTTCAGGTGTGCGTTGCAGAACTTTGCTGCCAAGTGCCGCATATCGAGACAACGCGCGTTCAGATCCGCCCTAATCCAACAGTTACAGAACGTTATGATGTTTTACGACCGTTCAAACTGAAACATGCCCTATATCCTTTAAAGTGTAATTAAATATAGAATCAATCACACAAAGTTGAATAAACTTGAGTGAGAATTAAAAACTCAAGGGCAATAGTGAAAGCAACATGACTTGGTTGGTCCTTTCTAGTGCCTCTCACTCTCACACAGCTGTGCATGTTCTGTGAAGACTTGGCTTCTTCTACCAAACCCATTGTCTTTGGAGCCACTTTCCAAGTTGTGAGGATTTAACTATTACTATCATCATTAATTATTATTTTATAGATTAATTAATTACTTAGAAATAAACCCTACCAACTTGCATACCATAGCTATCAATTTAATTAGTTGCACAGTTTCAGAATGAGTTCAGACATTTTTTATTCACAATCGAATTCAAGACTTTTGTGCCTATTTTTATTTCAAGTGGGTTCAATTTATAATGGTCCAAAATGGTGAAAATGTTGCATTTAGATGTAACTATCATACATATATAGTTCAATTGATTATTCACATATTATAATGCATAATTTATAGACTTTCAGTTCTCAATTTCTTTTATACATAATTAGACTTCCCTCTATTGACAAATACATTATAAATTGGCAAAGTCTTACTGAAAATTTGAATTTTATTTTTATAAATAACACTACACGTTCTTACGACAAAATAAAATAATCTTTGATTTATTATAAGAGGAAATTACACACCACCACCCTGAATTATCGCTATTTTCTCGTCACTCTTAATTAAAAAAACTCAATTTTGCACTCACCCATTGTTTTACTTAACTCTAAGAAGTTAAATCTAACAAAATTTTGAAGTAAAAAGACAAAAATAACTCTTAATCCTTTTTAATACAAGGATATTTTTAACCGTGCATGAAAATTAATAGTAGTTTTCACTTGAATAATCTTATTATTATTATTATTATTATTATTATTATTGACCGTAGACATTAACCAAAAATTTAACTTAAATTACATAAATTATAATGAGCCAATGAGTTCAATTATTGGCAAAACTCCTAACCAAGAAAAAATCAAACCAATTGCAGCTTGACTTTGTAGATATTTTGAAACAACAAAAATATATATCTTAAGATCTATGGAATGGTGTAATATAATAGAAACAATTATGATCAACTAGTTTTAGTATTTTGCAAACAATGAACCAAATATAATAGAAAACTAAGAGAAAGTTGGTGCCATAACATGAAGAAACAATTAAAATATAATAGTGTAGATCATATAATTATCGTGAGAACGACAAACCCAAAAAATAAATAAATAGCAAACACATATAGATCCACCATATTATATATTAATGTTATGAATATATATATGTAGCCACTCAACCTCCCTCAGGTGGAAATAACATGACACCATTTGTTGTGTGTTGATTAATATGGTAATTAAGAATTGTAAAATTATAAATTAATCTCTCAAGGAACCATAATTTAATAATTATATTATAGAGTTCAATGAATAAAGACAAAGAGTAAATTGAGGGAGGACCCTGCAATTTGATGGTGGGAAATTATTAAAATAAATAAATAAAAACAGGTGACCTTTGCAAGCACCAAACAACAACAAACGGTGATAATGTTAATTAGTACGTTAAATCCCCAAATAGTTACTTTCCAAATGAAGCTTTACATGGAAACACAATGATTGAGTAGGAATGAGAAAGAAAAAAAAGCCTCAAACCCGACGAGAAACTCATAAACCTGATCTTATTAAAAGTAGGGCGGGTCAATAATTTTAGGTAACATGCATCTAGTTGGGTCGGGGTAACTAGTTTCCGCCCTGCCCTGAAGTATGTCAAAAACATAATGATATTATAATTTATATTCAAAAGAAAAAATTACCAACTAATTATGCCTATGGTGCTGGGAGGCAGATAAATCAGGGGAGTACACTGTGAAAAGCGCATACCGTGCACTATGCCATGACGGGTCTATCTAGGCCCCACCAACGCAAGGGAGCGGTTGGAGAGAAATCTGGAAGCTGCAGGTTCCACCAAAAGTGAGGATTTTCATATGGAGGGCAATATCAAACCTGCTACCAACGAGGTCACGTCTGGCTGAAAAGGGGCTCCCAATCATCACCCAGTGCCTGCTCTGTGGAAACCCGGAGGAGACCACATACCACATACTTTTAAACTGTCGAGTAATGGTACCAGTGTGGAATGATAGATTACTGCAACGGGTCAAAGGGAGGATGGGGCCAGACCCAGCCTTACCAAATTGGAGGTCTTGGGTAGAGGGGGATGATGAGACAAGTCTATGGGCTATCACATTATGGTCGATTTGGAGGGCAAGAAATCAAACTATATGGAAGAAGGAAGCTTTCCATCCGGCAAGAGTGGCCGCGACCGCGAAAAGCCTAAGACGTGTTTGGCTTGCCGCACAATCACAGGAAACGACCTCTGATCCACTTGTCACATCTCTAGATGCATGGATCCACCAACACCTGGAGACCTAAAGATAAATGTGGATGGGGGTTTAGACGAACATGAAGGATACTGGAGTATAGGATTGGTGTGTAGGGATTCACGAAGCAGAATTGTGGGCGCATTGTGTAGACGATTTACGTGTTATCTCCACCCTGAAGAGGTAGAGGCCGTAGAAGTCAGAGAAGCTCTCTCATGGGCAAAGAGAAACAACCGGAATAGGATGGAGATTGAGACATATTGTCTGCAGTGGTCAAGCATGTTCACAAGAAGGAACACATGACGAACATATTTGGGGGAATCATCTATGACTGCAGGCGATTAATCTCGGCTCCTGGGTTTAACGTCTCTATATCTTTTGTCCGTAGATCTTGTAATAAAGTGGCTCACGAATTAGCTAAATTTGCGTTAGCTAACAATAGCTGGGACTATAGTGAGGGGTCTGTCCCACCACTTGTGGCTTCAGCTGTCCGACGTGATGCCGAGTTAGTTGTCATCTAATATATAAAATTCGCTTTTACTTTAAAAAAAATAGATTTCTCAAAAACAAATTATACCCTGATTATGAATTCTTAGAACGCTTTTTAATTCATTATTTCGTTTCTCTTCTTAGGTTTGATTTTTCATATATACAATGTTAACTTATTTCAGGAGACGAACCAATGAAACATAGCTTTTACATTTATCTTTCCTACTTTTAACGTGACTAAATCTTTTTAATATTATTGGTCGCGATTGTCATAGTGATTGATGCTTGACATTTTAGGTCCACATTTTCTGAAACATTGTTCGATTGTGAACACACAATCAATCTATTGGGTATAGAGTGAACCCATGAACATGTGTATACATATATGAGTTCTCTTACACCACAGAAAATTTCAAAGTTGATGGCTGAGTTTGAAGAAGACATGTTGAAGAAAATAGAGCAACTGAAATGAAAAAGGAGATCCAAATGGTAAAATTTGGGCCAACAATCTCTTACTTTTCTATTTCCCATAAAGATAAAATGTTGTAAAAGAGCAGACAATTACAAGGGAATATTTAACAGCACTGTATATACAAAACCCATATTCATGTTGACTCTGTTTTTTGTCGGCAAGTTGTGTATTAAGATATCTCAACTGACTCTAGAAGATCAGTAGCGAGTTCTTGACGTCGTAGTTCATCTTTTCCAAGTTGGGCTGGACTGCGAACTGGATCATAGGCGGCGGCCCGCACGCCAGCGCCAACGTATCCTCGGAACCTTCCGGGACATGCTCTCTCAACACGCTCTCGGTTATGAACCCAATACTGTACTTCCACTCCTCTTCCCTCACGGATTCTTGCACCACGTACCATACGTGCACCCTCTCGTGCTTCGCCGCCCACTCGTCCAGCTCGTCCCTCAGCAGTATATCGTCCTCTGTGCGATTTGCGTACACGATATACACTTCTGTCGTGTCCTCTGGATCCTTGAGTATCGCCTGCACCACTTGGTATATGGGCGTTATCCCAGTCCCGCCCGCCAGCATTGTTAGCTTTTTGGCGAACTTTTGTTTCCCGTGGACTGTGAAGTTGCCACGCCCCGAATACTCTATGTGTCCTAGGGGACCCTTAACATCGAGGGTCGCCCCGACCTGGAGGGAGTCCAGGTACTGGGACATCATCCCTCCGTTGGGGAATTTCGGGTGCTGGTTTTTGAAATAGATTTTCACTACTAGCTCGAAGTACCCGATCTCGTCCACGCTCGTCGTGGGAGTGTAGGCTCTCATGCATAGCTTGTCGTCGATGGTGGCGCACAGGAAAATGTGCTTTCCCACGGGGAGGCCGAGTTGCTGGTCCTCCCCGGGGAGGGCGAACCGGAGGACTCTGACGTCGTGGGAGATCGATGTCTTGGCGATGAGCCTGCACCGGATCTTCTCCCTGGGGACGAGGGCGACCGCCCTCGAGATCTCCCTGATGGGGGCGAGGCCGCTGGTGAGGTAGTTGGTGGCGCCGTGGACGGAGTTGTTGGGGGAGGACTCGTAGCCGGTGGTGATGAGCTCGCCGATCCTGTGCTCCTCCAGGAGCTTCTTGGCCTTCTCGGAGTGGATGGCGTCGAACTCCTCCGTGCAGTCGGTGCCGGCGTTGATGAGGATGCTGTCGGCGCCGCCGGGGTGGTCCCTGAGGAAGCGGGTGCAGTCGTACACGTGCCCGTGGACGATGATCCAGGCCGAGTCGGGGGAGTTGTGCCTCTTCACCTCCGACATGGAGAAGGTCTTGGCCGTGGTGTTCATGAAAGGGGAAGAGACGCTCTTCTTCAGCGTCAGGTTCGTCTCCGACGACTGCTCCAGATGCCTCTCCTTCGCCATCCACCCGCCCGACTGGTTCCCGGGCTGCGTCGGGTGCTCGAACACTATCCCGATCTCTCCCTTGTGCGGCTTGCACACATTTGTTCGCACCCGAAACCAACAATTGTTCATCATTCCCTAATCAGTCACAACACAACAACTAATCAGTCGAGTTATGCAAAAATTATTACTCGATCTTTGTCTAACTCCAACTTAATTTACCTAAAATTTATTAAAAATATCAATCTTTACAACTTTTCAATATCAGTTCATCAATAGTAAATTTAACACAACCAGTTCAAAGTTGTTAAACTGTCATAAATATGACAGAGAGCATCTGGAAAAGAATCACAAAATAATATTATTTACATTTTCTCACGTTAAATCTTTTTTTATCGTAACGAGAATATGCCAAATTGAATTGAATATTACATGTAAAAACTTTAGGGGCTCTAGTTTCCAAATTCGTGGGACCAATGGTACACTAAAGATCCAAATTCTCTAGTGCACCGTCACGTGACACAAGTGGCAATTCATTATTTTTACTACAACAAAATGAATAAATAAACATAAGACATGAAAAAGTGTGAATATTATTTTTACCATAAGGTTCCATATGAGCTTCTCCGGCTGGGTGTTGAGTGTCTCGTCCCAAGCTCGAACCGCTATCTCCTTGGCACTCAAGAGGTCCAAAACCTCGACCTCGAGTGACCAGAAGCACCAACACCAGAACTTGCCGTATTTGTTGCCCCTCTCGGGGTGATCAACGCTGCACACGTGCCACGTCTCTCCCCCGTCCAATGTGACCTCCACGCGTGTCACCTTCTTCCCTCCCCCGGAGTAGGAGTACCCTTTCAGGGTGTACGGCCTCTGGGTCGTCCAGGAGTTGATCGGGAGTATCTCCTCGTGGCAGGGAGTCGTTATCACCGAGTTTATGTTCAGCTCGTTTATTATATGCTCCGGCTTGTACCACCATGCTGCACGAAATAAAATTAAAATCAGAATTTTTCTAAGGGCATTTTCGTCTTTCCACTTTTAAAATTGACATTAGCTAAATGACCCAAATCTTACATTCTGCGTTTGCTAGCTCGGCGTCAACGTGGGAGGGAAGTACCCTGTTGTCTTTGTAATGATAGTAATTGTCGGATTCTTGGGTGGTGACGATGATGCGCTTGAGCCACTTCACCATCCGGCCCCCGATGAACCCGGGGATGATCATCCTGACGGGGAATCCGTGATCGGGGAGCAAGCGCTCCCCGTTCTGCATGTAGGCGAGGATGATGTCCCGGGAAGGATCCATGGCGAACTCCTTCTTGATGCTGGTGCCGTACTTGGAGCCGCCGCCGCCGGGGAGGTCCTCGGCCCCCTCGAAGCACACATTGAGGGCCCCCTTGCGGCGGCTGTAGACCCCGCAGCGCCTGAGGACGTCCCTGAGCGGGACGCCCCGCCAGACGGAGGTGGAGATCCCGGCGGCCCCCCAGTTGAACCCGATGGTCTGCTTGACCATGTTCTGCTCCTTGCGCCTGTTCCCCGCGCACACGAGCGTCGCGGGGACGTCGCAGCTCGTGAACTCGTTCACGAGCTGCTCCATGGTCAGGCGCAGGGGGCGCTTGACCAGGCCCGTGACCTCCACGGCCCAGGTCTCCCAGCGGGCCCTGGGGACCGGGCCGTGGTTGCGCACGTAGTGCAGCGGCGCGGGGGTGATGAACCCGTGCTGCATCAGGCGGGGGAGCGGGGGCTCCGCGTTGAACGGGTGCTTCCCCGTGAGGCGGACCATGGAGGAGTTGCGCTCGATCCAGAAGTCCCCCGTGCCCTCGTCGCGGGGGTCCAGGATCGACGCCTCCAGCTCGCTCCTCCCCTTCCGGATCGCCTCCGCGAACTCGTCCCCCTCCGAGTCCTCGTCGTCGCTAGACGCGTAGGCCGGCAGGGCCCGGGCCCTGACCGGGGACTCGGGGCGGTGCGCGAAGGAGCGAGCCATGCCGTTGATGGACGGCTCGTGGATCGTGAACTGGCGCTTCTCTACCGACGCCGCCATCGTGAACTATAGCTATATTAATTTGTTTGGAATGCGATACACACACCAAAACCAATTTATATATATATAAGAGAGTGGTGTGGTGTGGTGTGGTTTGGGCTCGATGACGTGACCAATTTGTCTTGTCTACGAAAGGGTCGCTCATGGTTAATTGGGCAAGAGCCACACAAAATATGTAACGCGGCTTGTTTCATTGTTTTTGTTTTGACAAATATCAACCACTTATAATGAAATCAGATTATGTATGTATAAACCATTAACTAATTGGTCAATTACAAGGAGATATTTTTAAAGCGCAGATTAAGTAATTGTTTAAGAGCGAGATTGGCTTGCTTAATTACTTTTAGGAGGAAATAATTAATGGTGGTTGCTTTGTATGGATAAATTTGAATATGTATATGTTAGGGAGCACCGGTCAATATTTTAAGAGGGAAGAGAATTGTGATTTAATGGATTGTTTGTAACCTCTAAATATCTATGTGTGATGGGAGGGCTTTGACCCTTTGGATATAAAAGCTATGAATTATGAAGGAGTGCTGGGAGGGGTGTAAACGAGCCGAGTCGAGTCGAGTCGAGCCTCATTTTGGCAAGGCTCGGTTCGTGAAAAAAGTGTTCGGCTCGGGCTCGAACGAGTTTATACAACTAAGTTCGAGTTCGGCTCGAAATAAAATAGACAAGCTCGAGCTCGGCTCTGCTCGGCTCGATTTGGTTCGCTTAAATTTAAATGCAAATATTAATTAAAAATTAAACAAATGATAAATAATGCATTAAATGATAAATGACCCAACTTGAAATTGGTTCAACTTGATTCGGCTTGTCTAATTCTATTAAAAGTTTTATAGATATATAATATAATAAATATTAAACGAGTCGGCTCGCGAACTTATTGATTCTCAAAAGGTTAGGCTCGAGCTCGGCTCGTTTATTAAACGAGCCCAATCTCGAGCTCGAGCGGCTCGTTAAAAGCTCGACTCGTTTACAGCCCTAGGACTAGGTAAGATTGATATGGATCGGGTAAAATATGTGTTGTGTAGGACAGTAATTATCTTTTTTATTTTCTTATGGGTTTAGTCAATGTATCTATTTTGAGTAAATAGTTCGCTCGTGCCACTCTCCGGTACTCTAAAACTCAAACACACGTGAGTGATATGATTTACAAAAACTGGAAATCTGACCAAAGACATTTTAGTATTTTCACTTTAAAAATTAAGATTTTCCATCCAATTATGTAACATGTGTCTATTTTGAATCTTTCGGTGTATCTGAGTGTCAACTTATGAAGATGTGGAATTGGGTCATAGTTAGGAATGTTGTGTGTAGTTTACCCTAGATGATACAATAGTCCATAATCATTAACATCCCCCTCGAACTGAAGATGGTGGCATATAAATTAATTTGAGTTTGTGAATTAAAGTACCGAATCGTCCAACAGTCAGTGGTTTGGTGAAGATATCAGCACTCTGTTCGTTAGAAGAGACGAAATAGAGATTGATGGTTTCTTGAGAGAGATGATTTTGTATGAAGTGACAACCATTCGTTATATGTTTGGTGGATTAATGAAATACATCATCGTGATCGATATGAATAGCACTCATACTATTACAATGAACATGAGTACTAAAATTGTGAACAACACCCGTATCATGCAATAACCAACGTAGCCATAGGAGCTGAGAGATGATATCAGAATTGGCTTGCTATGCGACTTTTGTTTGGGGGCGGGAATTGTCATATGTTTCTTACTGCTCCAAGAGATGAGGGATTCACCGAGAAAGAAACAGTAGTTTGTAACAGTATGTGGGATGGCAAGCCCAATCATCATCTGAATCGACATGTAAGACCATATGCGCATTGTTGGTAAAATAAAAGCCTCGAGATAGAGTACCTAAAACATATCACAAAATCGGAAGGACTGCCTCATAGTGTGCAGTGCGCGGAGCACATGTGAATTGGTTGACAATATGCACTGCGTAGGCAACATCTAGGCGTGTGACTATTAGGCAGTCGAGATTGTCAAATAGAAAATAGCATCCTTAAAAAGCTTACCGTAAGAGGGAGTAATCTCTTCAGATGCTTCTACTGGCGTAAAGTCAATCTTATAATTTGTCAAGTCTTCATGAGAGATGAGATTAGGTGTATATTTAGCCTTAGATAGGTGATAACCATATGATACTAAACAGACTTTCAGTCTGAGAAAATAAGTGATTGCGCCGAGATCCTTCATTTCAAAATATTAACCAAGGTGACATTTGAAATCGAAGATATCAAAGTTATCGTCTATGGTATTAATCATGTCATCCACACGTAGTCTTTTCGATGAAGAGAGCAATATCATAATGATTGTAGATGAAATCGAGGTGGGTCGTTTTTCTATTGAATTTTCAAAATCATACTCTTAGAGTTTGTTTGAGTCTACATGAATTATTTTTCAATTGACAAATTGTGTTTGGGGGATGATCATAACCAATAGTATGTTGCGTATATACATCTTCAATGAATAGAGAAAATCATTCTTCGCATCCGTTTAAGAAAACATCACATTGACTTCCAGTTTTTAGCGTCAAAAAACTATGATCAAATGTATGTCTAGCAATTGGAGAAAATGCCTTCTCATAATTAATCGCATATTCTTGAGTAAAGACTCGTGAAAATAATCGATCTTGTAATGTTCAATATTGGTCCCATCGGTCTTGTTCTTTACATTATGTCAAAAGTTTTCAAATCACAAAAGAATATGTATGCACTATTATTTTGTGCACGCAAAATTTAAATGTAATGTTATTTTGTGCATATTCTATGAATATGCGTTTATTAATTTTCTTCATGTCCACATTTTTCTTAGAATCGAAGTGATAACTTTTGTTTACCACCCTACACTTCAGTAGTTATAGGAAATATATCTTCCTCTAACTAATATACTGAAAAATTATTGTTTTCAACATGTTTTGTGTTAGTTTTGAAACCTATATATGATTATTACGGTCATCATCTTTTTTAAAGTGCGATTCTTTTTTTCAACAATACCATTAAATTGGAGATGCTACCTCGTGTATAATTTGTGTAGGATACACAAATACTAAATATAACTACAATTTTACCTCCAAATAAATTCTCATCATTTTAATTTTATCACTAAATTGATTTTCAACTTTAATTTTGAACACAGCGATTTGTCTTTAGCATCATCTTTGCTTGTATGCAAATAATAATATTTGTAATATTATTATTGAAAGTTACAAATTTTTATTTTTCATATATCAACCGAGCATATAGATCACAATATTAATGTGAATTATCTCAAGAGTTTCAACCGTTACGAATAAAATTAAGGCTTCCTAATTTTATCTTAGATTTATTACCTATTTAGTTGATTTTCCTATTTAGTTCGTATCATAACCTATATGAAGGATTCTTAGCTATTGTATTTCACACAACATTGTTATCAATGATATTATTTCATACACTATTCATCATCATCATCACAACATCTATTTAAAAATCATTTGATTCCTCTTGATCTTCGAGCTGACATATATAGTTGCATGTATACACAATCTCCTATCGATCAATAAACTTTACTTTAAAATTTACAATTATATCCAAGCAAACATAACATCAAACAAATATGTTTGGCTAACACTTTTTTGAGATTTGATTCTCCAAAATTTATTTTGAGGCTCACAACTAGTTATAACATGTCTATTATATTAATCTTGTATTTATATTGATATGATTGAATGTAATGAATAAGCCATCAAATTAATGATCAAGTTTAGAATGATAATATTATTTCATTCAATCTACATATTCAAGTCATATTAACATAATTTACATACTCATGAATGAAAACAACATCATTCAAATAAATCATCTTCAACTACTATAATCATCAACACGTTAATAAAATAATTATTTCATTCAAATCAATTATGTTTAATTCACCATTCATCAATCCATAAATCATCATTTTAGTTGATCATATGATATGCTCAACTCATATCAACACGATTCATGAGTTCGTGGATGCGATCATTTTCACTCAACCCATGATTCATCAATTCATACGATTTATTACATCATTTTCTTCTTCTTTCATCAATCGTCCAAGGGTATGCATTCAAATATTCAAATAACAATTAAGAGTATCCTGATCATTCCGCACCGAAAACTAACGAAAAAAACATTTCAGGTCAGCTTTAGTTACGAGATTTCCCTGTTTGCTTAAAAAAATGGTTTGAACATCAACCACAATTCACAACTAATGAAGTGTTCAACCCCTTTAATCATCACTAATCCTAAAATCTATATAAAACATAAAGTAAATAATTCCACATTGACCCCTACTTTGGACGATACACCAAACAATTCAAAGCAATATTCCCAAAATGGTGGGCGAGAGAGGCACAAAACGTACCAATTCGGGAACGCATCAAGTGGGTGATCAAAAACAATTAACACTAAACAAAAACTAATCAAACAAGATTAGATTAATTAAGTGTAACAAACAAAAACAAAAAAAATATAAATATGAATGATAGAGAAAGGGACAAGTAAAAGTTAAAGAAGGAGTGGGAATTGGCGCATGGGAGAGCCAATGGGCAAAGGAACAAAACATGAGGCGGGTCGTTCGGTTACGCAGCGACGCGCAGAGAGAGGTTTTTGGAGTCATTTTTAGTCACACAACACACACACACATGCACGTTGATGGGTTGGGGTTGGCTTTGAGTTGAGCCCTAGAGTCAAGTCACTCTCCTAACATTTTTATTTGGCCCCTTGGTGCTCTTTGGAGCCACCTTGGTTTTCGTTTTCTATTTTCTTCTATTCTTTTTTTCCAATTTCAATATTGGGGGTGTATAGATTTAGATTCAGATCCACGGCTCGAACAGACTCGAACTGATGGACGGTAATACAGGATGATTTATAGGTTAATAAATAAATACTCATTTTTTGTCGGTGTTATGAAGATTTCTGAGTTTGTTTGATTAGTACTCAATTAATCTACGATTGATTTCTGGTTATTTCTTTAATCGGATATGTTTTTTTGATTAATCTTCAATAATTGATTAATATTAGGTATGGTTTCAGATCCACGGCTCGAAAAAACTCAAATTGATAGGCGGTGACAGTAAGATGATTTATAAGTTGGTTGATAGATACACGCTTTTATCATTGTTCTAGAAATTTCTGGCTCGTACGGTTAGTACCCAATTGATTTTCGATTAGTTTTAGTCTCGAGAAAGCATTCTCTGCCCGATTAGTGTCTTAGCGTTTTTTTTAAAAAACATTGTCTCTTATACCACTATTAGATTTTGCATCAGTGACGGCGCACGTTCAAAAGGTGCGCCGTTTCAAATTTGCTTTGTAACGACGCACAATAATCGTGCGCTGTCAATAAATCAGTAACGGGTATATTTTATTGTACGCCGTTAGTAATTTAACTTTGTAACGACGCACAATTGGATGTGCGCCATTACAAAAAATATTGACCGTTGACCAAACTACATCGTTGACGTTAACGGTCGAAAATCGAGTCGTTGTTGTTACCGTTAGTTTGTAACGGCGCACATAAGACTGAGCGTCGTTACAAATGGATTTTGTAATGGCACACTCTTATATGTGCGCCTTTACAAACAAAATCTATAAATTTTGGCAGAACTTCGAATTTTTCCTCCCACGTGTTTTCCTCCCGAGAAGAGTATTTTTGTAATTTTGATGAAAGTTTCCCGGCTATTTTTAAATTTTTCGAGTACCTTATATTAAGTCCGCCCCACAAATAATAGCCTTCTTATTATCTCTCTCTATATTAACTATTGGACTCGAAATTGCGAGAATTGGAAGGTATGTACATGAAATAATGTTTAGGTAGATGTGTTTTTATTCTTGTAAAAATATTGTTTATCATTAAGAGACGTGTTAATTTAAGCTACTATAGTTTAATTCTATTTGAGTATTGCAAATGAAGGGAAATACATATTTGAAGAATATCAATTATTATGAATTGAAATATAACGATGATTTTATTTATTTTCTTTATCAAGATATAAGAAAACTAATTAAACTAAAACCTTATGTTACATAATTAGTATTGGCCTAACTAAAACCTTATGGTACATAATAAGTATTGGCCTAAATTTATATAGGAGTACATTTTACTGCACTTGTTATGACCGGTTTTATAACGAACTGTACTTAACTAAAAAATGACCAAACCGTTCTCAACACAAAACAAGCTATAATTTTAGACTTTATACATTTCAAACAACGACATTTTAGACTTTATACATTTGAAACAGAAATTTCATTTTATTTTTAACGTAATCAGAATAAATTGTAAAAATTAAAATTAATATCGGCTCAATAAAATCTTTACTATTTACATGTATTTAGTTACAAAACTAAACATATATAATAGATGCAGTAAAATGTAATTTTCTCATTTATATATTCTAACCCGCCTTGTAATATATATGCAACCTAATTCGTTACGACCCCTATTTTTTTATTTAAAAAATATATATAATTGTCGTTAAGCTAGCAATATTTTATACTATAGAATTGAATTAGGTCCACAGATTTTTTTGTTATTATTAATTAAGATAAATAATGGTAACAGTCAAGAGCCGCCCTATTTCTAACATATATAATTGATGTGATAGTAGCATTACTAATTATTATTATAGGAGAAATATAATACGTACCACTCATGTCATGAGTGGTCAAAAAAGATGTGCGGCTTGTGAAAATAAATCGACAATTTGGAGATATACAATGGATTCATAATTTTGTATTCTCTTTTTTAGTAAGTGGTTTAAACTTTAAACTATGCTGGTTCTATCAATATAGGTTCTTATTGTAAATGCAAATTAGCCATAGATGGGAATGGCAAAAGAAAATTTGAATACGATGATACTCGATGCACCCGATTTGATTGAAACAGATGAAATTCAGAAAAGAAAATTGGGTGGGAGTCAGGTTCAAGTTTTTGACTGGGTTTTTCGAGTGTGTACGAGTGGACCTATATCCGATCCGAAACTGACCCGCACCCAGAAATATTTAAATAATAATAATAAATTTAAATTTTATATTCTTATTTCTTAATATCTAGAGTTTTAAGACTAAATATAAGGTGCATAAGGTGCATAAAAGATCAATAATCATGCAATCTAGAGGGTAAAATCCTCAATTAATACAAAAAAATATTAGCCAAAATGTAAACGTGATGCAATTGCATCAAAATTCTTTATATTCTTCCTTTTATTATTTTATATTTAATTTCTCTAGTACTACATGGTTATTTATTAATATATGAATGAACTTGATTATTTGTTGAAATGAACTTTTGTTGGTTATTTATCGATACATGCATGAACTTTTGGTAATTTTGGATCCAAAGATGATAATTTGGTAAAATTGGACATATATTAGGGGTAGTTTGATAAAATTGGACATATTAGGAGTATTATGGTAACTTTGGACATATTTGGGGTGCATGACCCGAAATGCATTAACATTAGTGTAACATAAAATAAATATGAAACAAGAATACAATAGAAGATATTTTCTTAATTTCTTTAGTTCGTTTCTGACGTTCACACAATCAGTGATTCTCTAATCTCAGTGACAAACATAGTTTACCTCTCTTCATCTTCTGCACAAATCGATCGTCAAGGTCTGGAAATACATTAAACCCGAGTTATGATCGGATTTAAGCTTCTGTTCAATTGATATTTCCGTGCCTCTGTTACATGAAATGAAATGAGATATTTAATAATTTAAAAAATAAGTTATTTCAATAAACACGAAGTAAACATTAGTGTTATCCCTAAAAATTACCAAAATACTCCCAAATGTGTCCAAAATTACCGTAATACCCTTAACATGTCCAATTTTACCAAACTACCTCTAATATGTCCAATTTTACCAAAATATCATCTTTGAGCCCAAAATTATCAATAAACGTTCATGTATATATATCAACAAATAACCAACAAAAGTTTGAAATTGAACTTACTTACAATAAACCTAACAATAATCCCAAATTCAACAAATCAAACTAATTTAAATTCGTTTCAACATAAGAAACTTAAAACCTAAAACTAAAAGTACCTACATTTTATTGAAGCTACCAACATTTTGAATATTTTTAGAAACTTATAACCTAACATTTTAGAAACTTAAGACTAAAAGTAATAAAACCTAACATTTCAATTCAACAAATCAAACTAAATATTTTAGGAACTTAAAACCTAACAAAATACGACAAATATAATAAGGAGATCATTTCATCTAGGTATACTTGAAAAGTTTCGATTCTCATATAGGTCACCTAACTTTTTTTTTAATTTCGCAGGTTACTTAAAAAGTTTTGTCTCACCGTTGCTAACTCTTTTCTTTTAAAACTTTGGAAATGACCAAAATACCCTCTCGTTTACCCTCTAACATTATTTCAATTCAAATGACCAAAATGCCCCCTCAACCCTTTGCAAATGGAGTTGGTAACGGTGAAACAAAAAAAACTTTCAGGTGACATGAGAAAGTTAAAAAATAAAGGTTAGGTGAACTATCTGAGAATCGAAATTATCCCTATAATAAACTTACCTAATCTTAAAGCTTTTTCATAACAGAGGCAGTGACGACCGACAAAAAGCGTAACGAGAATTGGCGGAGGGAGCTTTGCGGAGTGGATAGAGTCGAGAAAGGAGAAATGGAGAAGAAAGAAAGGAGAAATTTTTGAATTCTCGAGCCAATTGTCCCCGCTGGATCCACCTCTGCCCAAAAGGTTTTCTCTAAAAATACAATTTTACCTCCAAAAAGTTGATGAAGAATGAGTGTACTTATAAGTTTATCATCGTCTATTATGTTCCAATTACCATTGTAACTAGTAATTATCCTCTTATATTTTTTTAAGAAAAAGTAAATTTTTTTTGAAAAAATTGGCCTTTTCTTCTTAAATTTGACAGAGTTAAAAATGGTGCAACAAAATGAAAGTTCACTTATTTAAACGGATAGACTTAAAAGTCTATTCATTTGGATGGTAAATCTTGTTTGAGGAACTGTTGTGATTCATAATCATTTCTAAAATATTTAGGTTAGGCGAGTTACTACCGGTATGTATAGTTAACTCGAGCTAAGCCTCGAACCCTAACTTGAGGCAGGGAGCGAGCAAGGCCTAGCCCAAACTGGTAGCAATTTCTCCTATTGTTTAATTTTAGATTCTTATGCAATGATGTTAATTCTCAACTGATTATTCTCCTGCCTTTTTCAATAAAAGGGTTTGTTCAAATGCAAAATTGTCACTCACGGCTAGACCTGGAAACAAAAATTTAAATCTTTCTCGACTGAAACTCGAATGAGCATGTTAAACCTTGAAAGGTCAGGCTCAAATTTGTCATTTCTTTGACGAGTCCAATCTTGAGTACAAATTTAGTTCGAATTTGAATAACAAACCTTGAGCATAGAAGGCTAAGAAAAAGATCAGCTTTTCAACTTTCCCAGTTACAAACATTGCATTAGAGTTTACATATCCAAATTTAAGCATGAAAACTTTGAAGAGGAAGCAGTTTCATATCATGAATAAATAAATCAACTCATTATACAAAGAAACAGACCAAAACTGTGTGG
Organism: Geranium rotundifolium; assembly: GCA_963920655.1. Taxonomy (NCBI): domain Eukaryota; kingdom Viridiplantae; phylum Streptophyta; class Magnoliopsida; order Geraniales; family Geraniaceae; genus Geranium; species Geranium rotundifolium. Next base: position 36,031,108 of record OY987315.1, read on the forward strand.
TCTGTCTCAAAGGAGAAATATGTACATATTGTGCCACTTCTTGCATCAATACAATTCTATTGCTATATTTAATACACTCTATGCTGCCTACGGGCGCCGCCGCCGTCACTGTGATATACACATACATACATACATACATACTATATCAGTAACTAAGTGAGATCTTGGTGGAATTCCAAAAGCTTGTAGAGAGATTGTCCTACTCAACAGCCTTTTCAGGGTAGATTTCTTCGCGTTTCTCATTCCCGATACCTTTCCGTGGATTCCCCCTTGATATTGGGCTGCTACTCGGAGGATAAAACATATTTCCCAACACCAGGATGGAATGTGAAGAGGTTGTCCTACACAATGTATAGAGATTCAATAATTTCATATCGGTGAGCGAAACTGAAAACATTAAATGCTCAACATAATCAGCTTTACAGATAGTTTTGTTTTGGTTCCAACTTGACCCATGGTTCTAAAATGCGTTACAAAGACAACCACTAGCCGAGTAGATGGGTCTCCTGAGCTTACTTGTGCCCTAACAGCTTAATTTGTAAATATGGATATCTATTACTGTAATTCCTTTAGGAGGAGATGGACACGATCCCATGTGAACACAATCATTTTTGTTTAGGCTATAAAAGGATGGATAGGTTAAGATAAAGCTCATCGTAAATACATTACAATGTAAAACTAACCTATCCACAGTTATGCATGGTCAGATAATATATGGGGATGCCGATCCCGAGGATGCAGAAAGTCGCCTCCTCACAAACGGATGGCTCAAAAGCTGAGCAGCAGTGGGACGATCGTTTGGGTTAACCTGTACGCATTGCAAGATAAAATCCCGTGAATCCTCTGAGAGAGTATCTGGAACAGGTGGTGGCACGCCCCTTCCGATCTGAAATACTGCCTGCATCTGTTGCATCAAAATGCCAAACCAGGATGCTTTAGAACACTCTAAAACCAATTTTCATGTTGTGCTACGATTGCCAATGCGGCTAAAGATGGGAATACAATAACTAGATAACAATATCAATTAAATATATTTGCTCTCCATCCGCAGAATGATAAACTTATTGGAAAAATATCCTACAAGCTTTATGGTGTTATATATTTCAGTCTACTCATGAAATCAAAGAGTGATATGTCACATATCAGCGACAATTAACTCCACCAGAGTGTCACTTTTCCTTTCAGAGACACCTACATATAAAATGATGAATAACACAAGAATATAATATGGGAAGCGTGCTATTGAAGGCAGAAGATCCAAATTTCAGGAATTACGGCATAGACCTGATGTCTGGACAAATATTCAACAGTTATATTTATCTACTTTATGCTTTGGCACCTCTCTTTCTCTTGAGTATATGTCTGCTCCTGCTTCCGTCACTTTTCCAACAATACACAAGGCAGATTGAGATGAATTATAATTGATCTCAGTATACATTACTGTTCAAGATTCTTTATTATTCAGATTAGGTAGAACTTTTACAATAATATTGGAGAAAGAAAAGGAAATTGTATGGCTGAAGGTAACTTATTGAACTGGAATTCTGGAAATATTACAATATGTGATACAATTTCTCTGCAGATACATGGTACCAAATCATTGCTATACCAAGGACGAATGTGAGAAGAGGACAATAGAACAACAGAGAGAAGACAAACCCTGTTTCGACGTTCTTGTAGATTTTATTTGACTGTTAATGTAATTTATCTACAACTTTAAGAGTCGAGGGTGTTATTGGAGTGTGTTACACATGGGTGACTTTGGGTCAGCAAATAAGAAAAAGATAGATTTGGGCCAGCAAAGAAGAAAGGAAAATATCTCTTCTTGGAAGACAAGTTTTTCCCTTTTATTTCTTTAATGAGGTTTCCTTTTATTTATATTTCCCTAATGCTCTAGTTTGAGATTTATAACTAGAGTATAGACAATGTAGAAAGTATCGAATAAGAATTGAGAATTGTCTTGCATTGAGCCCGAGGCTGGAGAGGACCAGGTTTCTCGAATTACCTAGAATATTATCAATAAAAATACTATATTATTGTCGATACACTGTCAGGGTGTATCAATTGGTATAGACCCTGACAGTGTATCGACTCGAACATAGAATATAGAAAAGATAAATAGAAAATAATATAATATTTTTATTAATAATATTTCAGGTAATTCGAGAAACCTGGTCCTCTCCAGCCTCTGGCTCAATGCAATACAATTCTCAATTCTTATTCGATACTTTCTACATTATCTCTACCCTATTTATAGATCTCAAACTAGAGCATTAGGGAAATAAAAATAAAAGGAAACCTCATTAAAAAAATGAAATAAAAGGGAAAAACTTGTCTTGCAAGAAGACTTATTTTTCAAGAGATATTTTCTTTTTTTCTTTATTAGCCCAAATATATCTTTCTTATTTGCTGACCCAAAGTCACCCATGTGTAACAGAGTGTATGAGTCTCATGTTGACCTTGTCTTCCTTGTTCATATTCAGGAATGCCTCGAATTGCTTCTCGAATAATGCAAATCTGTCACAATTCTCGGCTCTGATACCATTTGTTACGACCCCGGATTTGAGGATCAAGTCATGGGTATCGAACTTGGATAGGTAGAGAGCTCGATTAACGAGAAAGCTGTCTAACCTCAATTTAGAGTTCGTTAAGAGAGAACTCAAGATCTCTATCTATAACTATTTGGTTATTTTATTCCATGCTTTTATTGCTCAACTCATACAAGCATTTACAGCCTGCAGAACCCAAACTAAAAGAGGACCGGGATGACATCCAGATCATGATAATTTCAAAAAATAATATAAAATATAATAAAGCAGCAATTATCTAAAGAGTTATCATCATTCCTTCTTCTAAGTGTTTCTCTGATAGGTCTTAGGAAAAGATTGTTGAGTTGGACTCCTAACATATTACCTTGGATAACATCCATGCAGATGGTGTCTATGTTTTAAGTCTCCTATTCGATAATTTCAGGCAATGACAGTATTATTCATAATCCATGGTGCACCGCATTTACAATGTCCGTCTGATAATTTCACCTATTTGAATATTTTCAAGTATCTCGCAAACTAAACTTCCAAATATTTTGTACTTTCTTCTGTTAATATAATCTATAGTTTAAAGCGAACATGCATCGCATGTGCCAAGAAGTTAAGAAGATGAGGAAGTAACAGAAGTGATGAGCACATACGCATTCCAGATGAGGGTAAGGTACTAGACCAGTTAACATTTCCAGAACCGTGCACCCAAGACTCCATATATCAGCCGGGGGACCATAACCTTTGAGATTTCCTCTAACTACCTGAAATTTCACGACTTGATAATCAGACACACTCCAATAATTAAGGACTCAAACCATGGAACGCAATTTGCATACTCAAGATTGTCAAACGCTTGTAATTAGTCATTAATTAACACAAGCACGTACACAAGAAACAATTTGAATCATAATGGAAGTAGATAAGTATTCAAATTTATGCTAATCATATTGTGAATGGTAAGATTTGAAAGGTGGAATGTAAGAGAAATTGGCATGTTGATGTTATTATATTTGAACATAAGAGAGATTGTCTATAGGGTGATGACAATAATAAGAATGAAAGAGAATAGCTGGGGAGGATTACAATGAAGAGAACTGAGGATACTAATATAGTTGACTATCCTAAATTATTGGAATTGATATTATTCAACATATAAACAAACACACAAACTAACCACACTTCTAGTGTAAATAAAGCCATACCGTATATATAAAACCAATACTATGACATAATGCCCCGTAAGAGCTTTTGAGTGCCAAGATCAATTTTGACTTGTGAGAGTATAAAAAGGTATTGGCAAGTCAGGATATTTTAAACAGATGAATATTTCCATTTCAGATATCCTGACTCAGTCACAAATAAATGGGGTCACAGGTTTAATCGATATGGTACTCATAAGTCATAACGTGAAAGCAGCATGCCTGTATTGACCACATTAATACAAAAACATAGCTGCTAATCTAATTTCTAAAATGTTTAGTACCACGAATTAACTTAGTTCATCAAAAAAGCTGGAAACATTTATTGTTCATCAACTCTATGAAGAGAAGTTGAAAGGCAAACCTCAGGGGCCATCCAGAATGCAGTGCCTTTGCAAGATTTGACATCATTCAACTCTGTTGACTGAAAAACAGTAAAACCAGGAGTATTAGGAAAACATTTTATGAGAGAAGTTGCTTTTAAACAAAAAAATAGAAGCCGAACCGAACCTTAGCCAATCCAAAGTCCGCAAGTTTTACGTATCCGTTGACATCCACTAAAATATTAGCACACTTTATGTCCCTTAAAGAAAAGTCAAGAGATAACTCCATAAGAATAATTGCACATTATGGGCAAATGCATATGTGCATAAATATACGCTGCATAACTTTATGCTAACAGGGGCATCTATAGTAACAATATTTTTGGAGTGGGAGGGAGTTGCACACAACATAAAGTCAGAACAGGATGCGATCAAGACATCAAGAAAACCTTATTATTAGGAGTAACCCTTCATCCACAATGAGATTCCCGTTTACTTTTGTAACAAGAACTATTCATTTCTGAGGTGATGTCTTCATTTTCCCATATGTCCTAGTCTATTACCATTTACCAACCCACTATGTGCCAGTAACTAACTAATTAGAAAGACTATTGATATTTCATCCATAATTAACTTCTTACAAAGGAAAGTGATTAACTTCTTACAAAGGAAAGTGATCAATTTTTTTGGGACGGAGAGTATATAACAGATTCAGTTATTACCTGTGAATCACATTTTGATCGTGAAGATAATTCAAACCATGCAAAATCTGTCTTGTGTATGCAGATACTTGGGAATCGCAAAGACGATATTTCTGATACAGCTTTTGGAGGGACCCCTGAGTAACAAGCTCGAGAAAGATAAAGAGTTCTGATTCACACTGCAAACACCAATAAGCAGATGCTAAAACATCAACACTAAAAACCATGTAGCACAAGATAAAATACCAAGGGAGAAATATGTTTTTGAACAGGAATGAATACAGTGATTAAACGCACACACAAACTATTCTACGAAGGCCCTACCTATTGAACTAATGTGTTGGGTATTATTTAGTACAAATATCAACTAACTATGTTATTTGTATAGAAATTGTTAACATATGACACCAGCTGAAGCTGCATGCACTCTGTCTCTGGAATGCTAATTGTTTACCAAATATCAACAATTAAAATACAACAAAAGCTTGAAATAAAAAATCGTACATATGAAAACAACAAAGGTAACATTAATTTGCAATGGGGCCGTGCCGTGTTAGAATAATAGGCTCAAAGGCCTAAATCGACCCCTTCTGATACCATGTAAATTGGGCAATATACATCGAGTCAGACTTCACAAAAAAGGTCAACATTATTAGTTGGGTTTGTTCATTTCCTTTACATGACATGTTCTTTTGAAATTCTTTCTATTTGGGTTTTAATATTGCTCAACACTCCCTCTCACGTGTTTTTTACACCCACACACGCTTAAGCTTGAGGGGAATGATAGAATGGTTATCAATATCATTAAATTATGGGTGTGTTGGCCAAGTAAATTTATGATCTTCCTAGTTTTCCTATTCCTAGTTTGATTTTTATTTTAGTGTAGGTCTACACCCAATGTAAAGGTGTCTGTTATTATATTTACTTATTAAACTCGATCGATCAATTGTGTCAGTTTTCTTTTATGTCAGCATTATACTGCAAAAAACTATTTCTGCAACAAATGAATTGTACTGAATCAAATAAGTGTATAAAAACATATTTTATAGAATAACTAATCTGAGGGCGGGGTATCAAAAGTAAGAAAACAATACCTTTTCAGTGCCATAATATTGAACTATGTTCTCATGTTCAAACCGGCTCAATAGAGCAATCTCCTGAAAATAAATAAGCCCCACTTACCATGAAAAATTGGTGGTAAGCAAATAAAATGGATTCAAGGCAAGCAAAACCACAAGTATAATAATATAAGTTTAGCTTTAAATGCTATATCACCTGCTCGAGTTGGAGAACACTTTGCCTTCCCTGACTTCCTTGATCAAGCAATGAAACTTCCTTCACAGCAAAGAAGCATCCATGGCTGCAGGAAGAAAACTAAACACTAAATTTTGGAGATAGGCAAGATTAATTGTTAGCCTGTCCAGTGTATAATACTTTTACAACTACAACGTCTCTATAAACAACCAGTTTATGAAACATCACTTCAAAGGAATGTTTGGTGTGTCACCATGGTGATACTTAAGGGGTTAATCATACAAAACAGAGAATGCTATGCTGAAGAAAACACAAACGATACCAATTCAAACCCAATAAGAAAATGATAAATAAAGAGCACTTACTCACTGAACCCTACATAAACAGACCCGAACGAACCACGCCCCAGAAGCTCGCCCTTTGTCCAGCTCGTAATGTTAGGCCTAAATCTAATATTGGGCGAAATGGTAGTGCTAGAGGAATCATCATCAGCTGATGTTGTGAATGAACACCCATCCGAAACCACATCAGCTTCTTGAATCCTCAACCCACTCTCCTCCTCCTCCTCCTCCTCCTTTCTCGTGGCAGCTTCATCACCAACATGTTCATCATTACCTGTATCATCACGATAATCGACCATCCAGGAAGAAGACTCCTGATGATCATTTTCAGGAGCAAAATCTCTCAAAATGTCCCAAGTCGAGCACGAGTGGTCCACCGCCGGAAGCCTCATCGCCGGAGGGGGCTTCAGCAACGGCGGCCTCACACCCCTAATCCCGCCGCCGCCGCCGCCGACACTCGACTCAAATTCAAATTCCCTCACCCGAACTCTTTCCATAAACCTATCTCCAAGCTCACCTACCACTACCACTGTACCATCTTCCGATTCCCTTGTACCATCTCCAAGCTCAAGCTCAAGCTCACCTACCACCACAGTACCAACTTCCGATTCCGATTCCCTTGTACCATCCCTTATCCTATCCACAAACCTACCTCCAAGCTCAAGCTCGCCCACCACCGTACCATCTCTTATCCTATTTTCAACCTGAATCGCCCTCGACCTGTTGAACCGATTGAGCCTGGACCTGGGGAGCAGATCCGACGACGAGCTGAACCTCCTCGCCTCCCAGGCGGACTCGGGAATCGCGAGGTCGTCGGGGCCGGAGAGCCCCAAGCTCCGGCAGATCCGATCGACCTCGCCGTCGATCCCTTCGACCCTGAAGCTGGTGCGGTCCGACAAGTCGAGGGATCGAGTGAGGAGAGGTCCGTCGTGGAGGGAGGAGGAGGAGGCGTCGTAGTCGAAGTTCTTGGCGGCATTGCGGCGCAGGAGGCGCCTCGGGCCGGGCCGGGTCTTCGGAGCTCCATCCATGTCCTCCTTGCTCTTGCTTCTCCTGCTATGGCTGAGGAATCGAGGCAGGTGATCCATGCGGTGGAGCTCGATGATCCATGAACAAAGCTCCTCAGAAAATTGGGGACGACGGAGACTTGTAAACGCCATTGAAGAGACTCAAGAGACAGAGAGAGAGAGGACGCGGTGCCACGTCGGACTGATGACGTGGATTTATATTTTCCATTTCCTTTTTTACGCGGAAACATCGTAAAATCACTACCATTGACCTCGACTACTTAGTGAAGTGAGTTTGAATCACAACCAGACAAATTATGGATGGATTTTGATTAAAAATTAATGGAAAAGTAAATTAGATTACAAGATTAGACGGAGATTTTTGCAACATTCGCGCGTTCAGAGTGTGTACTGCCATCATCTTCTCATCTTCTCGGTCGCGCACACTGCACGCGATGCCTTTAATAACTTAAAGGCATTGCACTACCTTTGTTCGCTGATATTAAATTATTAAGGGCATCACGCCCTGTTTATGTGCGTTGTGTAGTGTGTGTATAAAGAAAGGGTGCATGTAAAATGTTTCCTTTTATTATCAGTGTGAATGTTAGAGTACAACGCAAGAGCGATCACAGACACGAGAAGAAAAGAGGATAAACAGGAGTCATGTCGGGATAGAAGAGCCCAAAGTTCTGCTCCACTCCCGCTGGTTTCAAATTTTCATTAAACATGGCGAACAGAAAAGTCTGCAGAGACGCGTTCGGCCTTCTCGGGGTGCCCACCCTCATCACGTGATTGAACAAGTTGGAATTAGACACCTGGGCGTTGTCTATAGTGGCGTACTCGCTCCCCGCGCTCGGCCACCCAGTCTCCCCCACCGCCAAGCTCACCTGCCCCGCCCCTATCCTCTCCAGGGCCGCGTACACCGCGTCCACCATTTCATCGAACAGACTATCATACTGTAGCCCCCCGTCAATCACGGGCGTCTTCCCGTCGAACATCGCGTAGTCCAGCGAGATGTCCTTCGGGTTGGAGGCGTACGCAAAGTAAGGGTGAACATTCACAATGAGAGGCGAACCCGTGCGCTGCAGAAAAGACGCGATCTGGGTCATGGCAGACAGAGAGTCCCCGTTGAAGGCCCCGGCAAAGGGAGGGTAGGAGGCGCCCAACACAGAGGTGGCGACGACGGTGGTAACCTTGGCGTCGGCGAGGCCCACCGAGTCCAGGGCGGCCCGCATGTGGGCCATGGCGGGGGCCACGAACCCGCCCAACGGGCCGGGTACGACCTCATTGCCCAAGGTCACCCACCCGAACACGACGTCATTTTTGTATGGGACTATGTTTTGGGAGACCCAAAGTTGCACGGCCTCCGGGCTAGTGGAGAAGAGCTAGAGGTCTTGGTTTCGAACCCCCAAAGAAACCTTGAGACCGACGATCTCAAGGCCTCGAGAATCTCTTGCTTGGGCTCGAACAGTCTCATCAGCTCGATCTCACATTTCTTGTAGAGGCTCACAACTTGTTGTGGACTCGGAAGATTGTTGCCGAGCGTTCCATAATTCACATCAATGTTGTACCCTACATTTATCAATTAATTAAAATTAAAACACCCAAATAATTATTCAGACATAACTTACCGTTTTTTTTCCTTTATTATTATTATAAATCTTCCATTTACATTAAAATAAATATTTGTCTTAATTATAAAGATAAACATATTTATTTCTCTTATTGATTTAATATAATAATTACAATATTCTATTTGAATAGAACAAATATTTTTTTACCTCCTCCCGACAGACACAACACAAATTTACCTCGTATGACCAAATCAAATACAAGGAAATTTAATTTTTTTCAAAAGCTTGATTTTGTTTCGATCTAGCTGAGCAAGTAAAACATTAAACTCTTGCAAAAATTCAAATTTAAATGGACATGACTTTCATTATTCAAAATTTAATCAAATTTTATAATTTAATTTTCTTATTTAAATTATAGGTAAAAATAATTTTATAAGGATTTTAATTTTTAATTTCATAAACAATTTCATCATTTTTGTATAGATATGTACATTTTGCTAGAAAAATAAAAGGTCACAACACAGTACGTAACATTTCCTTACATTTTCCCATTTTTCTAAATACACCGACGAAAAGTTTGGCTCGCTTATTAAAAAATGAATATAAATTCTAATTCTATTGTATCAACCTATATATAATATGCATATGCATATATATTGCATTTTAACTGAATATTTGAATACTATATGTATAAAATGGTACTAAAAAATTGTTCTAAATAATAATTACAATAATTAAACACAAAAACTCAGAACATGGTTAGGACCTTAATTACCACTGCAATGAAGCATCTGAATCTTAACCACAGCCATCAGAGCCACAATCACCATCTTCATCACCTCCATTATTTCTTAATTATCAAGCAACACAAACTTATTTTTTCTTTCAATTAATTTGCTTTCTCTGTGCTGCGTCGATCTTAGCCAAATAATTAGGTTTATTTATAGCAGTCGAAATAGAAAAAAAAAACAATTCATTTATTCGATTTTATGACCCGGGCAATGCCATGAATTGATTGGATTTGTTTTCTAAAAGAAAACAAGTTTATTTTCTTTTGAATAATCAAAAATTACATAGCATATTAATTGCCAGCATGAAAATTAAAACCAACGATTTTATATTTATTACCTGATTCCTCTTCAAACTATTATCTATAAGTTTTGATAGGTGAGTTTGAATTTATTTATATATGCTTGGATAATTTTTCTTGATATGACCTGAAAGACGATATATTAAACATTTGTTTGATGTCGTGGAGTCCAACGTATTAGCGTCAGTGTAAATGTTCAGATTAGTTGTCTTTTCTTAAATAAAATTCGATTTTACTTTCGAAAAAAAAATTGTATGAGTGGAACTCATTTACATTATAAATTGGAATGAATGTCATTTTGCAAATTTTTGTTATATTCTTCGGACAATAGTATAGAGTTAAAATAAAAAAATACAGTCAAATTGACATGAATATTATAATTACGTATTATTAACTACTTTAATACGTCTCATATAACATCACTGAAGTTTGTTTTTCTCATTTTTCTGGTAAGAAAAACCAAAATGCCCCTTTTTTACTCTCAAGTTTTCAAACTTGTGTCGTTTTTTTTATATTTAATCTCTCTTCAAAAACGGGTGAGTTTGGTACACTTGGAGATTTCGTATGATTTTCGGGTCTTCATAAATACCAAGTTTCGTGAAATTTGGAGATCGTTTGATAAGTCAAAAATGGATTCAAACTTTCTTCTGGAAATATGAACTTTCCGAACTATCAAGTTTCCAACAAAAAATACTAACACACTTTTGACTTACCAAACGACATCCAAATTTCGCGAAACTGGGTATTGTAAGAATGTATGAAAGTCAATTATACTTCTTATAAAGACTCCAAAATCACCTTAAATGAATCATCTTAAGATTGTTAGAGATCGAGTTAGTCCATAAGCGATATACAAGATTAACATGGAGCAATCAATATTAGGAATAATTTACAATAATAATACAATCTATACTGATACTATCGTAAGGTATATTAAGAGCTACATACCTTCGAAAATTCTGAATTTTGATTCATTGGATTCTTTGTCCTATCTTCTATGACTTTGTTATGGTCGGTGCTCGATTTTGACTGCAAAGAGTCTATTAAAGGTGGAATAGATTTGTTGACCGTACCGAGTTTGACCGGACAACTTTTCGATTTTTGTTCAGATGGTTACCATCGAGACTTGAGACTGATCTCCTTAATACTATATACATCCCATATGAATGTATTCCCTCAAGATAAAGCGATAGGATTAACGAAGTCTAAAACATGCTGAGAGGGTCACCTAACAAAAAATACAAACAGAAAAACGAGGAAATGATTTTACTCACTTTATTGATTCATCTATATTTGTTGATACTGCCTCTTATGGTTTTTAAACCATGCACACTGAATACAGAGCGTACCAAGACATATAAAAAAGGGAAAATGACATTTTTGTGCACCTGAATACACTCTTGTCACTTTCATACCCTATCTCTTTTTTCAGTACCCAAAATTACATTTTGGAACACTTTACTTCTAAAATACTAAAAATACCTAAAATACCCTTGAATTGAACTAAAATTAAATATGGTCCAATTTTAATTATGTAAAAAGACGAAATTACCCTCAACTATTTATCAAATTTTCAAGTGAATGCCACCTCCCTCCTCTCCTCCTCCTCCGCCGCCACCCCTCCACAAGTCTCCGACCCGCCACCGCCTCCTTCTTCGCAACAACAAGCACCTCCTTCCCCATCCGCTCTTGTTCATGTTCATGTTCCTTCTTCCCAAACCCTAGCCCTAATCCAAAGCCCCCAACCACACTGTCTCAGTATCAGCCCCAACCCAGACCTTCTACATTCTCTCGACCGTGGCAGCCTCCTTCCCATTCCCCCCCATTTCTCCTCTCACATCTCAACGCTCCCTTCTTCTTCCATCGCTCCCGGCACTTCAGTGTCGCCGCTAGTGACCTCTTCCGCTTTCGCTCCGCCTCGTGGCGGTGGCATGGACATTGGTGCCCCCGCCTCTCCTTCTCATCTGTAAGCCCTTCACTTTTCTTCTTCCTTCGCCCACCAGTTTGCTGCTCACTCTGCCCAAACAGCCCTCCAATTCCACTTCTAGTTCCTCCCAGGTCAAATTTCTTTTTCTTAGTTGGGCCTCTTTGTTTATTGACAAAACTAAACTGGAGTTTAATTAGAATCGAAGTGGTTGTTAGCGGTGGAGAAGGAGAGAACGGAGGCGAGGGTGAGGAAGAGGAGGGGGCGGCGGCGAAGGAGAGGAGGAGGAGGAGGAGGAGGAGGAGAGGAGGGAGGTGGAGAGAGTGGCATTCATTTGAAAATTTGATGAATAGTTGAGGGTAATTTCGTCTTTTTACAAAATTGAAATTTGACCAGATTAGACCAGATTTAATTTTGGTTCAATTCAAGGGTAGCTTAGGTATTTTTATTTTTTAGAAGTAAAGTGTCCCAAAATGTAATTCAGTGTACTGGAAAAGAAAATTAGGGTATGAAAGTGACAAAAGTGTATATTCAAGTGCACAAAAGTGTCTTTTTCCCTACAAAAAACGATAACAATGAAATCAAAACAATTGAATGGGAATAAACAAACATAAAATAAGAGAGATGTTGCGAGTCCACGTTCTCCAACAATTTTTACACCTGTGAAAGGATTAAGGGCATCGCACATTGCTTAGGTGCGCTGCCCTAAATCAACAGTTACATATGGTCAACTTTTAAGAGAAGCGGACATAAATAATTTGTTGTCTTAACCAAAATTTCCAAAATGTCATCCATCGTCTTCTCGGCCAAGTACATATTGCATGTGATGCCTTTAATAATTTAAAGGCATCACACTTTATTTACGCACGTCGTCGTATTGCCAAAATGGTGTAGTGTGTATAGGGATTCCCTTTTATTATTATTATTATTATTATTTGTGAATGTTATAGTACAACAAAAGAGTGATTACACACACGAGAGAAAAAGAGGATAAACAGGAGTCATGTCTGGATAGAAGAGCCCAAAGTTCTGTTCCACTCCCGCTGGTTTCAAATTTTCATTAAACATGGCGAACAGAAAAGTCTCCAAACGCACGCCCGGCTTTCTCGGGGTGCCCACCCTCATCACGTGAGTGAACATGTTGGAATTATACAGTTGGGCGTTGTCCTTAGTGGCGTACTCGCTCCCCGCGCTCGGCCACCCGGTCTCCCCCACCACTAAACCCACCTGCCCCACCCCTATCTTCTCCAGGGCCGCATACACCGCGTCCACCATTGCATCGAACAGGCTGTCATACTGCAGCCCCCCGTCAATCACGGGCGTCTTCCCGTCGAACATCGCGTAGTCCAGCGGGATGTCCTTCGGGTTGGAGGCGTACGCGAAGTAAGGGTAAACATTCACAACGAGAGGCGAGCCCGTGCGCTGCAGGAAAGACGCGATCTGGGTCATGGCAGACAGAGACTCCCCGCTGAAGGCCCCGGCAGAGGGGGGGTAGGAGGTGCCCAGAACGGACCCGGGGACCACGGTGGAGACCTTGGCGCTGGCGAGGCCCGCCGAGTCCAGGGCGGCCCGCATGTTGGCCATGGCGGGGGCCACGTACGCGGCCAGCGGGCCGGGTACAACCTCGTTGCCCAGGGTCACCCACCCGAACACGACGTCGTTTTTGTAGGGGACTATGTTTTGGGAGACCCAGCGTTGCACGGCCTCCGGGCTAGTGGAGAAGAGTTGGAGGTCCTCGTTGCGGACCCCCAAAGAGACCTTGAGACCCGACGATCTCAAGGCCTCGAGAATCTCTTGCTTGGGCTCGAACAGTCTCATCAGCTCGATCCCACATCGCTTGTAGAGGCTCACAACTTGTTGTGGACTCGGAAGATTGTTACCAAGTAATCCATAATTTACACCAATATTGTACCCTGCACAAGTACGTACATTTATCAATTAATTAAAAACAACAAATAATTATTTGGACATAATACACTATAGTTAAGTTAACTATATAACTATAATTTAATCAAGTTACTTCTATAGTTATAGTTAACCACATATAACTATAACTATAATTTAATCAATGAAATTTAAAATTTCTCAAAGCTTGATTTTGTTTCGAACTAGCAATGAAATTTAAAAGTTGTTAAAGCTTGATTTTGTTTCGATCTAGCTCGATTGGACTCGAGCAAGTAAAACATTGAACTCTAAAAAATTTGAATTTGAATCGACATAACTCTCGTTCGTTCCAATATACAGGGGTAATTTAATTTAATTACGGTGTATGATGTGATTTTTTCAATTCACTATAGTGGTGCATTTTTTTTATTTTAATTTACTACGGCGAATTTTGTTTTTTGTATTATCCATAATAATATTAGTTTTTTTTGTATAAATGCCTATAATAACCTTAATAGTATAAAAAAAATCAATTAAATATAATATTATATATATATTACTTTTAACCTTTTTCAAAAAAAAGTATTTCTTAAAGAAATTACAAAATATATTACTTTTAACCATTTAAAAATATTTTTTATTCAATAAATAATAATAATAACTGATTTTAGTATTAATTTTATTTAAAAGGTTTTGTTTTAAAAAATACTAGAAATAAAAATGTTGTTAAACAAAAAATTTTATTTTTAATATATTAAAATTTAAAACCATTTTATTACTTATTTCATGAATATTTTTTTTTTCAAAAGTTAAAAGTAATAATTTTAGGACATGAGTTAATAAAAAATAAGTTAAACAATATTTTTTCATCTGTTTTGACGACATTAGGTAAATTAACAAAAAAAATTGTACACAATAATGAAACCGAAATTAGCTCAAATATATGTAAACATGGTACTCAAAACTGTTTTGATTAGTAATAATTACAATAATTAAACACGAAAACTCATATATTGTTAGGACCTTACCACTGCATGGAAGCATCTGAATCGTAACCACTGCCATCAGAGCCATAATCACCATCTTCATCACTTCCATTATTCTTAATTATCAAGAAAACACAGACTTATTTTTTCTTTCAATTAATTTGATTTCTTTGTGCTGTGTCAAATAATTAGTTTTATTTATAGCAGTCGAAATAGAAAAAACAATTAATTTATTCCTTTTTATGACTGGGGCAATGCCATGAATTAATTAGATTTGTTTCCCAGAAGAAATCAAGTTAATCAAAGTATTTTTAAAAACACCAGGTAAAGCTACCTTTCTTATTTCGGTAGATTTTTTTATTTTTTTGTCAGCAAGAATTAAATACATAGCATATTATCAACATAAAAATTAGAACCAATTAACTACTTTATACCAATAAGGGGAAGAGATCAAATAAAAATCATTGTTTAGAAAATAATCAAAGAACCATTAACATATTTATGACTTATAATTGACCATATTAGTATCAAATTAATTAGATTAACAGAAAAATGTGTACAATGTCACTAACTTGTTTCAAAATTATCTTCAAAAAAAAAACTTGTTTCAAAATTTAAACTTACTGAGTCATTGAAATAATTTCAAAAATAAAATCATATTCCATACTTGGTAAATTATCAAATCATAGTTACATACTTGATAAAATTATTTTTTATTAATTATATTTGTTTCATGGCAAATGGGTTTCACTGTTTCCATCATTTTCATAGTAATGAAAGTTTATGTAAAATGTGAAATCGTTTAAATGAAATCATGAAATTATGTGTAAGTTATGAAAGTTGTGTAAGCATAAATATAAAATGTGTTCGTAAAATCATGGAGTCGGTGTAAAAATGAAAAATGCAAACTTATAATATTCTTTATAAAAAAGATAGAAAATATATTTTTGTAGAAATATTGAAATCATGAAAAATGAAATGTAATTTTTTTGTATATTATGTAATTGTACAAATAAAGTCATGAAATTGAAATAAATTTTTCGTCTCTAAATCTTGTATTTGTGAAAATGAAATTATAAGAAATTATATGTACAGTGAAAACTATGTGTAAATCATGTAATCGAATAAATAAAATAATGAAATTGAAAAAAATAAAATATTAAATCATGAAATCATTGAAAAAATGAAAATAAATCTTGTATATGTAAAAATAAATTTATGAAATCGTGAAAAAGTAAATTAGTAAATAATTTAATCACAATTAAGTAAATTAAATCTTATAATTAAAAATGAAATGATTTAATGATTTTTATAATATAGAAATACCCTTATCTTATCTTTGTGTTTAAAGACAAAATTAAATAAGAAGTGAATTATTAGAGTCATCTCCAACTATCATCTACAACATTTGATCATTTAGTTCGACTTTATTTATGTATGCTTGTGCGATTTCTTTTTTCGTGATTCGAAAGACGATATATTAGACTGTTAGAATATAAAACTATAATTGGTCTTTCAACTATCAGCTTAACCTTTTGGTTGAATTGATCCTCTAATATGCTATCAGATGTAGCTTTACCTCGCGGACATGAGTTCGAATCAAGACGTGTAAATTATACTTTTTTCCTCAAACTACTAATGTGCTCCTCAATCTCCTATTCTAAAAAAAATACACGTCCAAACTTCAAAACGGGTTTTTCCGTGAGGGCGCATGTTAGAATATAAAACTATAATTGGTCATTCAAATATCAGATTAAGCTTGAAACAACATAATGGGTACGATCATTGTAAATACGACACTAATTTAAATCATCAAATTTTAGATTAAATATGTTATCGTTGAATAACAAAGAGATCTCACTTAGAGTAACATAATTTTATTATATATAGGAATGTATTCGACTGAAAACCAATGAATCTGTTAGAACATAAAAATTAAGAAGACCCGTCGGATGCTAACTCATCATGTGGCCATAATTCACCCAAAAAATTCTATAAACAATCATTTCATTTCACTAAGGAAAATTTTGTCATCACTTATGCAATCAATCATCGATTAATTTGGAAGTTAATCATCAATAAATTTTTACACCAATTATGTGTTTGGGTGACACGATCAATTTGATGTGCCACCAATCAAGAATAAGGTAAAATAAAATATTGTGTTGTCACCCTTAACATGAAGAAACTTATAAGATGGTGTGTTATTGATAAGTAGAAATGGATGACGTATTGGAGAACGTGTTACATTTAAGAAGAAATGAGTGACATGTACTCATATGTCACCCTTAATACTTAAGAAAAAGTGACATGTGAAATGATGTGTCACTCTTAAATAAAAATGGGTTACATATGTACTTATGTGTCACTCTTAGGCATCTCCAACCCTGTATCCAAATATGCAAATTTTTGCATATTTGGAGATTATTTTCTCCAACGCATGTATCCAAATATGCATATTTGCTACAGTGAGTCTTCAAATTTGAATACACACTGTAGCAATCTCCAAAAATGAATAAATGGATGTTAAGTGAAATGCTATTATTTTATTTATTTATGAGTGTAATAAATGAGTATCTAAATTTATTTTTATTCATGAGTGTAATTTATGTGTATTTATTTAAAAGAAATTAATTTATTTATTTAATTTGGCTGTAAATTGAATATATAAAAATTATTGTATTATAACTTCATTTGTAATTTATTTTGCAAAATATACTTTTCATTAGAATCGACGAAAAAAAATGATTTTAAATAAAAATTCGACAACAAACATAGATTTTCAATTACAATATTAAATAAACGAACACAATTATTTGTCTTATTCACTAAGAAGATCGAAATATTGACTAAAATTACTCGTTGGGACGAGTTTACTAACTCGTAGAATTAATTTTGTTTTATTCGGTGTGTTATTTTTAATATTTTATTATATAAAATTTTGATTATTATATGAATTTTATTTTTAGTAAATTAATGTATATATTTAAATAATTTATTAGAATTAGAATTATATAAATATAACATGTAAAATTATTAAATAATAAAAGTAATATTTGATGTGACATATAGAAATAATTTTGGAGATTAGGTTGGAGAGAAATAGATATAGAGACTCAATCATTGGGTAATAATTTTTGGATATATGGATATAGCATTGGAGATGGCCTTAATTACTTAAGAATGGGTGACATATAGATATATATATATATATATGTTACTCATTTCTCATTTAATCAAAATATCTCACAACTCCTCTTTTTCTCAAATCGCAAGCTCCCCAGTCCTCTTTTCACATACTACAGTCAGCTCGCGAGGCCCGAACTCTTAAACCCTCTAGAGAATTCTCAAAAAACTCATTAAAATATCGTCTCCTAAAAGTTCTCAAAAACTCCCAGAGAAGCTCTCGTCTCCGTTCATCTTCGTTGGCGTCTCCGTTCAATGTCGTCGACGTCTCCATTCCTCTCGTCTTCGTCGTCACTCACAACTGCAAATAATGATGTGATTAAACCTTATCCTTTTTTTTGTTGTTCTTTGCCTTTTACTGATGATCTTAGCATACAAATACATATGTTCTCTTCATTTCCATGCTAGAATTTGCATCTGTTCCATTGTATGACCAAGATTGGGGTAACATATGTGTGTGTCAACGAACACTTCAGATGACATATGTCATATAAATAGTGATGTAGATATTGTCTCACCTTAGCATAATTTGTGTTCTGGAAATGTTTGAAACTTATGAAATCCACATTTTCTGCAAAAAAAAATGTTAGTATTTGAAAAAAATTAATAAAAAGTTTTTAAAGAAAATAAAAATGATTTCTAAACATCTTTTTTATTTTTTTCAAAAAAAAATAATAACAAAAAATATTCTTTGTTTTTTAGAAAAAATAAGTTCAAAATAATTTTTATTTTTATTTTTATTTTTTCTAATACATGGGTATTTTTTTCATCATTTTTCAAATAATTTAACAAAACTTTCGAGTAAAAAGATAACGTGGAACTTTTAATAAATCAGGGAACAGAAAACGTATTTATAGTTAAACAGAATTAAGTGAGAAATACATGTTTGATTCCTCGTTAATTGGACCGTGAATTTTGTTTGGAATCTTTTCTTTATCATACATGAAACTATTAACTGGATTTGTATCATGATCAAGTTTGGAACTTTTTCATGTAAAATCTGAATCTTGTTCATATGAGATACAAACAACTCAACCGCATATGAACCAAATAAAATTAGTTCAAAACAAGATTTTAATTTGAAGTAATTTAATTTGTTTCCCATGGAATCAAATTATTTTATTTACTTTAACAGATCTAACTTTGTTAACGTTTTTCGAAATGGAATACACTAGTAAATTTATTACTCGTGTTTTAATTAAAATTGAAATCGTTCAATTTAATCATATTTGTTTTTAATAAAGATTTGAATCAAATTGAGCTACCACAGAAAAAATTATTTATCTTAAAATTAAAATATAGTGTCAATCGTTCTTACGTGTTTTACATAGAAACATGATTGACTAACAAAACCAAAATAAGCATTAATCGTTCTCTAGCATAGAAACAAAATCGGTTAAACACAACAAAAAATTTTAAAAAAATGATTAACAAAAATTGTCTAAATATCCGTTTGACCAACTGCCAAATCAGATTCAACTCTCGCCAATGTAACATGTTCGCCGTCTATGAATTGCTACACAATAAATGTATAGAATTTTAAGATTGTTAGGTAACATGTTAGTTCATAAATGTAAACAAGATTAACGTAGAGCAATATCAAGAATAATGTTAGTCTATACTGATAATGTTGGTAGGGTATATCAAGAGCTACATGCCTCCAAAAAAATTGATTTTTTATTCGGGTGATTCTTCGTCCAATTTTCTAAGACTTTGTTATGATCGGTACTTAACTATGACTGTAAAGACTATGTTTGAAGGCAAACAGATTCATTGACCGTACCGAAATTGGCCTGACAGCTTTTCGGTCTTTGTTCACGTGGTTTCCATCAAGACTCGAGACCGATCTCCTTAATACTATACTATATACGTCCAGTATGACCACAATCTCTCATAATACAATAATAAGGTTAACGAAATCTAAACCGTGTTGAAAAGATCACCGAACACAAAAGACAGACACGAAAAACGAGAAAATGATTTTACTCACCACATGAGCTTTCAGTGACGTTCGTGTTGCTTCATTTACATTTGCCACTACTGCCTCTTATGGTATTAAAACCATGCACATAAATCAAAATGTCAATCAGGATTAATTTAGGTTAATCAGGGTTATTATATTAAGCCCAATAAGATTATTATGTCAGGCACATTAGGGTTAGGGTTAGCCCATTAAAATTTTGTGTATTAAGGTTTTCTAGTTTAGTTTATATTCTTATTGTTCCGGACACTTCTTCATGGACAAAAAAACCAATAGATTAATTCAGGTGAAGTGTGTATACAGGAAAGGGGTGCGAGTAAAATGAATGTTAGAGAACAACACGTGTGATAGAAATAATGAGAGATATATTATTGATGTGTGTGTTGTGAATTACAAGAAACTTCTATTTATAAAGGTAATAGAAATAGAATAGTAAATCATGATACATGTGAGAAAATGAAATATAAATATAGGAAACCTAATATAATTTAACAACGTGCGATCACAGACAAGAGAGAAAAAGAGGATAAACATGAGTCATGTCGGGGTAGAAGAGCCCGAAGTTCTGCTCCCCTCCCGCTGGTTTCAAATTTTCATTAAACATGGCGAACACAAAAGCCTGCAGAGGCACGCCCGGCCTCCTCGGGGTGCCCACCCTCGTCACGTGACTGAACACGTTGGAATTATACAGCTGGGCGTTGTCTATACTGGCGCACTCGCTCCCCGCGCTCGGGCACCCGGTCTCCCCCACCACCAACCCCACCTCCCCCGCCCCGATCCTCTCCAGGGCCGCGTGCACCGCGTCCACCATGGCGTCGAACAGGTTGTCGTACTGCACCCCCCCGTCCAGCACTGGGGTCTTCCCGTCGAACATCGCGTAGTCCAGCGGGATCTCCCTCGCGCTGGAGGCGTACGCAAAGTAAGGGTAAACATTCACGATGAGAGGCGAGCCCGTGCGACGCAAGAAAGACGCGATCTCGGTCATGGCAGACAGGGAGTCCCCGTTGAATTCTCCGGCAGAAGGAGGGTAGGAGGCGCCCAGGACAGAGCTGGCGACGACGGTGGAGACCTTGGCGTAGGCGAGGCCCGCCGAGTCCAGGGCGGCCCGCATGTTGGCCATGGCGGGGGCCACGTACCCGGCCAACGGGCCGGGTACAACCTCATTGCCCAAAGTCACCCACCCGAACGCGACGTCGTTCTGGTAGGGGACTATGTTTTGGGAGACTCAAAGTTGCACGGCCTCAGGGCTAGTGGAGAAGAGTCGGAGATCTTGGTTTCGAACCCCGAGAGAGACCTTGAGACCCGACGATCTCAAGGCCTCGAGAATCTCCTGGTTGGGCTCGAACAGTCTCATCAGCTCGATCCCACATCTCTTGTAGAGACTCACAACTTGTTGTGGACTCGGAAGATTGTCGCCGAGTGTTCCATAATTCACACCAATATTGTACCCTGCACAAGTACGTTCATCAATTAAAATTTAAACCAACCCAAATCATTATTCGAGCATAACTATTATTTAAACCAAATTAAATTCAACGAAATTTAAAATTTGTTAAATCTTGATTTTGTTTCGATCCAACTCAATTTGTTAAATCTTGATTTAATATAAGTACAACAATAAACCCTTAAAAATTCAAATTTGAATCGACATGACCCTCACGGGTTCAAAAACCGTTACGTGCTACCAGTCGGACAGAGAGGACCTTTTTAAAAAGTATTCTTGAAATCAGATTCAATGATTAATCGAGAATTAACAAAGAACTCATATATGTAATTAAGGAACTTACCGCTGCAAGGAAGCATCTGAATCGTAGCCACAAATAACAGAGCCACAAGCACTGTCTTCATCACCTCCATTGTTCTTAATTATCAAGCAAAATCAACTAACTTCTTTTGCTTTCAATTAATTTGCTTTCTTTGTGCTGTGTCAAATAATTAGGATTATTTATAACAGTCGAAACAGAAGAAAAAAAACAATTATTTTATTCCTTTTTATGATTCGTACATTGCCATGATTTTCTTGAATTTTTTTTCCTAAAAGAAATCAAGTTAATCAATGTATTTTAAAAAATATATTTCCTTTTAATTAATGTTTTGGAAATTAAATTTGTACTCAGAGTACCACGTGTCATCCTTATTAGGCGCATTAATCAAGTCCGCTAATATAATAGGATAGTTTGATTATAAGGAAAACAGGTGATAAACAATTAAATTGTTCAGGTTTCAAAGAAAAGGATTTATGAAATACTTTCCAAAATATTAGATTGGACTCGTTTAGTAAACGAGCTGAGCTTGAGCTTAACATTTTAAGGCTCGATAAGTTTGCAAGTCGTCTCGTTCAATATTTAATTATATATTAATATTAATATATTTTTAAAATTTTAATAAATATTTATAATAGAATTAGACGAGCCGAATCAAGTTGAGTCAATATTAAGTTGGCTCATTCATTATTTAATAAATTATTATTAACTTAACTTTTAATGAATATTTGTACTGAAATTTAAGCAAACCGAACCGAATCGAGCTGAGCTCGAGCGTGTTTATTTTATTTTCAGTTGAATTTGAGCTTAGTTGCATAAGCTCGTTCGAGCCCGAGCTGAACATTTTTTTCACGAGTCGAGCCGAGTACTGCCAAAATGAAATTCGATTCGGCTCGTTTATACACCTAACGGTAGCCAACAGTTAGGCTCTATGTAAGTGGTTGTCTAATTATTTAATACACGAAAAAATTCATAGGTATATCATACTTTGTACACTAAAATAAGGGTAGTTGGTTATTCCTAAAAATTATTAAGGCATATCTTTATCATGTGACTTATTAATTAGCTTTTCTATTCATTTTAACGGAGTTTGCATATGTGACCATTGTAGGTAGCGGCCATAGCAAACTTGTGTAGAAGAATATGGACGGAAGTGAACTCAGCCCATACTGAAGATAGGCGGCTCTAGTTCATAAAACTTTTGAAATAAAGGTTGGCGAGGTAGTGGACTCGATTAGGAGAGGGTGGAGTGTGAAAGCAGTGTGTAGAGATGAACGGGGAAGAGCGATAGCACCGTTTTGCAGACGGTTCGTGGGGATTCTCCTGCCAGTTGAGGTGGAGGCCATCGACGTCAAGGAAGCTCTGGGTTGGATCAAGCACAACCAGTAGAGCCAAGTAGTGGTAGGGGGCAATTGTCTTCGGGTAGTAGAGGGTATCTCAGATAAGAGATTGCCTAACCAATTGGGGGTGATTGTAGAGGTACTATGGGTAGTTTATCTACATAGGTTTTGATTAATTTCGTTCCTACGTTGTGTAACTTGACAACATGTGAGCTAGTCAAATTTACTTCATATCAAAAAGATTAGAATTATGATGGGTAGTTTGTCACGCCGTTATTTGCTGAGACGGCACGGCTCGATGCCAGTCGCTGTTAATAAAGTATTTTAAATTTAAAAAAAAAAGAGAGAACATACAAAGAGGAAAAGACCGTTTAAAATTACAAAAGAAAATTGAAATTTGACAATTAGCTTTTGCAATTATCCCCTAAATATACATGAGTTTTAAATCCAAACAAATATAAAACACAAGTTTTGAAGCAGAGGCGAGGAGCCGAATCGAGTCTCAATTTGACAAACCCCTACTCGGCTCGCGAACGAAGCGTTCGGCTCGCACTTGAACGAGCTTATATAACTAAGCTCGAGTTTGGCTCGAAAAAGAAAGGCAAGTTCGAGCTCGGCTCGATTCGCTTAATTTTCGATACAAATATTCATTAAAAGTAATAAATATCAAATAAAAAAGTATACAATTCATTAAATACTAAACGAGCCAGCTCGAGGTTGGCTTGACTCGATTCAGTTAGTCTAATTTTATTATAATTTTTTATAAACGAAAATCTATTGATAAAAATATGTAACTAATTAAATAGTAAACAAGCCGACTCGCGAGCCTTAAAAAGATCAAGTTCAAGCTCGGCTCGTTTATTGAACAAGCCCAACTTTAAGCTCAAATCCAAACTAAATATTTAACAAACCAAACTCGAACGACTCGTTAAACCTTCCTCGGAGAATCAAATGTCCGACCATAAACCACCCAAAACAATAGTACCAAAGAGTCATTTTTTTTAATTTGGAATTTTCCTACAACAGACTTTTTCTGATTAAACTAACGCGGAAAAAGAATAGGAATGGTCCCATCGGCATTTATGGAAGATGGCCTAAATTTAAACATGAAATCAATGGAAATATAAAAAAAAAAGTTGGACTTGTCGATCACTTTCACACACTCTCTCTTTCTCTTGAAAAAAAGTTTCTTGAATCATCATCAATGGGTGGTTTTGGTAACAGGAGGAGTAGTAAACTGTTGCCTATGATGTGCTCCAAGCCGTCGGTAAAGGATGTGATCGTCCCCAAATGCCGCCGGCGACCCCCCGACGAGCCTCCGTCGCCGAGGGTGGGCTGTATGGGGCAGGTCGTCAAGAGGAGCAACTCCTCCAGGGTCATAGCTTACCCAACTCCATGTCTCAACAACTTCTTGAACAATTGTGACCGGAGGATCAAGATCGAGAGTGTCGCGGGCATGGATCCGCCGTTGCCGGTGGTCAAGAAGCGGTCGGCGACGCCGAAACCGGAGAGTCTTTGGAGGAGGAGATCAAAGGGAAGGGAATTGCAGATCCGTGTATGTCCTAATCTTCTTCTTCTTGATCAGCCTAATTAAAAGTGTTTGATTCAATTATTTCTTTCTTTTATTTGCAAGTTTAATAACCGGCGTTCGAATAACCGTATTATCAATCTTTTAACCTCTTTAATTTTCTATAATTTGCGATTGATTTTTTTTTACCTGCATTATTTGTATTAACTTTCAATTAGTTCTTGCAAGACCCTTTTCGCCTCGATAGCGCATAATATTTTTTGCAACACCAGTATGAACTCGCACTCGATTCTTTTGATAAAAAATGATTATATGTCAAGACAATAAATTATTATAATTAACAATTTTTTAAATTGTGAAACATGATAAAATTAAGGGCAAATGACACTTTCGTGCACCTAAATATACATTTTTGACATTTTTTTTCCTTTTTTCAGTACCCTAAATTTTATTTTGGGACAATAATTCCAAAATGTCCATGAATTGAACCAAAATTCATGGTACTTTCGGGCCATTTTTCCAAAATACTCATGAATTGAACCAAAATACCCATGAATTAAACCAGAAACCCATGAATTGAACCAAAATTCAAGGCTATTTTTAGTAAATAAATGGTCAGTTGTCTCAAAATAAAATTCATAGTACTAAAAAAATGTAGGGTATAAAAGTGTCAAAAGTATATATTTAGGTGAACAAAAGTGTCATTTTTCTTAAAATTAATTGTGCAAAGATGAGAAACAATATATCTTTTTAGTTATAGATTTAGACTTAGGTCTATTTATCTTGTTTAAATGAAATTTACAAGAATGTTTTGGTTTGTTGTGGAACATTATTTGCAGATGAAGTGTCATGACATGAATAGTAACATCACTGTTAGCCATTTCGTCTTTTGAAATTTGTAGCTATTGATTTGTTAAAATGACAAATTGTTGGTGGAATCGAATCAAAATCAAATCAAATCAATCAAAAATCATTGTTTCTTGGTTGGTGAAACAGAGATAGCAGCTGCATCTACTTATCTCAATTTCTTTTGTTTTTAGAAGCTAAACATTTTTTTTTGAGTCCGAGCTTGAAAATGGTCATATGCATAATGATAAGAGTCGCACTCAATTAATAAGGTTAATATTTTATTTATAGATTGTTCAGCACAATTTGGCATGTACGTGTTTGTGAGCTCCCTATGCCTACGTCCCATCAACTTCGCACATATACAGAAAATTTTGTTACGGCCCACGGGTAGAATACTACACGTGAAGGAGAGTGTTAGATTAAGTAAAGGTTTATTCTTATACGAGTATGAAAGGAAATAATCTCCTTTTATACATACACGAGCGTAAAGGTAAAAATTAAACTCACAAGGAAAAAACTAAACATATATAAGATAGATATTTTAGTTGTAGGGTCTGATCAAATATGTATTACTCACTTTATATGCATAAAGAAAAGTGTCATGCTAATTTAATAAGATTAACATGTTAGTTGTAGAATTCAATCCGAAATATATTACTAGTTTTACGAATTGTAACGTGCGCACAAGCACGCATACTCAATTATGTGTGGTCAGACATGCAAATATATTAATCATTTACTTTTACATACCCAACCCGTATATATGTCTTGCCAAACACGATGATAACACACGACGCACAATATTGCGCGTCGGGTATTGTTGACCATACCCGACTATTCATGATCTACTACGTGTCTTCAGTGGCGGATCCAGAAAATTTGTGAAGGGGGGGCAAAATTTTACATTAAATAATTAATAAATAAATAAATAATATATTTAATTAAAAATAATAATTTTATTAATAATATAATTACTAAATGCGTATAACAAATTTAATTCGAGCTTGATTATTTATTTTTCTAGTTGAGTTTGAATTTAATTTTCATATATATATAAATACAAAATAAGTCGGTTCACGAGCCTTTCAAACTCGAATAATTCGGTCTCGAGTTCGATTTGTTTATCAAACGATCCACTATTGTACTTAATATTTACATAAATTTGCTTAAAAAATTGAATTTTTTTTAATAATTAGTAAATATAATACACCGAACAAAAAGTTTAATGAAAAATGAAAAAACAATAAACTAATACATAAAGTCAATAATTAATGAAATATAATTTGAACGCCCATAAATCATTAGAAAAGAACACAACTATTAAAAAAAATTTCAATTCCAAGGTTTGAACCTTGGACCTTATTAATAAAATACTACTCTTTAACCACTAAACTAAACAACTTTTATTGTCAAGTTGCACAATTTTTGCATATATATCAGAATTTAAGGGGGGCATATCCAAATTTCGGAAAAATTTTATATGATTTTTTTTTCAAATTCCCGGGCCAAGGGGGGGCGGGTGCCCCCCCGGCCCCCCCTTGGATCCGCCACTGCGTGTCTTAGATTTCTGACTCCTCAAAGTCTTGATTACTAAAAGCAGGTGTGATTGTACGTGTAATTAAATATCTGAAAGTTGATATAAACGTGCTTATTAAACTTCGATGAAAGTCAAAGTTATATCTCATTATAGGATTAGTGTAATAAGTTAGGTATTATATGAGTCGTCGCTGAAAGTTTCAAATTGTTAACACTTTTTCGTTGTAGTAATCTACTACAACACTCCTCATCAGTTACATTTCCACTTCCATTACTTTTTAATTTTTTATTAAAACCACTAACTTAACAAAGTCACATTCTAATTCTAAAACATTAATTTACAAGTAAAATAATCATCCATATTTCGGTACCACAATGCACCATATACGAGATTTTACCATGTTTAACTTCTAATTAAAATAGTTATGAGGGTGATTACACATCTGGATATTACTGTATTTGTTTGTTTAATTTCATGTTTATCGGTTGTAATTTTGTTTATTAGCATCTGGTGTGAGAGTCTGTTTACGGGAACTTGTTATTGTGTTATCATGGGTTTTTCTAGTCGGTTGATGTAGGGGTCGTGACTTGCATATATAATTATATTATTAGTTCTTGTAAATCCTCGGTGTATGGGTGTGGGGATTGTCCCACCCGGATTGAATGAATGGTTTTGATGATGATTCACACAAAAAATATCGATCATTCTAACATCACTGTCACAAACTAAAATACTCGATTTTACACTTATTCAACTATTATTATTTTGTTACAATTAGATCTAACAAATTAAATTTAACCGAATTTTGAGATAAAAGATCAAAATAGCCTCAGTAGTTCTGATTTGAAATCAAACTGGTCTCATAGGTTCCAATCTAAAACTAATTTTGTTAAAAACTGATTTTTCAATGCATACATGTATACTGATCAGTTCAAATTAAAAATTAAATTTATTAAAAACTGATTTTCAATTCTGATTTTGTTTGTTAAGATACTTGGAATGATAAAATCAGTGGAGAAATTATATCGAATAATTCATTAGTTTAGTTATTGAAAAAGTATATTTTAATTTTAAAATTGGCAAAGCCATTAACTTTTTCGTGAAAGGTGGGAAGGCTGGAGTGATCGAACATGCTTTGTCTGGAGATCAGAATTGGGCTATATATATATGTAATTTAGGTGACCCCATAGACATTGGTGATGTCTTTTGTTAATTATGAAAAAGTTTCCTATGCTAAAACAATTGCAAATAAAGCCTCCAATGTCTCCCAAATAGTTGCCAACCACAGTATGTAACACTGCAAAAGCATCTCTAATAGTATTTTCTACATTTAAATTAAGGAAAAACTACAAAAGAAAAGTCATTTTATAATTATATTATTTTTGTATAAATTATTCTGTATTTTTGCAAGAACTCTCCCTCATTTATATTCATTTTTGTATTGGAAGTATCAGTTAAGTGTTAACTCAAACGTGTTTAGGGGTGGACACTTTGACAACGGAACCAGAGACTGAATCCGACTGGAACCGGGACCAGAGAACCAAGAACCATGAGTAACGGTGCCACTTTTGGTTCTTAAATGGAGAACCGTGAAATTCAGTCCGATCCAATTCTTGACCGGTTCGGCCCGGTTTCCGAACCCATGCCCACCCCTAAGCATGTCAACTCAAACATCCAATAGTCAAGTAACACTTCCGTTAATTTTCACAGACTTACACAGACTCGGTGCAAATTGGATCATGAGTGAATGAGAGTTTACAAAAGTACACTGAGGAAAATTTTGTACATAAAATAAATTTTTTCTTAAATGGATGATTAAGGAATTATTTATGTAATTTACTTCACAATGTAGTGTACATTACATTTATAAAAAATATAATAACTGAAATGGACAAATCTTCTTCTCAATTTACACTACCCTCATATACCTATCACTTCCCATTAATTTTTCATTTCTGAAAGTTTTTTTGGAATAACTTTGTATAATTATTCTTGAGATATTTTTATTTATATATGACTTTAAATAAATAAAAGTTCTAAATTAAGTTATATTTCTTTTTATTGGAATTAAGTTATATTTTTTAGTCATAAAATAGTGAGTAGCTTTTGGATGGACGATTTAATTTGTGTTTCTACTGAATGTTTGCAACCCAAAAATATTAGTACAATTGGTAATTTCAATTTAAAAACTTTGTTGAACTAGAGCGAGCAGATCGGTCTATAAAACCTACTACTAACATTATTGGATATTATCGCCATTTCTCCTGCTTTCAGTTAGACACTTCTCGAATTACAAGCTGAATTTACCCAGATTTCAATGAGCTATAACGACAAGCATTTCTATAATTGTATACGATTCGATTACCAACCATACAATTGAAGCTACAAGTAACACCATGCGTGGACTGTCAACAGAGCGACTGAAAACAGCACAGAATACAGAAAACAAGTATATAGACAAAGTCTTAAAAGATGACGATTTGTGTGGCGGTGAATTACAAGGTTCAGATCATTTCTTCCTTGACAGAGCTGCTGCGATCCCACCAACCAGCAGTCCAGCCGCAGTAACAGCCGTTGCGGCAATCCCAATCCCAATTACACCATCTACACTAAAACACTTATGTCAGTGATTTCCTGTGCAGATTAAGTAGCCAAGTGAGAGTGACTAATTACTGGTAGTTACCTTTCTTAATCCGTTCCTCAATTGCTTTCTTGAGGGTCATTGCTTGTCTCCAACCAGGTTCCATCTGCAATAAAAGGTTTGCATCTTCAGATTTGTTCATACCAATGAAATGTCAATTACACCAGATTGCTATAACGTCACACTGACAACCGCTGCGGAGAAGGGACACAGGCAAGATTTTCCGGAGTTGATGCACCATTTAAAATAAAGTGTGTAACGTGATCATTTATAATGGTAGCAACGAAAATAGTAATCGAAAAGCATTTGTCAAGAAGCTCAACCAAAAAACAGACGCATACCTAACACGGTATAAGAATGGACCAAAAGGGGAGTCGAGGCTAAGGTACTGAAGTTTTTCATGTTCTTTTATCAATTGGTAAGTATTACAAAGATGAGGTTTTATGGGACATGGTGAATATGGATATTTGTCACGTTTTGCTAGGGCGGCCTTGGTACTACGACATCGATAATACTTACACGGGTACCAATACATACATATACGTTTTGGTGTTCGAATAAAAAACTTGTATTACTCCTGCAACCGAAACATGCTAACAATATCAAGGACTCCGACGTAGATGCCTCACACATGCAATTGGCAATTCCTGTGAATTCCATGAATTGGGCATCTCGAACATGAATGCTACATCACATTGTTCATCAACAAAGAAGAATGAAAATTTAAGTTTACACTTGTGCCACCCTGACAGTAGAGATGTATTCTAAACCCCAAAACGAATGTGATGCATGTTGTTAAATATATAGATGCATTTGGATCAAGACAAACAGATGATAAGGAAAAAATCAAAAGAAAGTTTCTTTAGAAAGTAATGGATCAGCTTTAAGAATTACTTGATTCATGGTCAAGATGAGCAGAAAGTCAAGTCTGCTGGTAAGGTTCTTGATAACAACATTATCATTACTACGAAATGCATTATCAAGAATGAGAGGAGTTTTGGACGACGGAACAACAAAAAGAGCACTACGACTTCAACACATCCTCTCATGTGCAAGAGTGAGAGGGTTTTAAAATAGAGTAAAGAAACGAAACTCGAGATGCGGTAAACGACCGAAAATGAGATATGTACATATCAAGTTACAAAGAACTGCATTCTTGTTTGATTTGGTTCATAAGATGGATTGAAAGTATGTAACAGAACATGAGAATCCAATCTCAAAAAAGTCTGGACAATTGTATGGATTTCTATCATGTGTAATATCTCTACTCTTCAACAAAAGACTGAAGTGTATTATTTATACTAAAGGTACATGCCTTAACAAAGAAATATGTACTTGTCTTTGTATGTGTTACAAGAAGTTTGTGAAAGTTTACGAGAAGCACCATCCACCAGAAGACTCATCGTTAGAAAAGATATAACCCGGGTCGAGTTTTTTTGAAGCGGCGGAGAGTTGATGCAGGAAAAGACATAGCATAATACTATTTTAGGTTTTCTATTATGTTAGATTTGCTATTATGTTGGCTTTATTATTAAGGGATCATTACAAATAAATGCAATTAGGTTCACGTGTTTTACAAATAACTGCACCTTATTATAGAAAGTTCTATTTCTGATGCACCACGTGATTATAGTTCAGCTTAATCCAAGTCAACATATGTTGACAAAAAAGTGTCTGAATTTGCAAATTAGGTGATGAAAGCAAAAAAAGGTGATAGAACATATGGATATGGTATCTAATGACAACACTAAATTATGGAAAACATCATACCGTCAAACACTGTTCTACATGTTCTCTGCTCCTTGCATAGTCCCCGCTTCTAAAGTATCCAACAGCAAGAAGATAAAGCTTCTCTCTCACTTTTATGGGATCGTTTGAGGAAGGTAATGAACCTGCAAAAATGCATATGAGCCAAAACTTAAATGTCAATTTAAACAACATTATGCAAACTAAATGCCTAGTTTATAACCTAAGAAATCTTGGAAAGTGGCAACATCGATCTCACCTTCAAGCATAGCTAACCCTCGTTGCACATCTTCTGGTCGTCTTGAATGGACAAGAGCCCAAGATAGACGCATAAGACATTCGCTCCTAAGCTCATCTGATGAGCCTTTTTCAGCTTCAGCAACCTCTCTTTCACAGCCCTGCAGTTCCATGGTTTGGCAGAGGAACAACAAGAATAAAAGCAAGATGAATAAGCTAAATTAAACAAAGAACAATTAGTATTGCTAAAAGTATTAGTAATGCATGCAAGCTAATATAGGAAAAGGGATTATCTCATGCGCCAAAGCTTCTGCTCTTCACAATACCTCAATCCACAAGTAATCGGCATTTAGATACATACAAAACACCATTTTAAGGACTTTATATCAGCACTGTTAAACAATCTAGACTAATAACTATAGTGGTGCCTCAAATGCCAACAATGTAGACAAAAGCTATAAGAATATGCTCTGTAAATAGACTCTAAATATAATGGAATTAACTTCAATAATTTCAATGAAGACGCAATTCACATCAACAGTCGTTTAATGGGAAAAGGGGGCAATCAAACATATGAGTTTTATAAGTTTGATAATTTATATACTTATATTTTATAACACACCAACAACTGTGGACTAATGGTTTAATGGGAAAAGGAGCAATATACTAAAAGAAACATAGCTAGGGTGGAGAATTAAATACATGGTGTGGAAGACATACTTAAGAGATAAAATGCCAATATTGTGCAAAAAATAGAATTGTTTCTAGCCAACACATAACTCTGATAGAAAAATATTATGTAGGTGTCAAAAATGTATAAAGATTCATCGAAAAGAATTTATTTCACTTCTTCATTTTTCTCATTTTAATTATAACATTCAAAAGAATCCCAAAACTCCTATCGAACTAATAAAGTAAATCCATAAAATAAACCGAGACTGGCTACATAAGCTATTTGAAGACTTTTCACTAATCACCACAATATTTTACATCTTTAGTAAACATGTTTATCCTCCTAAGATATGCATCAATTCACCACTTTTACTTTCTAATAATGATGCACGTCACAGCGTGAGCCACATGGTTTCACAAACTATGTTGAGACACAGGAAAGCACAGGTTCACAACAATCACTCTATACTGAAGTCAGTTCATCATTTTTTAAAGGACCCGCCCTACATATTCTGCTTGCCGGAGTTGTTAATAACAGACCGCCATAACCCACCACAGAATTCAAGCTTTACAGAACCGGCGTCACAAGTCAATAATCCTATATAGAGAAGTAAGTATAAATGTATATAAATGGCGTTGTGTTTATTCAATAACTGAGTGAGGTATTAGAGATTTGAGGAAGACTAATAACAAGTGAGCTAATTAAGGAGGACTGAGAATTAGTCTTATCAGTAAGAATGCATCTTTTCACTTCAAGAACTTAACTTCATCATTTTAGTCGATAAAAACATACACAACCACTTAAACATCAACCAATGATCATCAAAACCTTCAAACCCTTAACAGCTGGTGGTAGAAAGCTCCTGAGCTATAAAATTCAACATATAGATTGAAAAGCCTCACAAACCCAACAGATCAAGAACAAGACTTGAATAGACAAAATCATAAACAGACCAAAACTTGAAGAGACAAAGTCAAATGATAAAAGCCATCAGAGACAAGAGTAAGTAGTGGAAACCCTAATTTAGAGGGTTAGTACTGTGAAGTGAAGATTGAGGAACCGTACAACAACGATGTCGGAGTCGCACCATGGGATCTGGTCGGCGCCGGAGAAGAAATCACCGACCGACTCGAAGAACTTGGCGAACTTTGCTTCCATGGTTGTTCCTCTGAAACAAACAAACAAACAAATGGTGAGAGACAGAGCAACAATGAGCACGACGCTGTGTTATTTCCTTTTCCATTAATTGCAACAACCTCCCTCGAGTTTTGTTTATTTATTTTTGGGAAAAGTTCCCTTACCTCCCTCGTAGTTTACACGTTTTTCACTTAACTCCCCCGTAGTTTTCACGATTTTCATTGTAAGGTCCGACCCAAAAGCATGAGAGATAGAGAAGGAGAGGGGAGAGAGAAGAGGTGGAGAGAGGTGTAGGTTTGAAAATTAAAAGTATATGTGAGGGCTAAGGGGGTTCACAGTTCGATTTTTGAACCGAACCGGCCAAAACTGAACAGAGCCAACAGTTTCGGTTCTTGAAGAAATCAAACCAAAACCGAACCGAAAAAATTAGTCGATTTTCAATTTGAACCGAATTGAACCAAAAATCAGTCACAAAACCAAAAAAGTTCATAAATCAAGCAAAAGATAATTAGATTTCGGTCGGTTTTTTGAGGAATTATGTATAATAATTTTACACTAATTAAAATAAAACGCTAGTAAAGCCCAAAAAGAAAAATTCAATTGAAAAAACACCCTAAATTGAAGTATAAATCAGAGGATTCATCATAATTTGAACCGGAGTCGGTCAGTTCAGTTTTTGGTCGGTTTTCACTCGAAATCGAACCGACCACATTTGGAACCGACCAAAACCGACCATTTTTCAGTTCGGTCGGTTCGGTTTTTTGTTAACACCCCTACTAATCTATAAAATACAGGCCATAACAAAAAAAAACCAGCCATGCACACTCTTTCATGAATTACAGACCATAGCCTTGCTGCTTGCATATATAAAAGTGGATAAAAATCCAACAATTCTCTACTCTGCAATCTCATATATCAGAAACATTTGAAGTAAATTTCTACTGAGATGTTGTCTACATTTCACCCTCAGATGAAATATGTCATTCCAGTGTATTAAGGGGAAGGGATTTATATCCTATCCTTTTCATGTATCTATTATGTACTCTATCGTGTGAAATAACCCGAGCCCTTTAAACGAGAGCACTCCACACGGCGCCTTCCCCTTCTCCGCATCTCGTGTGAACATCTTTGATCCTCTCCACCGATTTGCAGATTCCGCTGCAGCTCCAATCAAACGACGCAACGCATACGTTTCCCGCCTCTGCCTTCCATTCACATTCTGTAATATTCATGCAAACGTTTAAACACCGCTACTCGAGTGCATTCCGTTGCTACTGCAAATGTTATACCAATTATTTCAAAAAGGGTACCTGGTGGAGTTCCGCAGCACATATTCCGGTCATCGATGTGCTCAACTTCAAGACCGATAAACCATGAACCAAGTGACACGTCTTCATTGGCATACTTGTGTAATATGGGCCTGCAGTGACGATTAACATTTCAAAAAGCTTAACTTTCTTGTATTATCTGCAAAACCTCACTGATTAAAACAGAAATGCTTAACATTCCACACTTCAAAAACCAATCTTTTTAGGGATAATTACACATTACTCCCCCCCAACTTTAAATTTTATTTTTCACTTACCAAACTACCTTTTTTTCTCACGGAGTTTGACAGTGTTAAATTTTTTCCATGACCTAATGGAAAAAGAATATATTTTCCCCATTTTTTAACTCTGTCAAGCTCTGAGAAAAAAATTATATTTTGGTGGGTGGAAAATAAAATTTAAAGTTGGGGATATTTGTGTGAAAAACGCGAATAGTTGGGGACAATGATGTGTAATTATCCCATCTTTTTGTACATAAATATAGTCCAAATGTAACAATTCAAAGTGTGAGCATCCAAACATGTGGACAGATTCTACCAAGTACTGTGAAAACTAATGACAATCAACCATGATTTATGACCAACACTAATGATGACACCAAAGATGTTTGGTATCGGCAGAAGTATACATGATACTGTTTATTGTTTCTACCAAATATAGATAGAGTAACAACACTAACCGGATGGAGCAAAAGACCTGTCAATGCTAAAAAGCTTGGAAATAAAATCTTACTGATTCGTGGATATGTATGTGGCGAGATCCTTTGAAACTGCATATATCTGCCCGGTTGCATGTCGGAAGTATTTGTTTCCGGGCTCTCCGAATTTCCAGTACTCTGGTTCATGGTATTTGACATTCCTAAGCGCAGGAGCAAATCAAGAGATCAATATAATCCCAGTGCATGAAGCAACATACATGAATTCTTGTCTACAAAAAGGATTACTTTTGAGCAAGAACAGGTCCAGATTTCATGCACCCGATGTAGACTCTGGGCTTTGACCGATGACGGGCAAGAGTCGCGGCTAGCATGCCTGTACAATATCAATAAACACAACTATAGTCACAGCCACAAAATGGTCAACAGCGAATGGAGTAAGGGATTCTAAGAACCAACATACCTAGATTAACATGGACATCATCATCCACCTTTACATAGTAATCGGCATCCCATTTTGCCACAGCGGTTGAAAAAAATGTTTTTGTCTTTGCAGACAGTTCATGATACCCTTCAACATGCTCCTGCGTGATTTGATAATGTAAGGTTTAGAATCAAGCCATCCTATAGTTTCTCTTATACTTGCATTAATTTGGGGTTGACTTTCTTACCAGCCTGAGAAAGTCCTTATGCTGAGAATCTTCTGAATCAATGGCTTGATCTAAAATACTGTTGGATGTTGCACTAAATCAATAAAAACAAACATGAAAAGAATCAGTTCTCCCATGCTAAATAGTATGAGCATAAAATATGAAACACTAAACATATAAGCAGACATTTTTTTTTATTTAGAAATTCCCATCTTGTGCGGGTTATATTCAGAAGAGATCACTAGTATTTGAGCTTATAGAAAAAGATCACTTGTATTTGTTGCCTCAGATTAATAAGCTGGTTTCTAATGCAAGTATAAATAAGACCAGTTCAAATTCATAACTGGAATTATTCATTAAAGCACTCACATTAGGCATAGGATGAAAGCCACTAGAAAAGTTTTAGCATAAACATTTACTATGGGTTTTTCTAGAGATTTCAAAATTTTGAAGTTCAAACGGAAACTGTACAAGGTGAACTGAGGACAAAGAAAGAAGATGTAGAAGAAAAGAAATACCATAAGATTAAATATGGATGTAAAATACATAACTAACAAGGTTAAGTAGCTAATTAAAAGATCCATGTAAAAGCAGAGTTAAGGCAACTAAACCAGTAAAAGCTCTTTCATAGGATATTTGCCACTATCCGGGTATCCATTTATTTCCTATCCATATATTCTTCACAAAGTTATTAAAGCAAAACATCATTAAACAAAAAGGGTAGATGCATATAAAACTGCACGGTACATGTGAATGATGTGATCAACCACTGAGAAGAACAAGAAGCAGAAACCACTAAACATGCATTGTTGTTGCAAGTCCTAGCATCCGATGAAGGTATTCTTGTTACAGCTAAATATACTGTCAGTTTCTGAGGTTATATTATATTAGAGGGGCAGTTCATAGATGACATAAAGCTAAGCTCCACTGCACACGCTTACTAAGAAATTGAAAAAAAGGCTTCAAAATTGCAAAAGAGGGACCTCATGGATGCATAGATGTTGCGATGTTCACCAACTAATGACTATATGCGTTTATCAGTTTTATTCCCTGAAGAAGAAGATAAATACTTTGAACGATATCATAATCTCCCCTTCTTCCATTATGGAAATGTCATTGCACAAGTGCCGATTCCAGAAACCTAGCTAAAAGTGACTAAACCAGATACACGAGCCGAGACATAGTTGTATTCATATTGTTCGAGTGAAACATGCACAAACACTCGATTCATGAACGAGGTTCAAACGTAAGCAAACAATAATCTTAAACTTGCTCATTGCCAGGCCTGTGGTTTGAGCCCCGGGAAATGGAAACTTTTTAATTTGCATGTGTGGAATTATATGAACTTGCCATAAGCAGTTGACCCAATTCTCATATTATGAAACACACTAGCTATTTTCAGTTAAGAATATATCATCAAGTTACCTGTGGCCAATCATGAAGCGGACAACAATTCCCTTCTCACGCTCTAATTGTAAGAGCTTTTCCCCTAATTTACACAACAAACACACCTATTTGGTCACTCATACCAACAAAACACGCACAAGCTCAAAGCCCACTAGACATAACAAAAAGCAAAAAACACAATACCTTGGGGCATCCAAGTCTCCCTGACTGAATCCCGCCGCTTCCTACTACTAAAAGCAGTGTTAATTCCAATAACCATAAAAAATTTCTTCCTCGGCTCACCCTCGTGGGAGAGCTTCGAGACAGCAATAGATTCCTCCACGCTCCCCACCTTCCGCGAACTCCTAGTGGCGCTCAACTCCTCATTAAGCAATGAAATGGTCTTGTTTACAGATCTGAAAATAATCGCCAGAGCAACTACATTCATTCCAGGATTTCAATCACTCTATAAATAGATAACATCAGTCATAACCAAATCAATACCAACAACATAATTTCTTATTTCTAATAGCTATACAACAAAACCTGAACCAACCATCAAAACCAAACAGGTCAATGCTACTACACTCACTCAATTGCTTCATGGGTCTTGTAAGCCTCCTCATCTTGCAAATGCTTCTGGTAGATATCACAAGGGGAAAAAAGAGGAAATTTTTGAATCACCTGAAACAAGTACACGCACATATGTACTAGAAAATTACTAGACCTTGTTAGTAATGCAATCCTCAGTGACCATTTGCAACTCCTGCTCGCGGCGTTGGTGAGCAATTAGCTGAAGGTCGGATACGTTCGGAGCCCACAACCTGCAAGAACTCATTTTTATGAGTACCCAGAACATCAAAAATGTGAATTGACAATCAAGACTTGCACTACTGATAAAAGCGAGCGAAACCCATGTGCAATAGAATGCAAAAAAGCTCGAACCCGGTGGAGAAGAGAAGGCCGAGAAGGAAGCAAGAGACGCAGATGAGAGGAACCCATTTGAAGGAGATATTGTTGGAGCTGCGGTTCCTCATGATTGCAGGAAGAGGGTGAATCGAAGGAGGTGGTGCTTGGGAATGTTAAAGGGAGGCAAAAGTTAGGCAGAGCTGTGCTTGACTTTGATGGACATGGAAATGTAGACGAAGAAGAATAGTGGCTAACACGATTATAGCCGTGCTTCATGGGGTTGACATTCATAAATGGGTCTCGAGGAGAGGGAAGGAACTAGGCAGGCCCTACTCAATCAAGATAACCCGTGGCTGATTACACGTTAGTACACTCAATTATCGGTCATTGTTACTGTCCTAAACCAAAAAATATTATATGGGATAATTTTACGTGGGTCACCAAAAAAATTTATAATTTCACATATGTCACCATTGATTCCACAGAAGTCATCGAGAAAGCTTGTTATCTCACGTAAATCACCACTCTTTAAATTTAATTTCTGAGGTCGCTAAAACATGTTTTTGTCTCGCTCCATTAAAAAAAAATTTATGAAATTACCAAAATACCCTCGGAATCGATAATTGAAACATTTCAAGTTAATTATACTGTAATTGAACCGGTTCATTTGGTCTAACCCAAAGCAAGCCCGGTCCAGCCAAAAAGACCAGACCGGGTGATGGAGCGCGTCCCGGAAGCGTCCGCCTCTCCGGAAAAGCTCCAAGGAGCGGCAAGAGCTCCGTGGCTAGATCTCAACGACGATGGTTGCGCTTGTTTCCGACTACGTTCTATGTGGTGGACTCAATGAGAAGCTCGCCGGCACCGAGTTATTTGTCTTTTTGAAGCTAATGAGTAGTTGGTTGCAGGTCCCCGGAGAATGTATTCGCACGACGTGTGCTCGAAATTGACCGACCATTGAAAAAGAAGAAGCCACGTGTTTGGTTGGTACGAAGATGTTATCTGAATTTAATGAGCAGCTGGTTCGGAAAGACGAACAATTCGGTGGAGATGTGAAGCTAATTGCAGGTCGCCAAAAAAGCAACAATTATGGTCGGAGGCAGAGGGACTGACGCTGCCGTCGACGGCGGGGACGGAGGAGTCATCGATGATTTGAGCTTCGTCGGCCCCATTACCCGGTTTGGCCCTTTTTTGCTGGACCGGGTTGGTTTTGGGTTAGACCAAATGAACCAGTTCAATTGCAGTATAATTAAATTGAAATAATTTAATTATGGGAAATCTTCACTTAGCTCCCCTAAACTATACCTGATTTTCACATAACTCCCCTGAAAGATAAAAGTAGTATGTGGAGCCCCTGAAGTATACTAAAGTTTCACTTAACCCCAACGGTGTTAGTTTGATTGTTAAAAGTCCAAAATGCCCTCGTAGTATAATCCTCAAATAATATAATTATTTGATTAAATGTTAAATGACCATTTTACCCTTTATTAAATAACATAATAAACTCATATTTCAGGGGTAAACTTGTCTTTTCAACTTATTTATTTATTTTAATAAATAAAAACGTTAAAAAATAAATCCGGTCAGCCGCCGTCCTCCGCCTCCAGCGTCTCCTCCACCTTCGCCTCCGGTCTCGGCTCCGACCACGCCTTCCAGCCTCGCGAACTTGCATCTAGCCACCGTCGAATTCGAACGTCTCCGGCAAACCAGATCTGTCGAGATCCTCGCCAGAGCCTAACCTCGCCAGATCTGTCCAGAGCCCACACGACTGTGCCCCGCCGGAGCCCAACGACGGAGACGGTCAATTGGGAGGAGCTCTGGCGTTACCATCGCCTCCGCCAGCCTCCATCACCGTCTGTTTCTGTACAACCCCAAAGCTCGTCGGAGGCTGGGATCTTCCGGTAAGGGAGGTTGGGCTCCGGCGAGGATCTGGACAGAGCTGCATCGTCCTTCGGCGGCTCTCGCCGATACCAAACCCTCCGGGCGCCGAAAAAAGCTTCATCGTCCTCCCGCGGCTCTCTCCGCCACTGTCCTCACGATCCCGAAGTCGAAGCCGAGAGGATCCTCGTCATTGGAGCCGAAGTCCTCCTCCTCTGCGGCGGCGTTGAGCTAGTCTAGTCCAATTCGCC
Source organism: Geranium rotundifolium (assembly GCA_963920655.1). NCBI lineage: Eukaryota > Viridiplantae > Streptophyta > Magnoliopsida > Geraniales > Geraniaceae > Geranium > Geranium rotundifolium. The sequence continues at coordinate 36,071,600 of OY987315.1, forward strand.
AGAGAATTGGAGTCATTTTTCGACGAATTGGCGGTGGCGAGAGAAGAGGGAGGAGTTGCAGAAGAGGAAAGGGAGATGGAGGTGAAGGTATTTCCGTCATTTTAATAAAAAGAGCACCCATGTGCTAATCAGGGGCTCCACAAACCACTTTTATCTTTTATGAGAGTTATGTGAAAATCGGGTATAGTTCAGCTAAGTGAAGTTTTCCCTTTAATTATTGATTGTGAGGATGTAGTCATTTCATAAAAAAAGTTATAATTGTGACCTCATAAATTAAATTTTAAAAGTGACGATTTACGTGAAAATACAAATTTTTTTAGTGATTTGTGTGAAATTAGTGGTGACCTACGTGATAATACAAACTTTTTTTGTGACTCATATGAAATTACCCCAAACATCTTTAGCATACGTCAAGTACATGATCTAAGTTTTGTTTTTCTTTCATATTATTATATCATATTGAAATCGTTAGGTAAGTGTGATCTCGACCCTTCATTTAATGTTAGTTTTGAATATAAGGGGTTATCTCTACATTTATAGCACACAATATCTTTTACAAGAAAATTCTTTACTGATCGAACCCTCTCTTATCTGTTGTTGTTGTGAAAATTCTCGACTTTCTCGATTAATCCTATCAACTGATTTGTTTTTCGATTAATTCCCGATTAGTTCTTCTTTAAAATGTTATTTTCGACCGACTGGCGTCTAGTGGTTTTTACAACAAGTATTGCAATTTCCTAGTGTTTTATAGATCATTGTTGTTATATTCTTACTTGTTCCGACGAATCTAGCTTGTTTTAACATGAAAATTCCAATTTAGCTAGATATTTGTTTTAGATTAGGATAGTTTTTTTATCATTGCCACTTATATTTGCCAATGGATTTTCCCCCAAAATCAAAATGATAAGTTTTTTTACAAATGTGTAATGTAAGTTATTACGTTTTAAGTATAAACATTATTTAACTGTCTGTATTGAGTCAGTAGGCCCAAAATTAAGTTGTCTCTATTGGGTCGAGAATACTCAAAAGTAGGCCCATTTCCATTCGTCGGTCACCGAATAAACCGACTGACCTGAACTGACAGTTTGGTCGGTTATAATCGAACCGACCGACTAGTCATCGGTTCGGTCTTCGGTTCTCAAGACCTAAAAACTGAGTCGGTTGGTTTGGTTCGATTAGTGTCGGTTCGGGTAGGGAACCGTGAACACCCTACATATACCAACGGATTTCACATCTTCTTCTTCACCATTTTATAGGGTTAGGGTTTGTATCTCAATTTCTATGGATTCCTCATCAACCTCCGTCTCCGGTCGGTTTCGCCACTGCTACTGTAGCTTCTTCAGGAGCTGTTGTCGATGCAGCTGTTTCTGCTGCTTCTTCACCTCCTAAGCTTTCTTCATCGTTTTCGATTTAGCTTCTCCTGCTCACTCGGGTCTGTCTCTGGGGCTCAATTCGTATTCGATCGAGTCTGGAGCGGAAGTGCAAGAGGATTGGGGCTGAGAATGGAAATGATGAGAGGGGAGATGAACAATTTTGGATTTTGAAGCACACCATGTGTTTGAGGAGGCTGAGAGATTCACACAGCACATTGATCAGATTGAAATGCGAATCAGCTGTCTAGTGGCTGCAAAGGTTTGAAGAATTCTTGTTCTAGATTGTTTATTTTAGAGAATTTGATTGTTGATTCTTCATTGGACTTACTTAAGGTGCACTGTATTTTATTTGTGTATAATTTGAGTGTTACTATGAGTCATATGATTATACAAGGATTTTAGTGCTCTGTGGTTTATATAAGATTGAAACTCCCACTACTGTATAGTCAATTGGTAATCAACTTAGCTCTCAACATCTCGATTTCGATTACGCAATAAGGTAAAGTTGTTGTCTTTGAACCCCGAGGTCTCGAAGCAACCTCTCTTCGGAATGGTGTGGACCTCGTGTACTGCTCTCCCTTTTGTGGGTATGGCAGCCTGTCCCCTAGACTTCAAATTATCCTACTGACTCACGTTATGTTTTGGATTTGGGCTTGGTTCGAGTCAAATCTTCGCTCCAACTTATTTGAGTAGATGGCTTGGGTTATGAATGACTGGTATAGGATATCCACCGAGCCAGGTTGTGCTATGTTACACCTCAAACATCATTTGTCTGTTTTCCTTTGTCAAGAGATTTTATCATTTAAATGTAAACCATATGATATATTAACGGAAAATTAATCGGATTAAAGGATTAAGCGGACAAGTTAGGGGTTTTTAGAGTACTGATATTGAGGAAGTAATAGTCAATTGACGTAATACATTTCCACAGGATGCTTGGTGTATATCCTTTTTTATGTTTTCCATGTAATCTGGTATGTTTTTAATAACTGACACATACTGGGAGAGGACAGACCAAAGATGATACAAATTAAATATGAAAATTTATTTTAATTGTTAATTGTGAATCACACACTGTATAGAGTTTTGGCCAGGGTGAAAGATATAATGATGTAGATTATGGTAGCTTAGTGTAAATGTGAAGTAAACTGCTTACGATTAACTAGTTCACCTGTTATGTGAATATATTTAATTTTCTTACATTTTTTTATCAGTTTAAGTAGAAAGCAGATATCCTTAATTGTTTTATAAAACTGCAATGTAGGGTACTGTAATAGCTTTGGTTTTAAAAGTGGAAATAGTTAAGTTTTGGTTTCTAACCAAGAAAGGTCAAATAAGTTGCAATACTAAGTAATGAACTATTTGACTCTGGATAATTTGGTGACCCTGTATTGTCAGCCGTGTTGCAAAACCAGGTTATGTTATTAGGGATGATTGTGTAGAATACCTTCCCACAAGAGATTTTCAAAGTTTCAACTTCATCCTAGATCAATAATTTCAGTGTTTTCTTCGATCTGGAAAAGTTAGTTTAGGTTAAATGCTACAATAGATTGTACCATTTATTAGTCTTCAATCTTCCCTTTTGAGAGTTCATAACAAAAACATGTTCCTGGCAGAAAAGTGTAGTCTTTAGGTGAAATCATTTTAGTTCCATTTATGGTAAAGAAGAAATGTTTGAATAATTCATCTTTAACATTTTTTTTGTTTTTCATATATTTTCACAGGAATGTGCAAGTCCATTTGATTATTGTGATATTGTCTCCACAACTCCAAAAGTGTTCGAGGACGTATGGGAGGTATTATCTTTTACAAAAGAGGCATAAAGTCGAAGGTCAACACGCACGAAGCGTTGCGTTTTGAGTATCACGGCGGTCAATTCACTCGTGGAGGGCCGGTGTGCAGGCACGGCGCTGCCATGTGGTGAAATGTTGCTCGCTCATTTCCATCCATCAACGGACGAGATGACACCACATGTCAGCCTCTTGTCCACACTCATCGATTTGGTTTTTCCTGATAAATGAGCGATTTTCTGCCCTTGAACCATCAACCGCACTTTGTGAACCGGAGTCCTTTGGATTTCCCGGTTTTGCCGGTTCATGTGTTTTTAGCCCTCCAAGTTATTAGTGTATCTATCTAATTACGAAGGATTGTTGTATGCTTAGATTTTGTGATCATCACATGATATATTAGATCCAAATTGTACATATTGTTGACTTCAATTTTAAATTTGGAATATGATAATTACTTGTACAGAAAAATTTATATTTTCTTGGAAGCCGCTGTGACACCATCAGTGGAGGCTTTTGCCCTAACAAACAATATATATGCCATCATGCTTATTTATTTCCAGTTTTTAAAAGTAGGTGATAATGTTACTATGACATTTTAAGGTATTTTATTTGTTTTTGCAAAACAACAAAAAGGAAATGTCAAACGATTTCAAATTTGGCCTAGTTTGTTAAATGTCACCCATCTCTCTGCAACTGGACCTCATTTAAAGCTATTTGGTTCAGCACGACTGTGGAAGAGAACACTAAAATGATTTGTTATTTTTCCTTGTTAAGCTCCTCTGTTCTTTGCCAGGGAAAATCAAAAGTCAAAGACCCACCAGCCCAGTGAGTCTCAGATCTCAAGAGTGAAGCCATGGATATGGGTCTGGGGATATTCACGGCAGCTTTGGGTTTGGGTGTGACAGTCTCAGTTATAATATTCTTTGGTGTGAAGAAATGGGTTTGTTCTCCAGAGTATCACCCGATCGGCGGGACGGTGATTAGCCAGCTGATGAACTTCAACAGATTGCACCACTTCATGACTGAGCGCGCAGCCACCTACAAGACCTACAGGCTCCTCAGCCCCGCCAGGGGCGAGATCTATACAGCTGATCCTTGTAATGTTGAGTTCATTCTCAAAACCAACTTCTCCAATTACGGCAAGGTACACCTCTCTCTCTCTCTCCCTCTTACCGAGGTTTCAGATTTTGCTGATTTCCTGGAGATGTTTATGCAAATGAAGCGATTGTTTTAGGCCCATCTAAAAAATAGGCTTCAGAAAAACAATACTCATTTTGTAAGAAAACACCTTTTTATAAGAAACAAGTTTCACTGACAAATTTTGCTTTAGGCCTCGAGAATCATTGAGTCGTCCTGCTTTTATCATAATTTCTTTGGTTGTGGTTGGAAGACAATCACCCTAAATATCTTAAGTTAGTCTTAAATTCAAAATATTAATGTTATGGTTTTTATACTCATGAAATTGGTAAATAGTTATTTCACTTATTCAGGGATGGTATAACCACATTATTCTGAGAGATCTACTTGGTGAGGGAATTTTTACTGTTGATGGTGATAAGTGGCGCCATCAGAGGAAGATTTCCAGCTACGAGTTTTCCACGAGAGTGTTGAGGGACTTTAGCACTGCCGCCTTCAGAAAAAATGCAGCGAAACTTGCTAATGTCATATCCGAAGCTGCTACTTCCAACCGCTCAATGGATGTTCAGGTGAAGAATTTCATACTTCACATTTTATTCCTTTGACTTTGCTGGTTGAAAAGATTTATAGTAGTGCTAAGTATATATGTTGCAGGATCTGTTCATGAAATCGACCTTAGATTCGATATTTAAAGTTGCATTCGGAGTTGAATTGGACAGTATGTGCGGATCGAGTGAAGAAGGGAAAACTTTCACCGCTGCTTTTGACGACGCGAGTGCGATGACTCTTTGGCGATATGTTGACATCTCCTGGCGGATCAAACGGTTTCTTAATATTGGATCAGAAGCTGCGCTGAAGAAAAATGTTCAAGTGGTTGACGATTTTGTTTACAAGCTAATCAATAGCAAGATTGAACAAATGCAGAATTCACAGGATGATTCCTTTGTGAGTTGTAAATTTTGGGCGGGATTTGGTAAATGTTTAGTGTCATTCCCTTTTCTTACTGTTTTTGTCATCACAGATGAAGAAAGAAGACATTCTGTCGAGGTTTCTGCAAGTGAACGAGACTGATCCAACGTACTTGAGAGATATTATTCTTAGCTTCATTATCGCCGGGAAAGACACAACTGCAGCTTCTCTGTCCTGGTTCATTTACATGCTATGCATCCACCCTAACATACAAGACAAGGTTGCACAAGAAATCGAGCAAGTATCTAACATGAATGCGTCTGACAACTTTGAGGATTTGGCTTCCAGCTTCAGCGAGGAGGCTCTCGAGAAGATGCATTATGTCCACGCAGCCTTAACCGAGTCTCTCAGACTTTATCCCGCAGTTCCAGTGGTAACGAATAGCATATACATTTCTCTCTTCAATTGCAAATAGTGAAGAAAATGGCTTGATTGAGGCTTAGGGTACATACTTATACCCGATTATATGCAGATTAAATAGTATGCGCTAACTCTTAGTGAATGCCTAACATATTTATAAGGGCAACAATTAAAATAGGGATATAAATATGAGAGGCGATAAATCAGATTTGATTTCTATCTGGTTTCTTGCATGATCTGCAAGGATCACAACAAATAGTGCATACTCATATATGGACACTACGATTCCAGGATGCAAAAGAGTGCTTTTCCGACGATACTCTACCAGATGGGTTTAGGGTGAGGAAAGGGGATATGATATGCTATCTACCCTATGCAATGGGGAGGATGAAGTTTATATGGGGCGATGATGCGGAGGTGTTCAGGCCAGAGAGATGGCTCGATGAGGACGGTAGGTTCCAGCCAGAGAGCCCCTTCAAGTTCACAGCCTTCCAGGTTAGTTTTTTCTTATCAGCGATTGAAACGATTATATTAAAAAGAAGAATGACGATCCCCAAATTGAGAAAAGTAAAACTCTGTGAACAAGTACAATTGAAATGAAAGAAGGAAATAAGATACAACAAAAGCCGCCATGAGAATAGAGAAAAGCTGAAGGCCTAGTTTACGGCTTGAAAAAATCTCTTGCATTTTCATCTTAAATCTGATGAATAGTCTGAATCATTCATCCTCGCTACCCACAGATGAAATGCATATTACTACATTCAACTCTGCTTGCTTTCTGCCATTGTTGTTAAAGAATGAACATACTGCTTATGCTTATGCTTAACAAACAGGCCGGTCCACGAATATGCCTGGGGAAGGAATTTGCGTATAGACAGATGAAGATCTTCACGGCCGTGCTGATAGGCGCCTTCAGATTCAAACTCAGCAACGAGAATCGAAGTGTGAATTACAGGACCATGATCAACCTTCACATAGATGGAGGCCTTCATGTTCATGCCTTCCACAGGCATGGATGATGTTATCATGGTGTTCATGTTGTATGTATTTTATTACTAGTCTTGGTAATGGAAAAAATGCATCTAGGCTTTTCTGGTTTGTACATGTATTTGGTGGATTTGCTTGTGTGACAGAATAGAATAAAAACTGCAATTACTAATGGATGAAATGTTTGGAACTTTATTTGAATTTTAACTTGCAAACCAAATAGCAGAGGAGTTATATCAATGTCATGGAGTTTGCTTATTATTTTTTCAACCCAAACCCTGCCAAACTATGGCTCGTTTACACCCCTACAAAAGGTGGATTGAACACTTGATCTTGAGATCTTCAGTTTGACGCTCTCCCAACTAAACTATCCTTCCTACATGTTCATCACTTTCACAAGAAAAATAACAATCATAAATGAAAAACCCTAAACAATCTTGTTGTCATTAAGGTCATCGTAGTACGGTGGTATTTGTTTCTGTCCATCACACAAATTTTTTCCCTACGAACAACGATTTTTAATTACTTTTTACTTAACAATTGTATTTTTCGAGGATAATTTAAAAAATTTGTTGTGTTCGGGAAAAGCTAGAAATAAGTTTAGGATATGGCATATTCGGATGAGAGTTTCCAAAATCATGTATGTGCTCACAAATTGTGAAACATACAATATAAAGGTATCAAAATGAGTTGCTCCAAATTTTAGAGCACACGTTTTAAAACACAAAAAATTAAGCTCATGACCTAAAATATAAAAATATTGCACGTGAAGTTCACAGTAATAGGTAGGGCGGTAAACTAGCCGAGCTTGATTGGTTAAATATCCGCTTCAGTTTTCTTATGATCGAGTTCGAGCTAAAAATTGGGCTCGTTTAGCATGACTCGTTTGCAGTGAAGGTGGATCAAACACCTGACCTTCAGATCTTCAATCTGATGCTCTCCCAACTAAGCTATCCCCGCTACATGTTCATGAATTTCACAAGAAAAATAATAATCATAAATGTTAAACCGTAAACAATCTTGTTGTCATTAAGATTATTGTAGTATAGTGGTATTTGTTTCCCATAAACGACGATTTTTAATTATTTTTTACTTAACGAAGTGGTACTTTTTCAAGATAATTTAAAAAAGTTGTCGTGTTCGGGAAAAACTAAGAATAAGTTTAGGATATGGCACATCCACATAAGAGTTTGCAAATTCATGTATGTGCCCACAAATTTTGAAAATATTGCTCGCGGTGAAGGTGGACCAAACCCCTTATCTTCAATCTGACGTTCTTCCAACTAATTTATTTTTGTTACGTGTTCATAATTTCATAACTAAAATACCATTCATGATCTCAAAACAACATTATTATTTTCATCAAAATTGTTGTAGTATAGTGGCAAGTATTCTTGCATGTCATCTGGGTGACCCGGTTCAATCCCTCACAATGATGAATTTTATTTGTTTTTTGACTCACGTAATTTAATCCCCTTTCAATGGAGATGGCCCCATAACTTTTGAAGCACATTAATAGATAGGGCGATAAAATAGTCGAGCTTTTAACGAGCCGATTTGTTAAATATTTGGTTCAAAATTTTTATGATCGAGCTCGAGCCGAATTCGAGATAAAGATTGGGCTCGTTTAATAAGCGAGTCAAGCTTGAGATTTTAAGGCTCGATATACTCGCGAGTCGGCTTATTTAATATTTAAATAATTATATATTTTTTAATTAATATTTGTATTGAGAATTAAGCTAACCGAATCGAGCCGGGCCCGTTTATTGTTTTTTTCGAGTTGAACTCGAGGTTGGTTGCACAAACTCGTTCGACATTGGTCACAAGCTGAGCTTAGCCCGACTCATTTACGCATATTAAAATCGATAAATAATCCACATCCAAAATAGGAGATGATAAATTGCGGTGAAGGTGGATCAAACACCTGATCATCAAATCTTCAGTCTAACACTCTCCCAATTAAGCTATCCCCGCTACATGTTTATAACTTTCACAAGAAAAATAACAATCATATATGATAAATCCTAAACAATCTTGTTGTCCTTAAAATTATTTACAACGATTTTTAATTATCTTTTACTTAGTAAAGTGGAGGATAATCTAAAAATATTGTCATGTTTGGAAAAAGGTAGGAATAAGTTTAGGATATGACATATTCAATAAGAGTTTGCAATTTGAATCTATGCCAAGAAATATGAAGTTTAAGTTAGGGTAGAAATCGATATTTATCGTTTATGTAAATTTATGTCTCAATACGAAGTAATAATTAATATGTTTTCCTTAAAATTAGTGGCTTAAGCAATGCTCGGTTCAGGTTCTAAATAGTTTATATGATAAAATTAAATATTCGTTCAAAAAATATTTCGAACTTAAATTTAGCTAAATTTTTTTGAGTCATGTAGATTTTATCATAAACATTATATATAGTCTAAAGATTTATATAAATATATTTGATAAGATATATAATTAAATAAATTACAATTAATTTGTATGACAAATTTATGAAATATCAATCAGTTAAACTCGAGTTATTCTCAAACTCAATTACAATAAAAATTACTAAATAAAGGTTGAACAACTTGTTAAAAGATGATTAAAAAATAATTTCTTAAACATTCGACCTAGGAACCTATCGAATCTTAAAATATTATAATCGAATTCATTTGGTTGATTAAACTAATTCAACCTTGAATTCGAGTTCATTTGAGTTTAATTATAAAAAAATAAACCAAATATTTATTCAAAGTTTGACCCATTTAATTAAAAAATTTGCCCCTCCTTTCAAAAATTTCTAGTTACGTCCTTAGATAATGTACATGTTATTGTTGGATACAAAATGACCAAATTAATATGTGTATTAACTTGTGATTAAGTTAATGTGAGTTATAGAGACTTTATGCAAAACTAAAATGACTCGTAGAGAGTTTTTGAAATTTTCCTTTTTTACTAAGTCTGCTTTAAAATCAAGTTACATATTTGGTTGTCTGATTTCCTAGAGAGTTCGTAATTGGGAGATGAAGGATTTGTTATGACCATTTTGTCCTTGAAAGTTCTATAACATTCAAAAGGAAATGACCATTTTGTTCTTTAAACTGGTATTCAGAAGGAAAATCCTGCCATCAATCCGTTGTAGTCTAGTTGGTCAGGATACTCGGCTCTCACCCGAGAGACCCGGGTTCAAGTCCCGGCAACGGAACTTTTTATTCCATTTTACACTCACATCTTTATGCCAACACCATAAGCAACCGTAGCGTGACTCAAACCGAGGACATTTGGACCTTACATATCCCAAAGATGTGTGTGTGAAAAATCAATGAGCTTATTCATAAAAAATATACTTTCTTCCTCGAGATTAGCAGTCTGTTCTTGTCAAATCTAAATTAAATTGCATAGCTTTGAGCTTCCTCTGCAAAATACATACTATAGGTATCAAACTTGAATGAAAAATCTGGCTTAAACTTGAGGCATTGTTTATAAGCCAAGAGAGCACTTTCTACACTTAGATTTTTATGCTACTAGGCTGGTTGATCAGGCTTTGCTACTTGAGGGACTGCTTTCTTGCTACCAGGACCTGAAGAAACTTTGACCATTGCTGGTCTCAGAAGTCGATCTCCAAGGCGAAATCCACGGCGGAATTCTTGAATAATGATTCCTTCCTTGACCTGCTCAGACTCCTCCCGTGCAATGGCTTCATGCAGCTATTGAAAAATATGAAGGTAAATTAAGAATTTCGCAAAATAATTTGTAAGGTAATTCAAAAGGTCAATACATGCCAGTGACAGTCAATCTCCAATAACAGATAAACAACAACCTGCTTGTCAATGTTGGTTGACGATATTTAACCCTACACTGTTTTGCATTAACATTAAATTTTCTGATTGATGTGTTTGATGGTGCCAGTAATCAGAAAACAAGAACCACTGTAACAGATGGACTCGTGACATAAACAAGAATGATAAAGGACCTTACAGTAACTTCCAGGTTGGATCAAAAAACAGATTTTAATATGGAATCTCTTATGATAAACCAGCAAAACGCGTCAAAAGAAAATGAAGAAATAAGTAAGGAAATAGAGCGAGAGTCGAAATATTTTACTTACTGAGGGATCAAAAGGCGTCCCCACTGTTGGCACAGAAGCCACATTTAAACTCCTCATTATCTCCACAAATTGCTTGTATATACCCTGATAACTTGTATCAATCTTCTTTTCCATTTCTGTTTCTGGCTTGACTTGTTGCTTTGCTCTCTCAAAACTATCCACCATGGGTAGAAGACTCTCGATTACTTCTCCCTTCGCGTTGTCTCTCACTCTCGAGCGATCTTTGTCTGATCTTTTCCTAAAATTATCAAAATCCGCTTGCAACCGGATATGTTTCTCCTTCCCTGATGTTATCTCTGCTGATAGAGCAGAAACATTCTGGACCAAATCATTCTTCTCTTCGTCTATACTGTATATCCTAGCCTCAATTTCAAATACCATCTTTTTATCTCCATAAATAATAGCCTGCTTATAGAGTTTGATAAGCCTCTTCAAATCAGATTCATTTTCTATCTGAGATACCTCCTCTTCATCACTAGTCTGATTGAAAGCATGTTCAATGGATTAAAAAAGATGGATTTTTAATCAAGTGCTAGAACTTAATAACTTCTAGCTAATTGAAATGAAAAGTTCATATTAATACATAGACTTCAATATTCAAGTCATGTGGAATGAAGCAGAAGATCAAGATGTTGTGATGTTAAGTGTTAACACAATGAAAAGCAATGTGGGATAGTACACGCTCAAATGATATATCCCTCTCGCCAGTTTGTGTCTTGCAGCTATTTACTCATCTCAAGAAAATGTTCCAAATGGCAAAGCATTATGTTTATGCGAAAATACATTATATTTCATTAAGCGATGATTAATCTATTTTTTGTGAAGGCTTAAACAAAGAAAATCTAGAATACTTCTCAATGCTTCAAATTTCTTGAAAGGCTAAAAACAACTTGTCTTTCATTTTCACAAATTTCAAGACTTTCCTAGGGAGGTTCGAGGAACTTAAAAAGTTGTCATTCCTTATCATCCTAGGTTTATAACAATTTACAAGATATTTCAAAAGCAGCTTCTTGCTCACCTATCAATGACATGTTCTCCAGCCTAAACATATGAATATCATCCATGAATAAACATGTGATGGTCAATCATTCTCCTAGAATCAAAACCCAAATTCCTAAGAAATAATTACCAGGCTCTGATATCATGTTCGAAGTCCAACCCACCTAAAAGCTCAAGCTGATAGGCGGAGACCCAAATTGTTATTTAAGCTGGTGAACGGATTCACTTCAGATGTGGTACTTAACACTAACTAAATCGCCTTCAGGAACCTTCTCCTCTGAACTAGCTCAATAAATCTCATCCATGTACAATCTTCAGCATCCAAATTTTCAAACCAACATTACATATTCAAACTAATGGCACCAACAAAACAAAAGAAAGAAGAAAAAGCAAATGAAGCAAAATCCCAACCCAAACGAAACTACCCAATTCTGGATTCAGATAGAACAAGAAGAAATGCACAACAAAACCCAAGAAACAACAACACAATTCATTCGAAACGCATAAACTAATAGAGCGAGAAAAGAGGCGTACAGAGGGTGGGGAGGCTCGGACGGCGCGAGAAGAATTGAAGGAACGGCCGGCGGTGGAATTGGAGACATGAAGGCGGCGGGAGAGGCGAGGGCGGTGGCGGCGGCGGAGATGAACGGATTGGGGCGTTAGGGTTTCAGAGGGTTTTGGAGCAAAGGAAGGAGAGAGACGATGCGTGAAGAGAGATTGATTGGAAACAGATAGAGCCATTGATTGATTGACCACGAAATTGGACTCAATCGGCTCTGTGCCTCGGTACAAACAGTTGATACTCAAATGAAGAAGGCTCTTCAAGCCTCACTCTCGAATGTTCTGGAATTGACTGGATTGTTTTCTTCGAGCTCTGTTTTCAAATTGCTTTTAACGATATAATTTTGTAAGAATCAATGAAGTCACATGTCGGAGACAAAACGACTCGATCCATTTAGACCACTTTAAATATGGTTTCTCGATAAATTGAGGGACAAACCGGCTCGAAACAGTTAACATTACGTAGAGTCACGGTCTCCACCTCTAAAGGGTGGAGAAACCATGTGATCTCACTGTAGAACGCACTGAACAATCTACCACAATCAACCATGTTATCAGTATCCTTACTCCAACATCGGCGATAGATTCACTAGAGGAATCACGAATCTTAAGCCGAAATCGCAAACCTTAAGCCGTGTAAATTGTGACCAGGGAAGACCACTAGAGAATACCTTTTATTAAATTTCATAATTTGCGGTCAATTAATTGCGTTTTTACACTTTACTTTAACACCTTTAGAACTTGGACTACTGTTTAAATATTTGGAGACATTAATTTCATATTTGGAGACAAGTCGATCCCAGTTTTCGTTCCAATTAGGTGAACTTCTCATTGAATTCGATTTAAGCCAGTCAAGCTTTGGATTTTTTTGTAGGAATGGATTCGAAAATTCGATACCAGGATCGCCAACGGCATCACCGATCTCTTTGAATTTGTGCTTTAGGGTTCAGAGGGAGAGTTCGGTAGTGGGTCCCCTCGGTCTACGATTTCGGTTACGGGGGATGGTTTAGGGAGGAAGGCGAGAATCTCAATCCCGGTGGCGATTTCGTGGCTGTGTTTTGGGGTTGGTTTGACAAAGGAGGGAGTGAAGGAGGTCGATGGAGATGGGTATTCGATTTACTGTAAGACGGTGTCGTCGACGAACAAGTTCAACGATGACGTCTCCTTCCTCAGAGTCAAGCTCGGCGTCGTCGTCTCGGTCCACCTCTACCCTGACATCGAGCTCGTAGCTAGAGTCTTACCCATTGACGACACAATACAAACCCATATCTGAAACGATTTTCGATTAAAGCAACGATTATGGTTCCGACAAAGACCTCGGCGACGGGCAATGGAGCTTCAACTTCGGGATGGTATCCGAAAGATCTGTGGATCGCCGCCGATATTGGACCGGTCGAACTAGTCCAAAAATCCAGACCAATCTAATTATGGTTTATTATCAGTCAGAGCCAAAACAACCTGAATTGGTTTCAAATCAATTCAGGGTTACATTTGTCTTTTTTTAAATAAGTTTTTCGTCTAAATTTTAACGATGTTAGAGTAAAGTGTAAAAACCACAATAAACCTACCTTAAATTGAACATTTTATTATAATTCTAGGATCGTATAAAATGCACCACTATAATATGAGCAAAGTGTAATAACTTTTTTTTCACTACAGTGCATCTAAAATTTATGTTTTTTTATATATTAGTACATTGATGCAATGATTCTTTAGCTCTCGAAAATTTGTCTTCTTCTTGATCTTTGGTCGTATAAGTTGACGAAGCCGCTAACTTTCTTAAGAGCGGTAAAACATGAATTTTAGGTAAGTTGAAAAGATATAAAAGGCGAGACGACTTATGTATAGAACATGTTTAATTTATTACTTGACTCGTCAGTTTTGGTTAGGTTTTGTTTGAACCGATTTTCATGCAATTCTTATATTAAGTTTCGACTAATTATTTGTCTTGTATTTTATTGACCAAATACTTTTAGACCCAATTATTAAAGGCCAATAACTTAAAATTAGTCGTGTCTTCAAATTGATTAATTTTCAATTCCGTCTAATTTTTTATATTTTATATTTTATAAACTAAAATTAAACCGATAAGTTTTCTGTTTGATTCGATTTTAAACCGACTCAATTCAATTTTCATTTCGGATCGGTTTGGTGAATTCGGTTATTTTTGGACCGCCTGATTTTTTTTTCATTTCTAATTGATCCATCTCTTCTTCTTCTTCTTCAAGCTCTTCTCTGCGCTCTCTGCGCCACCGCCGTATCAAAAGCCGCACGGTAACTCTTGTGGGTCGCTTTTTAATTTCTAAATTTCTTTTGGGTTCTTGATAATTTTTATGGGTTTCTCCCAAAAACCAGAATCCTTCTGATCTGCTGCTGTATTTGTTCACTAAATGCTGTGTTTGTGCTTAAATCAATCACCCATTTCTTCTTTCTCTGCAAAAACTAAACTATTACTTTTCGTATTAGTTGTGTTTTACACAACAGCGTGTGTGGGGGTTAATGTTTGAAATCTCTTAATTAAATTATGAACACAATGCTTAGATCAGCATTGCATGTTGCAAATAATTTGTTGATTCTATCTTAGATCCCCTTTGAATTCATTTTAAGAAGTTGGGTAATTTGCAAGCATTGAGTTGACAATGGAATGCCCAAATGGTAGTCAAATGTGATGAACAAGTTCAAGAATTTGCAATTGACAAATTGAAGAAACAATAACTATCTACGATAGGTATGGAGTATTTGAGTGTGCCATCAGAACCGAAAAAACCCAGTTCTTGGAGTTGTAGGAGGCCCATTACTCATCTCATTTCCTTGCCTGACAATAACCAAATGATCCTTTTATGCTATGACCTTGGTTTGGTTTTTTCGTTTCCCTCATTTACTCGGTTATTTTGTGATCTGGGTTTTCTTCCCTTAATCTAACGATGCAAATGGAGCTGGTCTGTTTATTTTCCTTTTTGTTCATGTGTGGTAAGAAGGGCGACTACTACACCTAGCTTCAGCGAGTCACTCTGCATACTCTGAAAGAGAAAAGTACGAATCCGAAATTATAGGCTAATGCATTTGGGCTTAGGTAGACCATGAAATTGATGCTTATATGAGATGCTAAAGATTTGATCACCGTGAAATGTGTGGTAACATGTAAAATGTATGAATTTATCATTTTATGAGTAATTGAAGATAGCACGACTATACACTTTTCAGATGGAACACCCATATGAATCAGAAGTTATCCCAGAACCAGTGAAAGAAGAAATCAGATTGTTTTTTGACTCTGCTCCTCCTTTGAAGAACAGTTTTGAACTTGGTGAGAAATTGAAGCAATTCATTGAACTGAACTCTTCACCATCAGGCAAGCGCATTTTCTGTAACTAAACAACACGCGGATATCTTAACTGTACTGATTTCCATTTAAATAATTAAATAGGGCTTATTAGGATTATGGGTTGTTCTGAAATGTGTACATGTAGGTAATGGAAGACCTAAGCGGGTTGTGTGTGTGACATCTGGAGGTACCACAGTTCCTCTGGAGCAGCGATGCGTCCGCTATATTGACAACTTCAGCTCTGGGCATAGAGGAGCAGCTTCCGTAGAGTACATCTTGTCACATACTTTATCCAATCTCAATCTTCTTGTTTGGTCTTTACAGTTTTTTTCTTGACCAGATGGAGCACCTGATTATCTTACAGGTATTTTCTGAAGTCTGGATATGCAGTTATCTTTCTATATCGAAGGTCATCCCTTGTTAATATCCTGTCATTTCTTTTACGCCATTTCCTCTGAGAAACTATTGTTAGGAAAGAAAATGTTTTTTAGCTTTGGCATTTCTTATGTTAATTCCTGATAATTCATGCTTTTGTTATGCAGGGGAACCTTCCAGCCATTCTGCAGATCTCTTCCCGATGATCCCTTACTTGAATGCTTTGAGTCCACTAATGAATCAAATGTTCAAGGTTTGTAGCTATGTTTTCTAGGGAAGGAAAACTATGGGAGTGGAAATATGATTACGGTGCTATCTTTGCTTCAAATATGTTATTATTACCCCAAACTTTGTTCTGTTGACTTCATCGTATATTTAACATATAAACAACCTTCAAGGTTCCCAACAGTTTTACTTTGTTTTTGTTCTCCATTCCAGTACGGCAACAATATGCTGAAGAAGTGAAGAAAACAATTAGTGATCATCATGCAGTACGGACTGTTGATATTTAACTCAGCTACTTTCAGTGTTCTAGTTTGGCTTCTCTTGGTTATATTTGGGATGGAAAAATCGAGTTTACTGTGACAATGAGATCCAATGGACTTTGTTGCAGGCAATTGCAGGAGGTCTCTTGTTGAAGCTTCCCTTTACAACAATATTTGAGTATCTTCAGGTTTGCTTTATTTTAATTTATAAATCTTCTTCCGTGGTCCATATTAATACGCTAGGTGCGAGATTTGTTTGCAAGATATTTCCTATTTCCTTTATATGGTAGAATTGTGATCATCCGGGGGCCTTCTCTTGGATGTATAGTTCTAACTATGAGGTTTTGAATGGTTTAATCAAGTGCTGAAGGTGCACATTTTGTTCAGTGGTTAATATATCTATTCGTTGCCTCATACCAGGACCCAATGTTCTTAAAGTGAGGCTATGCTATTGTACTTCTAATTTCGGCATTCCCTAATGGTTCTGCAGTTAAACACCTTGCATCATGGGATTAATATAATGTCTAATACCACCCAAAATTGGTATTCAGGCTAATAAGGCAAACACAACCTAGACTCAACAATGTCTTCTGATTTGGAAAAATTATGTTTACTTGCATTGGAATGATGAGTCGATATTACCATATGCACCCATATTTTGCATTCAGGCTTCTAAGCAAGCATTACTCAAAGAGTAACTTATTCATTATGTGACGTAACATATTGTTCTTTCAATTGATATTTGGTTAATACTTTATGAGCAGATGCTGCAGATGGTTGCAATAGCAATGAGAACTCTAGGGCCACAAGCAATGTTTTATCTTGCTGCTGCAGTTTCGGACTTTTATGTACCATGGCAGAGCATGGTAATGTATGATCAAATTATTTCTTTTCCCACAGCATCATTCAGTCTGTGTTAGGTACTAGGCACATGGACTTCACCACCTTTCGTACATAAAGAGCTAGAGCCTTTTGTTGCTCCAATCCATAATAATTCTGCTTCTCCTATCCAGAACGCCAAAGCCATGTTAATTAAATAATATTCCAATTCTCTTTTTTAAATATGAACAGGCAGAGCACAAGATTCAGTCAGCTTCTGGTCCATTGGACATGCGACTTGTGCAAGTGCCTAAGATGCTCTTAGTGCTCCGGAAAGAATGGGCTCCATTGGCCTTTTGCATTTCATTCAAGGTTAGTTTGTTAGCGTTGATTATTCTTTTGAGAAACCTGGGTGTTGATTTTGCCATAAAAGCTTCATCGATTAAGTCCTCTCTTTTCAAACACTATAATTAATTGAATGATACGTGTTAAGGTAAGTATATGTAAAGCTCTATGGCAACTGCAATTAGGACAAAATAATTGTGGATGGATACATGTAGAATTACCATTGTGTTAGGACAGTTTTGTGGGAATGGTAATTATCCCCAGTTATGTAAAATTGGGCCATACTTGAGCTCCACGGCTAAAAGATCAACCTTATTAGTCAGGTTTGTCCTCCCTGACACATTATTTTCAAATGCTTTTCATGTGAAATTAATCTCCCTCTCATGCTTCTACACGCGGGCCTATTTGTCTCACGCCTCTAAGCATAGGCCTTTACTTCAACAATGTATATGAGATGCATAGTTTTTGTAAATCCCGTTCCCGAATTCCCTCAAATCAACATATCTTCTTTCCCATTTAAAGAATGAGAATGGATACATGCCTATGAGACGGATTGGTGGCAATGGGAGTCAAAAGGAAGCTAAATCAAAGATGATTCCTATCCCTAGACCAAACCTCACTCTGCTAGTGTATATTTACCATCTTATGGACAAAATAATATTTCCTGTTACGATATTTTCTTAAGAATAATTTGATAAAGATAATGACAACCTAGATACTCGCCGGTTCATCTGTGGAGGGTTTTCATTAGAATATGTTGGTATTTTATTAGAAAGTCGTATGTTGCAAATTATTTATGATGTTCCTCAGTCTATTTTTCTTCGATTCTATTAGTCTCATGGAATTTGTATGGTTCCTTTTCTCTCCCCAACAGCTCGAGACAGATTCGAAGATACTTCTAGAAAAGGCTGGCACGGCTCTTACTAAGTACAAGATGCACCTGGTTGTAGCGAATGAGCTCTCGAGTCGAAAGGAGGTGGTAGTAGTTGTCACAGAAGACGGAAATATATATGTTCATCGAGCCAAGACTGAGGCTTGCGCGGATGTGGAGAATCCTCTGATTGGACTTATAGTGGACAGACATTCTGCTTATATCGATTCGAATGCATAATTTCACATCCATACGAATCATGGACAGATCATGTGCATGCAGCAGCGAAAGCGAATCGGAAAATAATGATGGTAAAAAACATTAATTTGTAACAAGACAATGAATAGAAGAGATATAAGGAACATGCATTCACTATCAGATTTTTCCGTAACAATGACATACTGGAATTGTGTTCGTCGTCACTATATTTTGATAAGGACGGCGGACTTTGAATGTCCGGACTTTGAAGGTCCACCGTCGCTAAGTCGTAAAAATGGAGGACGTTGAAGGTGCTCTGTCACTGAATTACTGAGGGCCCACATACGAAAGTTTGCCGTCCTTATTACATTGACTTGTCGATCAAAATATGTCCGTTAAAGTTTTACGCACGGTTGGTATGACCGTTAGCTAGTGACAACGGATTTACAAAGGTTCACCGTCACCAAGTATTAGGGACGGTAGGTTTGCAAAGGTTGCTATCCTTTAAAGTCAACTATGTTGACTTTCTGGGTAAAGATCGCTTGAACTTCGATTGTTATATATTTCAAAAGGAAATGATATTTTTGTACACCTAATTATATCACTTTTTCACTTTCATATTTTAAATATTTTTTTTCCTTTTCAGTACCCTAACTATCATTTTGGGACAATTTACTACTAAAATACCAAAAATGACATGCTTTCTTGAGATACCGTCGATCATATCAACGACATGCTTTCTTGAGATACTGTCGATCGAATTGTCCACGTTAATTTTTTGTCTTAACATGAGGTCTCACCCACCATGCCCACCTGTTCCATTCTTGAAGTAAAGGGTATATGCGTACACAAGTGTGAAAGGGAAATAAGTCTCACGTGTCCATGAAGCATGAGAGGGAAAAGTTACGTGAATCCCAGATCGAAAAGAAGTGAAATAAATGTATATAAATGGAATAGTCAAACCCAACTAATAATCTTGAGTTTTTAGTTGTAGAGTCCGACCCGATATGTACAACTCAGTTTTACAGCTTTACCTAGCGGAGCGACCTGTACATCAATCAATCCTTATGAAATGTTTTTATTGTTCGAACCAACCCCATAACATTGACATCTCCCCTATTCTATATAGTTTCACATACCTTAAATAGCCCACCAAAACATAATCAATAAGTCTGAGAAAAGTTGGATAATATTTTTATTGTCCAACCCAAAAAAAAAATACCCGCCTGTCTCTTCTTTTTTTTTCTGATCACCAAATACCCTCACTTTGGATACCATTTTCCGTTGTTCCGATTTGGTAAGTAATAATCTCCATTCAAAATGGTGTACCTTTGGTAGAATAGGACGACGCCACAAATATGAACTATGAAATTCCACATTGTTGTTGACAGACCGTCGAGTTTTGTTTATTAAATATTCATCTCAAGTTTAGGATAGACTAGAACTTAATGTTGAGCTCGTTTTTTGACTAATAAGCGAGCTCGAACTTAACTATTCAAGATTATAGTTTATAGACCAATGGGCGAGTTTTATATTTACATTACCAGACCACGTTGTGCAAATTCGTGCGAACTAGATAGGCGGTGACACATGCGCATGTGTTTTCACTATTAAGCTATGTATTTCCATAAAACAGTCAGCCAGTGTTTCCATTATTATGATATGTATTTCCATAACCGTTATAACCCATTGTATTGTTACACCCCGAGGACCCCGTTACACCATTTTTCCGACAGGGTTCACTGATTAGGTATAGAAAAATACACGTCCACCTCGTTACACCTGGACCCCTCGTTACACAATTCTCCTGATGTTATGAATAATAATGGAAAGACATGACTTAATAAAAGAAATACGTGCGAGCAGCCGTTCGCACCAGGTTCACACTTAAATATGCCCATATACATAGCATAATATTCTCACATTATCAGTTGAGTCGGGCAAGTTTTGCGGAAGATAAATGTGCACAAAATTTAAATTTAATTTGCTTCTCTTTCCCGAATAAATTTTAATTTTGATTAGAAACTAAATTATGTAATTGTTGCAATTATGAAATTATTTTATCCAAAATATTTATATGTCGGTTTAAACTCACTAAACCCACAAATTATGTTTGTACGTAATTCTAATTCACTTACGAAACAAATCATTTGAGTTTCGTTTATGGGTTCATTTTTTCATTAATGAAACCCTAAAATAAGTTTCTAAGTTCAAAAGAGGGTGACAAATGAACCAGTGTATCGCCGATACCTCTACTAAAACACGACAAAAACGTCAATAAAAATTTGCCAAACAACGAATATGTAGTCTCAAAACTTAACGACATCAATAATCACCCATTCTACATCATTTCGAATCATCAATTCCTGCGACCAAACCGAACTTAACAGATGTACATAAACGTTTCCTTGTCAACTATGTGCGAGACCGATGGCATCACATAATATTTGCAACGCAATAGTAGAAGGAATGGAACATGTCGGTGCATCTCTGACTGATTTTCGGAACTTCCAACGATCTATGAAAATCCACGTTGGTGTGGGTGATGTTCAATCGGTGATGTGTGAGCTAGGGAATCCGACCTTGATGTCTACTTTGAATATGATTGTGACAAGCTGACTCGATTATTCTGGTCCAATGAAATTTCCCAACAAAATTATGCACGCTATGGCGCAAGAATCTCATTGATCTGGCATTACCGTAACATTCGGTACTGGAGTTTATATCTCAAATTTACACTCATTTACAACTAAAATTCAATTTGGGGTTTAGCCTATTCCTCTATCTTTCCAATTTGTTGCTCGTTTTGATATATCTTACTCTCAGACAGAAATTACGTAATAACTTTAAGTGTATCTACCTGATAATCATGTTTTTCCAGGTGTAGTTACGTAACATTATCCCTAAAATTTATAACCAAGAATACGGGTTTCCGTCAGTGGTTCACGCAAAGATTTCATGCATAACCTTTTTCTCTTCTAATTTTGAATTATTAGATTGCGATGGAACAATTCGTAGGATTTCAAAATAATCACATCGTTGTCTATATTATGAGACCATGCATAAGATTTAATTCATCGACAAGGATTTGATAGCAGTCCAAATGTTTTCACAATTTTCAAAAATTTAGATTCCTACCCTAATTGATCTTATAATTGATCTTTTCTCTTCTGTCTTTTTACAGTTCTCAATGAATATTTAACGAGATTTCTCGATTACGAAGATATGGGTGTTGTCACACAAATTCGTAATCACGATTATAGGTTATCCCTTACAATTGCACCAAAAATTTGACTGGTGGAAACCAGACAATCCCTAAGATGTCCCTAAGAACATCGTCTAGAAATCAGGTCCACGCGGAAGTGCACGTGTTGTGTCGCATAATAACTTTATATTTTCTAGAATTATCTGGGGACGAACCATCAGAGATCCTAAAGCTTTAAGTGTGACCGTTTGGATTCATGAGTTTGGTTTCACGAGGTTTAGAGTTATCTCTGTAATTGTTTAGCTTATTTGTTGTTGCAAACTGATATTAGTTGTTGCGATGCTGACTTAGGGTGCTACCATAACGTCAAAAAAGCAAAAGTATCCTTTCCATGGATGATACTCAATTATAGCCTAACAATACAACAAAGTCAGCTAAAGCGCTTTCTAAGGTTGCACATGTCTCTATTAAATAACAAATGAGATCGGAGTCAAAACCCTAAGAGCTCACCCAGATATACTCATTTTTCCGTTCACTATCCATCTACAGAGTTCGTTAACAGCTAATGTGATCCCACAAGTTCAATGCTATGTCCAAAACTAAATAAACAGGAAAAAGATCACCAACCTATCTAGCCTGTATAATGGCTATCCATATTTAAAGTTCAGTAACAGCTCAATGAATTCTATAAGTTCGATGTCTGCCCTGAACCAAATCAACGGGAAATAAATCAAATACCAAAATAAAATCAGTTAAAACTAAATTAAGAAACCTCAGGAACCTTTAATCATATCTAGGTCTCCGATGCTAGCTATATGTTTCCAGAGTTAACTAACAACTTTAAGGTTGATTGGAGGAAGATGATATGCAACAATCCAGGGCCTCCAAAATGTGTTTTCATCACTTGGTTAGCCGTTCTTGAAAGATTGGCAACATGTGACCGGCTAAGTAAAGTAGGTGCACTTGTCTTTTGCGTGTGAATATTGGACAAATGCTATGCATCGCAAAATTTATAGAATAGGCATCAAAACATTTATAGAATAGTTCTAAGTATTACTGTGTATATGATCTGGAAATCCTGACTTTTTTTCTAAATTTTGTTAACCTGTTGAAAACAGAGAATTGTTAAATTCCAGTCTTTTCAAGGACCAAACACACAACACACACAAGTTCTTGAAAATTTAGAGGCTCTAGTGTAGGATTCCCCTGGAAAAGATGGCCAAAATTAAAACGAATCATTCAACACTCACATAAAAGTATTGAACAATTTAAATATTATGGGATAAGTTTTCAATTTTCCATCATGTTGCTTTCAACCATTTCCATACTCAGCATATGCATTGTAAGATCATGACACTATCAAGATGAAGACCTAATAAAAACGAAAGTAGAGCAATTTAACATAATTAATTGATTTATGAAATCATTGTACTGACCATTGTGGTAATGCCCATAAATGGATATTTAATCCCCAAAATAACAGGCTTTGCTGCTTCTGCCTCACATGAAATGTTTCTCAACCACCCTCTTCAGATATCTCATCCTTTTAATAAACTTCGGACTCAGCAGCTCTTTGGCTTCTCGAACGAGACTGCCTGGCTTCTTGTGATAATAAGCAGTAAGTACAATATTCATCAAATTAAGGAGCTTCTTCGGGGTCCTAAACAATATACATAACACGACCATATAAGCTTCCGTTCAGCCTCCAATTCACAAAAAACAATAACACTCGCGTGGGGCCAGCAATCATTGTAATGTCCATTAAATGAAGAGTTGCAGATATCAAGATGAAAAGGAGTTGAACAAATTCTTTCTTATGACAAATAAACACATTGATCTTTAGTAAAGATTAGTAAAGAAACAACATAGTTCGAATATTTATTCAACGTGGGTGTAACCCATGGATATTATAGAGTTGCAGATACTTACGTGTACAAATAGTCTACACGCTCTCCTTCAAGCTCCACTCCAGGGGTAAATGCATCATTAAGGGCATCCATAAGCCTCTCCGGATTTCTAATAGTTAGAACGTACTTTAATATCCTAACATCTTTTGGCAATAACCTCTGAAGATTACCTATTCCTTCCATGTAGAGATTATACAGCATCTGCTTCGCCTGCAATGGAAAAGGTTTATGATAATTGTAAAACTTGATTGAGTTAAAAGCAGACAATGACAGTAAGTTTGTTTACTGAACGTCTATGAACATTTCAGTTAACTTTCTACCATTGTCATCTCATGCAGCAGTACATTCATATGCTGAATAAAATAGGTATCACCAATGGCAATAATACAATGGCAAAAATTGTATAAATGACCAATGACTGCCACTTGCATAATAGCACACCAAAAAGTTTCTTTTTCCCAAGGTTATGAAACTCGGAAATGGAGAGAACTCGGGGAACACTCGGCAGAACTCATTTTGTATTAAATAAATATATTCATATATAATACATTATAGACAAAGTTAAAAATATTAGTCACTTTTAATCCCAAACTTGTCAACAATCACTATTTTGCAATTTTTTTGACAATCACTAAATGCACTAATTACTAAACAAATGTTACTAACTATTAAGAACAACAAACATATAATATTTGTTTATTAACTATAATGAACAATAAGCAATTGAAATAACAGTAAACAATTGTAATTGAAATAAACAATTAAGAACAACAAAACACTAAACACTGTCACCGAGTAAGTTTACGTGTTAGTAGTAATTAACAAAATGTCATGTGTGAATTAATTTTTTGTAAAAATGTATGAAGTTGACTTTTTGACCGATTTTAACGAGTTGACTGAGTTTTGCTTCTCATCCGAGTCATCTCGGATAGGTTATTTTTCCCGAGTTTACTACGAGTTCTCTCGAGTTTCATAACACTGTTTTTACCTCTTCCTTTCTATGACATTGACACAAAAGCATATATTTTTTCCACGCAACTTCATATCCTCAGTCATCCTTCTTAAGCAAAATTATTGAAATTTCCTTCCTTTGAAATCTCTCACCTTTTTCCAATCTCTGTCATTTTCTAAGTCTGACAATAAATTCAATATACCTCATCTTTCACCATGGTTGACTGCCTGGCTTCTGACCAAGCTTTTGATATTATCAGCATCAGCGTTGGATCAAATTGATTCTTTCGAGCCAACTCGCCAAGCTTTCCACAGGCAACTTCAGTAGTAGGAGAACTGATAAGATCAAGAAATTTCAACTCTGCAGCATTTATTGCTTCAATTGTATCAGCTGACTCATCATACGCTTTTATAACAGCCAGAAACATGATCCCAAGGCGTGCCAGATCTTGACATACAGAACAAAGAAACCACATAAGTTTTCTTACAATATAAGAGAAAAACAAAAATCAAAGCTCATAATCCAAGCACTAATTTTCTTCTATTAAAGCCCAATCCACCTAAAAGCTCAAGCTGATAGGTGGAGGCCTCAAAATATATATATCAAGTGATCAACCAATCCTATTTTGATGCCCGACCCACCTCAAAGTTCAAGCCGATAGGTGGAGGCCTCAAGATGTATATCAAATGGTCAACCAGTCCACATTCTTTAGAGGTGGGACTTCAACATCTTTCAATTAACTATAATCACGAAATCTACTCAATAATAGATAATAGATTCTAAGTTCATAACCCTAGCCCATTTCCATTTTGGAATAATATACCTCTGAAAATGAAAATATTCTACTTATCTATTTGTTATGAGAAATTAATGAAAGGAAGAATAAACTTCATCAACCTTCCAAATAAATCTTGATAAACTTCTACTTATCTATACCCAGCAAAGTCCCAGATTCCCTAATCCCTAGATTAGTTTTGACTTTTGAGCAAATGCTTTGCCAGTATGATAACCATATTATATATTATGCTGAAACAAGAGTAAGTAATATGATGTCAAAAATGATTTTTATTGGTTGTAAAACAGGGGTACCTGGGATAGTTCCAGGATGCTTAATAGCACACCCTTCGGTAGGGTCCTACCAACCGAGTCCCGGGTACGAAATAACTACTTATAAGCCTACTCTGTAAGCTTTTGCCTACCGCAAGATACGAATTGTGCATGTTAAAACAATAACTGTTGACATGAAAGAAATAAAAGTTGAAGTGAGAAAATCACTGCGATCCTTGATGCTATGTCAACTTCAAATTGAATTTACATTGTATTATTAACCCAAGACAGGGACCCAATTTAGACCTTTAAAAGCCATCATACATGGAATGTTTGCAACTCGTAAGTGCAAATTTATACACAAAAATACACACAGCAAATTCACCCCTTCCCTTCTATACAAAATGAACTTACAAATGTCAAGTCTGAATACTACCATACATCATCAGCTAAAAAGGCTAAATCCCAAACATCAACAATGAAAACAATTCCACTCCCGGGAAAACCTAGTTTGTTTCCTAGCATCCAATGACTGGTAGGCTTGTCAATGACAACTTCACAGTTGTTTCTAGAACCTAATGTAAATTTAGCATCATATGCGACCCGGTAAGAACACAAAGTAGACAAATATGAAATTTACGAATATAATTACTGACAAAATGAGCTATAAATGGTTTAATACATAAAGACCAGTGAATCCTACTGATTAGCTCACATCTGATGTGACTGCCTACTATCATTGATGAGGATTCAGCTGCATCATTTATTTGGTTATACAAACAAAACCAGAACATACAAGTATATAGTAATATTAATCAACATTATAACTGAAAAATGAAAGTACAAGTCTCACCCGCTTGCTCTGTTTTGTTTTCGTAGGATAGTGCTACAGTATCAAGGTGCACAAAAAATTCTTTGGTGAAATCTTTACGACGCCTGCGAACAAGCTCGGTTATATATGTGTCTGAAGATGCCCCTTTGACCAGTTTGAGGAGCTCATTGTGTTTTTGTACATCTTCATCAACCTGTATAAAAACGGAGTGTAGCCAAGAAATGACGGTTTAAACTAACGAAAAACTCTAGAGGCTTATAGTTATAGACACACCTTAATTAATAATGATAATAAAAATATACTGTAAGATATACCTTTTTCAGTTTCCTTGCAAAAGCGAGCAACCTGAGCTTCATCTCCGTGTCCTCCTCATTATCCGCTCTTTCCTGACATCGTTTGAAGATGTGAGGCCGGAGGCTGTCCCATTTCTTGCTGAAAGCTAACAACCTCCTCCATTCAAGAGGAGTGGGACTTTCAAACATAAAAACCTCAATCAGCTTGTCGTACACTTCGATATCACTACCATCAACCTCGACTCTCTCTTCCATCTTTTCACCATTTTTTATTTGTTCATTCTCTACGGGGGCGTCATTACAGGACGACGACAACAACTCTTCTTCGCTACAATCATTTTGCACGGCAGTTCCGTCGCTAACAGCGGCAACACGGGAACACTGTAGCTTGACCGGAACAAACAGGTAAGCACAGCCTGCCATTTTCCAGTGACACAATGCATAGAAACAATCTCAGTCACTTCACAACTACGAACAAAAACAACATTGATAAACACGAACTAAACTATATCTTCATCAACCAACATCATGGCCTAAACTAAGCATACAACTTGATTACTTAACTTATCAAGAATCTATATAACTGTAGCAGTAAAAACAAATGTCTTGGAAATCATAAAACCTAATACCCACTAAAAAAAACTCCTCTTGATAGAGAATTCATAAACTCAATTCCGAGAAAATGAAATCACAATGAAAAACTCGAAATGAAATACACAGCAATACCTTTGAGTCTAGTGGAGACGAGAGAAGGTTTTGGTTCTGGGTTTTTGATTAACCCTTTGGCGGCGACCGCGTGAGCTCCAACTGGGAAGGAGCAAGACGCCTGAGCGAAACCCAGTTTCATAGATTCTTCAGCAAAATTGAATCAGGTTGAGATTTTTATGGACCTGATAAAAAATCTGAACGCAGAGACGAGAGCGAGTTTGTGTCTTCTACACTCTTCCACAGAGAGACTGATGTTAATTGTCAGGAAACCAGAAATTAGATAAAATTATTAATCGCAAATTAAAGGGTCTTTTGGTCTTTTCCGTAGGAAGCGACGTCGTTGTGGCTTCTTCAGCAATTTAGCCATTGCAGCACATCACACACACTGGAGTCTTCGGGATAGGTTCCGATTCCGCTTCTAAAAATGAAAAAACCTTTGGTTCGGTTTCAGTTCTTAAAATATAGAACCGGTGGATACTCAAAATCGGATCGATTTTTTAAATAATCATCGAACCACCGTCAATTTATATGAAGAATAGAGATAGAGTACGTAAACCGAAGAATAAATCGAGAAAGATGTATTACTTATATTTTATAATTGTTATTTTATTAGTGAACTTTGTAATTCGATTGAGTTTAATAATTAAGTCTCAATATGTTTTTTTGTTAAAATTCTTAATAATTATAAATTTCATGTTTCGCCTAAAAATCAGATTAAAATCGTCTAATTTGTACCTTAAACCACATCTAAAACCGCATAATTAACAACATTAAAGAATCGATTGATTTAACGAGTAGAACCCGGAAACAAACCGGAGAAATGGGTCTAGAATCAGAACCGGCTCATTATATGATGGTTCGATTTCGAGTCTCAATTTTTGAGAACCGGAGACTCCGATTTGGTCGGGTTCTTGACCGGTTCGGTCCGGTTCTGAACTCATGGCCAGACCTAGTGCGAAGTGGTCCTATTTGAGATTTATACCAAAATGTCTAAAAAAAAAATCATCATTTCGATTAATTGTTTGTTTTTTATTATCAGTTTTTGACGGCGTTTAAGGTGGGGCTTTTTTTTATAGGTATTGTTGGTTTGAGTTTGATTTGTTTAACTCTTTTAACTTTTGTTATGACTTTCATTAATTTTATAAGGGAGAGTGGTAAAAATTTGCTTTATACTGTAACATTTTTGTAAGAGAGTGACGTGCAATTTGTTAAAGAAAAATTGCAAAAACTCTTTATCTAATCGTTTAATTATGTATAATCTCTTTGTACATTATATTCTTACAAAACTCTCGGCCGTTGTTGCAAACATGTAAAAAGTGACAGAAAGTGTCCGTGACTTGCATGTGCTTCAAAATATTACGTAGTACTCATTATATCAAGTAAAAAAATCACGAGAATGGGGTTTGGGAATTTGTTTTGCGGTCATTGTCGTGTACTCATGGTTGTTTCCAATGGCTTTCTCTTAGTCCGACATGGCGGCGATGGGGGTTTTGGAGAAAGAAATCACTAAATTGGGGGATATGGACTGGTTCGGCCCAGGCCCGTGTAAATGGGCTCAAGTCGTGTGAAGTTTCAAGAACCGTTGTATGATTTCAATGCCCTGAATCCCTCGCTCTCACTTGATATTTCTACATCGTGTTAGTAATTTCTGTTCACTTTGGTGTGATAGACTTTTAGTCTTTGCAAAACCTTACAATCACTTAGATTAGTCGAGAACCTGTTAAGTATTATACAATAATATTAACAAATTGCGGAAATTAAATAATTATAAATAGTAATGAATTATGAAAACAACAACGATACATGAACCTTTACAAAATATTTGATACAAACTCGGGAATAGTCGAGGCGTGTTGGACACTTTCCTTAAAGTGTATTCGCTCGGGTGTTGGAATCAATGAGCGTACACCTCCCAGGATACAACGACTTCGAACTAGCACCGTACACCAAAGGTCTAGTTCCGGCGAACTTGAACTTGTGACTTTCTCTATCACTATACTTACGAAGAATATTTGAGACTAAAGAAAGAGATGAAGAATCAAGAACTCATGTTCTTGGTGTTGAGATAAGTGAAAAGAGAAGATATGTGACTATTTATTTATAGTCACCGTCTCTTCAACCAAAGGACTTCTCCAATCAATGCAAAAGTTAATGGAAAAAAGAAAAGTTTGTAACATATATATTCAAGAGAATCAAATGCACATTACGTGCATTATCTCTCATTAATGAAATCATTTCAATTTCATTCATTTAAGATTTAATATAATATTATATTATATTTTTCCAACAATCCCCACATGAATGAAACTGAGCGAAACCAAAAACGACACAAAAAGGCACGAGTAGACTCAACACGATATGGTGATAGATTCTACGGTTAATACCTGTATAGGATAGGTAGGGGGTACCTTTGAACTTTTCCTTGTGAAAACATGTCGACTTTACTGGCTGACCAATAGACGCGATGTACTTGAATTGTTCTGCCATTTGTGTAAATGATAACATGTCTCACGTAGGTATCTTCCTAGCGCAAGTTCGGTTCTCATGGTTATGTTCATTTTGGTCGTGAACATCGTCATGGTTCTGCAAGAGTTTCTAAAGGATTTAGCCACTCAATCCTCCTTTGAAGCAACCCCACTTATTTTTCACATAAGTGATTTCTTATTTAAGAGAAACCCGCTTTACTCCGCTCGAAACCTCAATATTTTCGACGCATAAGAATCATTAAAAGTTCAATCGCTTAACCTTTCCATACGGGTGTCATTGTTTGCATCATAGAAATAGGACTGGGGGAACCCCCACAGTGACCTTACCAGTCTTAACAATTAGGTTGTCCCATTGAACCATGATCTTGGGATCTCCAGTCAACATGATTGAGTTTCCTTTGTCTTGACAATACAATTTTATGGACTTAAGTCCCATTTAGAATTTAATATAATATTATATTATATGATCTTGGGATCATTTCAATTTCATTCATTTAGGATTTATAATATAATATTATTTTTTCCAACATAACCTCCAATTGAGTGTTTAGAGTTCTCGTTGTCCCTTGGATTCGATACTCCTGGTCGTAGTCTTTACTACCCGTTATTACTTGAGACTGGTTCACTATTGGGTGAGCGAATAGGCGCGGCATCTTACGTCGTCGACTTTTCGCGCATCACTTACTTTCGTCGACGTCGGCTAAAATCCTCTCTCAGAGTGGAAGATTCCAGCCAACCTAACGAACGCGATCTACACGAATAATATCTCGGCCGAATCGGCTAATATTGTCAGAGCCATCCCCGATATTTTCGACTACGAGACGTTCATGGATCGATACATCTACACCAGGACGTGACTCACATGTTCCCATGCGAGTTTATCGGTTTCAAACAATAACATGTAGATCTTCTCGTAATTTGATATTCTTAGAAATTGTTTCAAAAGCAACCTATATCATTGATCACAACCATCCTAAATTAAAAAAGAGAAAAAAAATAAATATAATATGAAAGTGTCATTTCGCTATAGTTAGGTATGGCAAATTGTCATTATCTTTTTATTCTGTTAGGAGTCGTCTTAATTTGCACCATTGCAAAATCCGCAACTCATGATGATGCACAAGAAATTACTTCATGTAATACAAGTTATAAATCGAGTTGCACAACCTTGGTCTTCATCTACAAATGCGCCAACTCAAGCCTTTTGGAATGATCTTCGACTACGACTTTCCTACATTTTCAAGTAATCATAATCGACCATAAACCATAATAGGGATCAAAACAAGAGTTCGGGATTACCTGGACGACAAATTAGCGAGGGTAGCGAAACCGTGGTTCCCTCCACGAGGAAAGTTTAATGAAATGACAACAATACCCTCCACACATAATTACACGATATTTCCATTAACGAGCTGCGCTCAACGCCATTCACTCGAGGTTTGTGATTCAGTTCGCACGACATAGAATTGTTCGCACCTAAACACGCCTCTAAAAACAACATACTTGTGAACCCTTTTATCTATAATAAATTCTAGATTCCAAATATTTTAAACCCACGAAGGTCTGTGGCAAATTGCACGTGTTATATTAAAGATTTCATTATTTTCAAAAAGTTTATATATGGAAAAAAAACGATAATCATGATTTAACTTACAAAAAGAAAATGTTTAATTGTCTAAGGATGGAAATATTATATGTAACTGTTCTTTTTCCGAATAATGACTCTGACAAAAATAAAAGTCCAGTGTTATCGGATGGCCAAGCTAATTAAGCATGCAAAGCTAGTAATTAAATATTTCTAGAATATTTAAATGGTACTATCTTTACTTAAAAAATGTTAATTCATCACTTAAATAATTATTTTAAGATGTTAGTTGATGTGAATATAGTATCAATCATCCCCATTTAAATGCATAAATAAAGTAATATTTAAAAAAAATTATATCATCAAATCTATCTCCCCGTAATGCTCAACTGTATTTCCTTATAATTGTAAAAAATATATGGTTAATGAAATTTAATGAATTAAATATTTCCATGTATACATATCATTTCATTAAATTAAACAAACCAATTAAAGTAAATAACACAGTAACTTATCACTTAAAAAAGAAAAGAAATTTATTTTAAAAATATTTTATAAGAAAAACTCAACATATTATTAAATTTTAAAGCAAAATAACATGCATTACACCGGACAGCCAAAATACCAGATAATGTGACAAACCCCGCATCATGATCACAACTATTTTTATTTAAATCAAACATGACTAATTCATGAGTTATAAAATTACAATAACAACGAGCAAAATATAAGATAGCGCGTGACATGCCTCTTCCAACCTCGCAGCCTCCATCTCGAATGAGTTAAGAGTCTCTGCAAATCCATTACAAGAACGACCCCGAGAGAACGACGAGCATAATAACTAATAGCGTAACGAAATATTAATGACACGTCATGTATATTAACTTAATGTACGTGATAAAAAATTTTTTATAATAAATTTAATAAAATATCAAGATTAATATCCCAAAAATATTGATTATGTAATAAGTAGATATATCTTGGTTACGAGTGGTAATTTGTAAAATATGTGTAGACTATATGGTTGACGAAAATAACATGTGTATTTATTTTTCTTTTAAAAAATAAAGGGATAAATTCAGATACCACCTCCTAAAATATATCAAATCTCACCCAACACCTCCTAAAACCTTTATTCTCACTAGCACCCCCTTAAAATGGGCAAAAATTTCAGTTGTCAAAAATTTATTGTAAAAAGACAAAAATACCCCTCTCCCTCACCACTCCCTCACCTCTCCCTCACCATACCCTCTATCTCTCCTCCCTCCCTCCACCGTCGCCGGCGAGCCTCCCTCCGGCCAATCTCCTCCACCACCGCCACTCCTGACGCCACCTCGAACACCTCTGTCGCCATCGTCAGCCTCCCCTTCCTCCCCTCCTCCACCCCTCCATCTTCATACACTCTTGTGTTAGAAGGCCAGGACGGTGGACACGCGGCGGGATGAGATTGGTCGGAGGGAGGCTCGCCGACGACGGTGGAGGGAGGGTCCGGTGGGGCAATTTCGTTTCTGGAGAGGTGAGGGAGGGGTATTTTTTGTCTTTTTTCAATAAATTTTTGACAACTGAGATTTTCGCCTATTTTAAGGGGGTGCTAGTGAGGATAATGGTTTTAGGGGGTGTTGGGTGAGATTTGGTATATTTTAGGGGTTGGTATCTGGAATTATCCAAAAAATAAACATATGTATATTTTATAGATTTGAATTTTGTTTCCAAGTCAGCTAGTATCTGGGCCCACCTATCACCTGTGGCCCACAATTTGTCCCCTTCTATGCCACGTCATGTGCACGTGTCTCAATTATTATCACATTTAAGAGCTAAGAGTCAACTCCTCTCGTTATTTCGAGGACAATACTATATACCACAAATTTATTTATTTATATAAAAAGCTGTTATGAATTTTACCTTTTAAATATTGGTGGGGCGGACACTTTAGACCCAGAATCAGAGTCGAGTTGAAGACCAAATCGAAACCGAAACTAAAGAATCGAGAAACGTAAGTAATGATTTTAGTTCTGGTTCTAAAAATGAAAGAACTATAGTTTTAATTTCGGTTCAATTTCAATTGTTTAACACATAACCGGTGGATACCCAGAACCGGTCGGTCTATAACTAATACTTAAATCTGTTATTATTAATATTATATTAGTAACTAATAGTATTATTATTATATATTATATTAGTCGGTGACTAATAGTACAATGTACAGTAACATATCAATAATTAATAAATTTTAAGGAAGACGACATTTTTGCGCACTTAAATATATACTTTTGACACTTTCATACCTTACATTTTTTCAGTATCCTGAATATCTTTTTGGGACAACTGCCATTTATTTACCAAAAATGACCTTTAATTTTAGTTCAATTCATTGGTATTTTGGTTCAATTCATGGGTATTTTGGAAAAATGGCCCGGAAGTACCCTGAATTTTGGTTTAATTCATGGATATTTTGGAATTATTGCCCCAAAATGAAATTCAGGGTACTGAAAAAAAAAAAATAGGGTATGAAAGCGTCAAAAGTGTATATTTAGGTGCACAAAAGTGTCGTTTTCTACTAAATTTTACTCTAAAAACTCAAAAGTCACACATCTTTATTCGTGAGTTTACTAGATGCCTCAATTTATATGAGACATGAAAATCGAGTATGTGAACCGAATATGATAGATTACTTTTAGTATTTTATTTTCACTTCATAATTCGACTGGGTTGTAATAATTTAGACTTGACATTTGTTAGAAATTTTAATAATTATATATTTCATGTTTTTATCCAAAATTTGGATCAAAATTGCTTGATTTAGATTTTAAGCCGCATTTTAAACTGTGTAATTAACAAAAATAAAGAATGATCGGTTCTGATGGGTAGAACCGTAAAACCGAACTGGAGTAACGGGTCTAGAATTTTAACCGGCCCATTATGTAACGGTTCGATTTCCATTCTCAATTTTTGAGAACCGGAGACTCCAATCCGATTCTTGACTGGTTCAGTTCGATTTTGAACCCATGCCCATCCCTCAATATCGATGATGATAAGAGAACTTTGATTTATAATTTTCCCAATTAAATTTTAATCCTGATGAGAGAGCAAATTCAAATACTAATTCAAGCGATTTTCATTGTTTTCTCAATCAAACAGTTAATAGTGATTTGAGAACATAAATGAAACACTTGAAAATTAATATTGTTGCAAGAAAAAATGACACAGTAATTGAGGAAATTATATGAATTGTATAAATGAAATAAATAAGGAATAGGTGGTCAATGGCATGGGTTTGTGAATTCAATAGCATAGTGAGGGCAAAAAGGTAATTTCACTAAAAATCCAACCTAGCTATTACTGTGCAAGAAAAAGAAAATTCGTTTGAAATCATTTGTCAAGCTTTAAACATTGGGTACATGTATTTGTTTGTGACCAGTATTTAAGAGGGAATATTTATAATTTGTCTTAAATAAAAAGGAAAAGTACAAATAAATATGTTTGATGTATACATTTATCATTTAGCTCAAGGTTGTAGAGTTCAGAATTCAGACAAAACTCGACTAAATCGTCGAAACTTGTTTTGTATTAAAAGTAAAATCTTATCTGTATGTTCGCATAAGAAAGTTACTACGTCGTTACATCTTATCATTTATTCAATAATAATCAATAATAAATTAGGCAATCACTCTCTTTGCCCAATGCCTACTCATCAATATTTACTTTATTCATAAACTCTTTGACTAAGGCAAGACAAGAAGTTCATGATTATTAACCTAATTTTTGGACCAGAATTGGATCGAGCTAGACCATAATTGGTCTGAGCTGGACCGCATTGATCGAGTTTCGGGCGATTTTGGTGATTTAGTCTCGGTGAGGCACAAAATTTCGAATTCCGTCCGGAATCCACCGAGTTTTATAACAATAATTACACCTAACTAAGATTTGGGTCAAGTTTCATAAACGTGAATTTGTTAAGTTTTTGGATTGGAAATGTTAGTTTTGAAAGTGGAAAAATATTAAAATGTCATTAAGTAAAATTATAGTTTCAGACATAAAAATTTAGCTTTAAAATATAAAAATAAAAAAAGATTTAAAATAAAAAAATTATATTTTTAGAATTGAAAATTAGATTTAGTCAAAGGTCATTTCAGATTTTTCATTTTAAATCTTAACATTTTCTATCCAAACACTTAATATGTTAGAATTTTTGAAACTTAATTGTATTTGAATGACCCAAATTTTAATTAGCTGTATTTAAGTGGAAAAGAAATATAATTGAGTGTATTTATCTGTATCTTTTCTTAAGTAAAATGGTATTATTTTTTGTCATACTAAGATATCATAGATAAGAGCATTGAAATTATTTGTCATTCGGCCGTTCACGGTTCACAATAGTAGAACTAACAATTTTGTACTCATTTGATACCAAAATAAGAGTAAGGAACAGTGTTCTAAAAACTTCCGACTTGCTCGATTAACATATAATTGGTGCTCAATTGATTATCTATTAATCATATAATGTTTAACTAATTTTTTTTTATTAATTCTCAATTAATCTCAAATAACACTTTTTACCCGACTAGCCATAAAAAATTTCATAAATACATGGGATAATATTTGAGTTATTTAAGGGTAACCGGTTTGGAAATATATGTCAAGGACGGAAATTAGAGTAGGTGTTAAAGCTAACTTTTTTTTATCAACGACATTAATGATTTATCATACATCAATAATCATTGATACGAGAATTGAAACCAACGACTTCATGCTCGAAACACGAGACATGTCTCCCAACCCACAGCCCTTTAATTTTAACCTTTGCCCTTAAAAGGAAATTAGGGTTAGATTGAACTTCATGCTTTATTATAGAAAAAAAACAAATAATTAGGTTAATCATTAATCTAATCAAGTTTATGCACGTGATATATATGTTGGGTGTTTTGGCTTGTGTATATAAATGAATTTGTAGAGTATGATTTGAAGAAACCCAAACCAAATCCAAGTGTGAATTTTGGGTCTCATCACTCTCTCTTTCCCATTTAAGGAATCAAACACTCCATTTATCCTCTTAATCACCTTCCATTTCTCATCAATTATTTGGTTATCTCCACACAATCATTCCTTAATAACAACCTCAAGTCACAAAAAGGTACAACATTTGAGTTTATAGTTCTGGTTGAATTTTCTGTATCGGTCTGTTTTCTTTACTTCGTGTTCGTGTTTTCCCCATGTGCAGAATCGATTGAGCTAGTTCGGGAGAATAGAAAATATTGTCTTCTGATCTGTTTACTCAGACAAAGTCTACCCAGGTAAGGAATGATTTATTTGAGAATTTTCGACAAATATTTATGAGTCCGCATCGACCAATCATATTAACAATCCCCGACAGCAAAAATCTACCCGGTCGGCTCGTAGAGTATTATTTCCTATAGTTCCGCCATTTGCGCGCGCACGCACGAGGGTTTCTCACTATAAATGGTTTTGAGAAATGGAATATTTTTAAAAAAAATTTTTGGTTAGATTTGTGAAGCTTTTCATTGAATATTTGACCTACTTAGATATGGTGATTTTTTTTGGAGGATAGTGAGAGGGAAGTTGAAATTAGATGCTATGAATGGGTTTTGTGATAGAGTGGAAAGATTAATTAAGAAAATACTAATTACTGCAGTTTAAGTATTAATAATGTAGTAACTGATACATGAAACACATGTGACATGTGAGTCCACATTGATAATCCAAATTAAGTAGACATGCACCAACAAAATTAATTTAATACCCAACTTTTATTTCTGTAAATGGGTAGATTCCGTACACAAAATCCGGTAAAAGCTACTAATTGTTTTTGAATTATATTGTTTATTTTGTGTGTGACATTATAAGTAGGTTTAGTTTATTTATATTAAAATTTACATGTTATCGCCAGTGCTCTAAAAATTAGATCGGACAAATATTTCTAAGACGCCGACTCGATTTCATATAATTGGGCGAATTAAGTCGTTAGGCGGGTTTAAGCTATTTTTTTCTAAAATTAATTTTTTTTAAAAAAAATTTTAATGCAAAATTTTAATGTATAATCATTTATTTAATAAAAATGAAAAAGTAGAGGATAGAGATTTTCAAATCCAGATAAACCCAAAAAACCCTATCCGCCAGACTAGCTCCCAACTTTTTTAAAACCTTAGTTATTTCCATAATTGATTTTAAGTTTTATTATGCCACTATGGTCGTTTATTTTGAAGTGTTAACATCCGCTCATATAGAAGAAAAAAAGACGAAAAATGGAAAAATTTCCCCTAAAGTTAAAAAACATTAATAGAGAAAATGGGAGAGAGAAGCAAATTCGTTGGAGGTCTTTCCAATCGTGGTTCTAAAAAAGTTCACCGTAGAGATACGATATAATTTAAAATGTGACATAAGAATCATAGTTAACAATATGTAGCAACATGTAAATTCTCCTTGTTTCAACATAATTTAAATTTAAACCAACTTTGTAATGTTGTACTTTAATCTTTATGAAATTAAATGATTAGTAAATTTTTTTTCATATATACGGAATCAAAATAGAGAGGATAGCTCAAACATTTATCTCAGAACATAACATTATGTCTCGAGGTTTATTTGAATTTAATATAATTCTTGTTTGGTTTATATATATATATATATATTTTTTTTTTTTTGAGTTCATGTAGACAGGTTCGGACACAAACATGGGAGTTAATCTTGATTGTGACTTCGATTTCGGAGATGATTTTGAGACCAATCCTTTTAACGGTCACATCACCCAATCCATTTTCGATCAACAGATCCAAAATGAAGCAACAATCTCCATTTCTAGTGTAAGTCACAAATCTTCCAAGCTTTCGTTTCAGAACAATAATTATATTGAAGCAGTGCTTAATTAATAATTAGGCCTTATTTTGCTTAATTAGGCCTTATTTGTAAGTTATATGAATTGTAATTTTGAGGTCTCTCTTCTGTTTTCTATTAATAAACCCATTTAGATAAAAATGTATTTTATTTAAGGGAAAATTGCAAAAAAAATATATCTGGTAAATTACGTTTTTTGCACAAATGTGTTGTAAAGTTTGTTAATGACAAAAATGTGTGGTGTTAGTTTATATTTTTTTGCAAACTTTGAGTGTTATAGAAATGACGACATTATTCTTGAAACTAAAATTATTTTCTTAAAAAAATACACCTTTCAAATGTTTTCTTTTTTAATTAAAATTTGCATGATCAAGTTTTGTAATTTAATTTTTTGGTTGTACTATTTGTAAGTTAAAAAATTATGCTATAAAAGTTTTAATACTTAATTTCAAGAGTAATTTTGTTTGGCAAACAATACATCACTTTTTTGCTATTAATAAACGACGCAACTCTTCTGTAACAACGCGTATAACTGGACACATTTTTTTTCAATTTTCTCTTTATTTAATGGTTTTTAGCTGTTTTAATAACTTTCTGGCTTGAAAAGGAAGGTGTTTTAATTTTATAGTGTTCCCTAACTTGATTAATCTTTAAAATTTATTATAAATCGTCGGGATTCTCTCTGGCGTTAGTCCCAACGACTCGAGTAGATGAGTGTTGAAGTGCTCGAGTAATTAAAATTCTTTTTCTTATTCTATATGAAATTACTTTTAACCGACGCAGTAAAAATTTCCGACATGTCTGATTAATCATTCATAATTTCTTATTAATCTCGTTTAGTCTCTGTAAGGCTCTCTCCGACAGCGCCTGTCGTTTTTTTTACCACACTAATAATATTATCTCTTAGATGGTAAATATTTGACTATATTCAATGTTTATAAGATAAGTGTAATGTGATTTAATTATTTTCTTAAACAGGAAGAGCTTGGTTTAAATCAACCAAATTCCAATCCCAAGATACCAAATAATGCCCTTGAAAGCTCAGACTCTGGTGCTCATGGTTCATCAACATTCCCTTCATTTCCTCTGGTATTGTCTCATTGCTAATTAAATCTGATTTCTCATAAAACCAAACGAGTTTAAGTTTAATTTACTAGCTGCCAAATATTCAAGTTCAATTCACCTTTGTAATATTGTTCATATTAATTCCATGTATCTCATTTATAGTGACCCTTTTGAGACTTCATGCACCATCTCACCCGAGGGGCTCGTTCCTCGGTCCATCTCACCTGGGGTTTTTAAGACTTTGTACGCGATTATAATTATGT
Organism: Geranium rotundifolium; assembly: GCA_963920655.1. Taxonomy (NCBI): domain Eukaryota; kingdom Viridiplantae; phylum Streptophyta; class Magnoliopsida; order Geraniales; family Geraniaceae; genus Geranium; species Geranium rotundifolium. The sequence goes on from OY987315.1 coordinate 36,111,485, forward strand.
CCAGACTCACATGATTTCGGACTTTGGACTAAGGAATGCAATCAACCCACAACGGAAAGCACAACTGACCACACTACTGGAAACCCTAACCGGCGAGATATTGACAATATCTCGCCGGGTATGTTGTAAACCATAATCGGCGAGTTTTTGACCAATATCTTGCCGATTAAGTTTTGTAACCTTTCCCCGGGAAAACTTCAATACCCCTGCGATATATTGGTCACCTCCAAGCCGGCGAGATATTGATTCAATATCTCGTCGGTTATGACCATTCATGTCGACACCTGCCCGGCGAGAATCAAGCCGGCGAGTTTCCAGGGAGAATCAAGCCGGCGAGTTTCGGGCAAAAATCTTGCCGGCTTGGCCAAGCCGGCAAGACCGGATCTCCTGCCCGGCGAGACCAGATCTCCAGCACAAAACTGAGATCCACCAACACCCACGACATCGCTAAACACACTAACAAAATAAACCCACTAACACTCTTAGAGACCAAAACAACACTAAACAAAAAAAAACTCCCTCCGAGGACCGAAAATAGAGCCACGAGCTCTCTGGACTGAAGCCTGACTCCCAAGGCCAGTCTCGCGCAAGATTCACGCACCGAGAGGGGCACCGATGACCCGCAGAGACCCGGGCCAAACCGGGCACCCCTAAAAGCCCGCTGAGATAAAAAGCTAACAGATTTTAATGGAAAAGAAAATTGCAATTCTAAGGTAGTCGTACTGCCAGATAAAATTTGGAATTTTAGGATTCCTTTCCTAAAGGACACCGAGTCCAGAGTGAAATTGAAATCTTTCACCGATTCTCTGCCTCGAAAAAGTCTTGTATAACCAAGAGAGGCAAGACGTATCGCGTCTGACAAGTCAGTGTTGGGATAATTTGTTTCTATGCACCCTTCCCGGTTGAGACTAAAGGGTAAGTAATTACGAGAGAATCAGCTAATTCTCGGTGTATGCATCTGAAGTTTTCCCTATCGTTTAATAAACAGGATATAACACATTTCGAATCTCTAAACCTGCATTTTTGACTGATTAGGAAAATTGGGAAAAATAAACTTGTAGACTCCTTTAAAATCAAAGTATCTACACATATTAATGACTAAACTTGTGTTTGTTTCTTCTCTTCAGAATGAAGTGTTTGGACCCTCGAATAATGGATATCAGCAAAACAACAATTTGGTAAGAGACAAAGTTGAATAGGTAGAGAATTATCATAAAGTGTTTTGTGTTTAAAATCATTGATATCTTCACTTTCCACAGCTAGGGAATGATGAACATCCATTCCAAAACCAAGAAAACACCAACATTGTATTTGGAAGTGCAAATGCAGATAATGAGGATGTTGCCTTTGCAACTGCAACTGCAAATCAGATCACCAATTTTGCTGCAGCATCCGCTTTCCCGGGTTTCGACATGACTCTCAATCCTCAGCAGGCCAGGCCGTCGTTCCTCAACACTACAATCACAACAACACAACAATGTCCTCAGGCAACAGTAATTTCTCAAATGCAACATCTGTTTCATTTCCTTGTAATGTTCTTAGAGCTTACTTTCCCCAACTGGGGAACCGCCTTTTTTGAATATAATCGTTTTAGTCGCTGATAAAAGAAACTGTTTTGATTTGCATTCAGACGTATAATGGTTTCAGCACGAACCCGAATCAGCAGAATGGTAATGCTGTCCAGCTGCAGCCTCAAAACATGTTTCAACCCTCAAATGTTCAGCAGATGTTTCAGCCTATCATCAGTTCAAGTCAGCAGCATATTCTCCAACCTCAGCAGATGTTTTCGCCGACTGCTTCGGGATATGGATTCCAATATATGCATCAAAACCAGCAGAGTGGAAATGTTGCTCAACCTCAGCAAATGCTTCAGTATGTCAACAAACCCTCTTCCTTTACTCAATACCTTTTTTTTCCTTTCGGCTCAAAATCATTTGACACTCGAAACACAATTTAGACAAAGCCGAATGCATCAAGACCTGCAGAATGTTTTCCCTGGCAATGTCCATCAACCTCAGCAAGTGCTTATGTATGTCACATTTCTCTATTCAAGACTAAATATATATCATGTGTACACTTGATGTCTCATTTCTCTGACATTTGATGTGTAGGGCGCAACAAATGAACCAACACAGTCAGAGTACACTGAACAATCAGCTCTTCAGTAACTTTAACTACTTCCAGTCATCGACAAGCCAGTATCCGAATTGGTTCCCCCAAAATATGGTACACATCACATCTAACCATCAAAGTTTTAGCTCCATTAACATGTTGCATGCTTTTGAATAATGTATCGCTCGATGGCCAGAATGGAGGGACTAAAAGACAGTCTTCTTTGTATGGAAGCCAACAGTTGGGGCCTCTGCTCAATAACAGCAACCTCAACCACAGCAGTTCTTTCAGGTGTGTGACTAATTTTATCATTCTTTCGGGTTTATATTCACAGTAGATTGTGCATAACATATATATATATATGATGATTCAAGGTCCCAAGATTTATCTGGACAGTTTAATCATCTACAAGCACAGATGATACCTAACATGCTCAATCCACAAATTAACATGCCTGTTTCTCCTATGCATTCAGGGTAAGTACCATCATTTTCATTTTAATTAATATGTGATTACATGGGCACATAAGGGTTATATTCCTATTTCTAAGTTCTAATCTGTACATTTATTTTAGGCCACAACAGAGTTTTCATCAACAACACCCAGGAAGGCCAGTAGGACTTTTTCCACAAGGTCCATATCCCATAAAACATCAACACTCCATGTCTTTTAGGTACTGGCCCGAGTTTAGACACTAATAAACTCTTCGATGAAACTGGCGCATAATAAACGAAAACTTTACTGAATGATTGTTTAGTTACAACAGGCCGAGTTACGTACCACAGCAGATCCTTATGGTGGCAAATGCAAATAATCCACAAAGCAGTAGCTCCAACTCGAGGTGAGTATGGTCTATCTTTCGCTTTATGTATCTGCTCAAATAATATGAAGGACAATGCATTGAGATTAACTTGCCTTTTCAAATTTAGCCATGAAAACCAGAATCCACTTTCTATTTTTCTGGCTGAGATCGATAATTCACGACTCGACAATCCCAGGTACTTCACATTCTATTCCACTACCACATGTGAACAATTTCATGAGCAAGTATAAGTGACAAACCATGTTTGACTTATGTTTCTTTCTGAGTTTAGGTCTCCATGTTTCCAGTTAAGGTTACCCAACTCTCCCATACTTTCAAGGTAATCTACTTGACTAAAATGTGGGTGTAAATAGAAATGAACATGACAGAAACATGGCAAAATGTTGTTGTATACTATCACTTTCGTAAGAGGGTGTCGTGTACTTTGATTTGTTTTGCGAAATGTGATAGTATCAAAGTTTACAACATTCTCTTACAAAAGTGTGATAGTATACAACATGTTTTTGCCGTTTTCACCAGAAAGATATATTGTATGCTTACACTATCTGTTTTCTCAATCCAGGCGTGGACAACTGCTGAACAATCCTCAAGAACCCAATCAAGCCTTGTCGAGTCGAGACCTGGTTAACAAACGACAACAGAATGTGACAACAATCAAGGATCGACCTATCATCCCTAGGTATGCAATTCTTATCTCTATTTCAGCATTTCAACATCATAAACACAAGTTGAGATTATGGTAAGGAATGAAACTCATAGCATAAGAGTTAGACAGTACTTAACACTGATGCAATGGCTTGACCTTGTCATGGCATTTCTTCTGAATTTAGAGCTCGAGAGGTAGCAGATGATCAACAACTTGTCGACGTCCCCATTCTGGCCCGTGATTCAGAAAAAGAAAACAGTCTGCTTCCCGGACAACCTTCAAAGCCTTCTCCTAGGTACATAAGTACTAAGGCCATATCTTCCTTAACAAGTTAGGTATACATATTTTATATATCTGAGACTTGTATCGAATTTATGAACAGGACACAGACTATTGAAGTTGAAGCAGTACATGTACATCTGGAGGACTACAGCCCTATTAGCTCTCAAAAGAGCAGGGTTGAGAAAGTAATTAAAGCCTGCCTCTCTCTAGGCAACTAGTCTTTCTACTTCTGTATAATTGGAAACCTTACATTCTCATTAACAGGAGCACGACAGCGATGACGAGACAGGGTCACTAGCTACAGATAATCCAGAAACAGAACGGGCTGCACTCAAAGTACAAACACATTTATATGCATTTTTTCTAATAGGGAAAAATACATTTTACTACACCTAACTACGATGAAACAACCGTACTTAGATCTAGTAAAGAGTCTTTTTCTCTTTCGAATATGAAACTTGAAATGTCCATACCTCAATAATCTCTTTCAGGGAAAGAAGATAGAATGTCGGAAACATGTTGCTGAACAATTTGCCTCTAGAGATTTCTCTGAACAAGTAGGAATAGGAGCCGACACGCGCTCAAGAGTACGTATATTCCTTTTCGCGGACTAAAATCACGTGAATATCAACTAGCTGCAGTGTTATATCTTTTATGAACTAATCACATTGTAGAAAAAGGCGAAGAGGGCGTATGATGGGAGTTCAACATCAGTACCGCCAAATCATTCAGAGCAGAATGGGAGCCACAACTCTCTTTTTCCTCCGAGGTTCGTTAGTTACAGAAGATGAAGTTAACAAAACTCTCATCATAGTTTCTTCAACTCCACAATGACATCACATGGAAATGTGGAACTGATAAATGATTTTATTTCTTCAGAAAGAAGATAGACAATAAGGTCTATGATCTGAACTACGAAGTTATAGGCCTACCCGTTGACCCGCATCTGCGCATGTTTGTTTCCCGGAAGAAGTGAACCGACGCTGCAGGTAAACATTTCAATCTATACACAAAACATAGTATTATAGCTGATTCTGACTGTTACATTCAATATCACAGACAATGGTTTGGATAATGAGCATGCTCGAGGACGAGGATGAGGATGAGGAGGAGTTTACAAAGAGGTCGCTGCCATAATTTTTTAGCTGCATTGCAGATGATTTTGTTGTTAAACATAATATTTGACAAGTTATCTATCTAATTTGATTCTATATCAATTTCTGGTATAACTTTCTATAATCTCTAGAAACTTAGGCAAGAACTAAACATTCTCCACAAAAGGCACAAATTAGAGATTTAAACTGTTCCCATTAGCAGCTAAGAACCATTTGAGAATTTCATGCAAAATTGAAGGAAAAACTACAGAAATCATGATGTGGGTCAGTTTGTGCACATGAGCAGTTGTTATTGATAGATTGTAGCATTAGAATCAACATTTATCTATGCATTTTGGAGTTGAACAATAACATAGTGAAATTGTTGAGAATCATCAAGAGTGAAATTGAATGATATATCAATGACCAATTTATCTATAAATAGTGAGACTTGATAAAAAAACCTTACCAGGGTCTATACACCCCCTTTTGACACATGACTGAGTGAAATCATCGAAGCAATTTAGTCCCAAAAGCGAGGTGCTACGACCTAATCCCCCCCAAATTCCCTATAAATATATGGTGAAATGTAGTTGCAAAGAGAGTTTATTTTTGGGATTTTGCATGGTTACAATAAGTTGAAAACACTTTTGTAGCTCTCATTTTTTACTTTGATTTAGTTTTTTATCATATGCATCACATCGAGTCGTAACTCTGACTTGATGGGTCATCCAATTGTTGGGGAGAACTAGCTCTTATCAAGGAGAAGCACACCACAAGTAAAACTCACATACACATTAGAGCCCACTTCACTTCCAATGTGGGATCTGGACTCACATGTGGAATTACTAACAATCTCTCCCTCCACAATGAGCCCCATCACACCGGGTTGCTCCCCCTAAGCCCAAATCGCCTTGCACTCTCACCCGCTGGCCCATCTGGCCTACCTGACTCTGATTCACCGTGAGATTCACTGACATGCCGGCCCGATGAGATCTGTGCAAACCTACCTCTGATACCACTTGTTGGGAGAACTGGCCCTTACCAAGGAGGAGCACACCACAAGTAAAGCTCACATACACATTAGAGCCTACCTTTGACCCAAAAGACTAGCCTGATAGGTCTAGGGTCTAATGTATATATAAACTCTCCTTACACCCCGTACACTTCCGATGTGGGACCTGAACTCACATGTGGAATTCTAACCCCAATAATCCAACTCCTAGAAAATGCTTATGTGAGTTCAGCACAACGAACCACCTTGTCGTCTACTAATTTTGGATGCAGACTCACGTGACGTCCAATTGCCTTAAAGAGGCGCAATGGAGGCTCACTTGTCTCGACATGTCCATTAAACACATGTGTCATGTGTCAGAACGGGTGATTTTCGAGTGATTGTGTGAAGAATCAACATAGTACATGCATAGAGCACATGCATTATAGCTTTTTGCCTCAATGCCCCCCAAATATTCTCAAAACCGAAAAATAATTGATAGTTCACATCAAAGCAGTGTGCATTATAGATGTCTCATTTTTATAACCATCTCATGTCACATCTTTATAATTGCTTCAAACTCATCAAAGAGCGAAATATGGAGTTATTTAAAGCATTTGCTAGGAGATTTCGGTTCAGAAATTAACATGGTGAGTGTGTTGTATTTCTTTCTTATACCCATCAACGGCGGAAATCGAGTAGGATAGTGACTCCGGCCACAAACGGTAAGTGGCACATTTGTCATAAATGGAAAAAATCTGTCAGTTGCTAGGGCGAGCCACCAGTTTCATATTTCTTTTGAAAAGTACATGTAGGTCGCGTCAAATTCAATCCAATCCTCATCGTATAAGTGTTGTTCTAATATGTATCCTCCTTGTTTTCATGCACGTTGTGCCATCAAATCCACTCGACAGTCTCTGGTGTCAAAAATATTAATTGTAGCAGAGTCATCAATGAGAAGTACCACAACATCTTTCTCGCAACAAATGAATTTTCGAAACTCTCATACCTCTCCTATCCATATATATATGACATTTTTTGTCTTATGAGTGACATCCATAGTACAAATGTCATATGTACTAACATGCATCATATTTTAATTTCTGCTTTGTCGCTGCGTAGTTTGATGTGTAGCATTAAGTTATGATAATGTAAGAGAAAACTCTTTGGTTACGTAGTTAAAAGTCGTGTCTGCCATTCCGGTCTTCTACTTGATAGACAAAATTTGTAATAGTGTTGCTAAAAGTGTGTCGGCACTTCTTTCGTACAATAGGGTCTACAGCTCGTCACCAACAGTTTGTACTCTGTCATAGTTGTTCTAGTGAATGACTCGCAACTTCGATCACTATATCCCCTTCGTCGTTTGTTTCGTCGAAGACATCCCGTGAGGGTCTACATCGTCCATAAATTGTTGCATAAGATCGATGTTCGAACTCGAACAATGTATATTTTGTGAACTAGACGACACATTCATCGCCCAATTGTGGTTGCCTCTATCTGCTCGGACTATGTCATGATGGATCCACTCCTTATACGATCTAAGGAAACCTTTCTTCTATAAGTGATTGCAAATGGTGACCATATCGTGCATACAAGTGTAACAACACTTCATGCATGGATACTTGAACCGATCCACACCATACCAAATGCAATTTTTACTTGCAAATTTGATGAAATTTCCCATTCCCAACATGTATGTCTCACTCATTCTCTACGCTATTATCCAACTCCAGTCCATTTCCTATATACAAAAATGCAATTAACAACAATATCATAAATTAAATGTGTTGTAAATACTAAATTACAATATATACAACAAATACATGTACATAAAACACATAATGAAACATACATTCGGGCCGACGAACTCAAAATACTTTTTGGGTAAAAATTCTAAAACATGGACACAGATGAGATGAAAAAACTTGTGGTAGAAAATGAAATTGTGGAATATTAGTAACGGTGAACCATCATAAGTCTGCCGTCCTTATCTAACAATCACACGAATGGCCACATTTCGGACCATTAATCAATAACAATCGTTTTTGGTTAATTTCACAACGACGACGAACCTCTACAACTTTGTCATCGCTACATATTTAGTGACGAATGATTTGTAGTGGTTCGCCGTTTTTATAGTTTTCACAACATTACAACAATTCATTACAATCACACAGTCACAATAGAGGTCGTGAGTTCGAACCAGTTAAGAGGGGGTATGAGTTTTCTTAAGAAAAATAAATAATGTATATTTGATTCGTCTCTTTTGTACGCCGACAATAAGGACAAATTACTGGTAAGTAAATTATTGTGGCGGTGGCATACCTTTCCTTAAAATGGGGACACATTAGATTTATTTCCTTTTTACTAAAAACATGGAGCATTCTTTGGAATAATTAAATATATTCCTTATATCTATGGAGATTACACGAATACCTAATTCTTGTACATTGGTGGAAGTAGATACAAAGATAATATTTATTTATTTATTTAACTATGGATTAACCATTGCTTATTTCTTTTGACTTATGAGTCCTAAACATTGTTTATTTGATATTAAACTTGTAAGCAATTTGGCGGTTGCTGTTGCTGAAAGAGGATAGTTTACCAACTGCAACACTGTGTTTATCATGGAACTTAAAATTCTCAGAATTTGACAAGGTCAAAAGAAATTGGTTATATAAACTGTAAAATCCGAGCTCAGTGGAGAAAATAAAAGGACATTACAAGTATTCTATCCTTTGTAAAATTGTCACTTTTTATTTATATGCATTGTTAATAACTTAATTTACTCGTCGTTCTTGTAATGAAGTGACTAAACGAATTGGTCAAAGATGTTTTAACTAACTGTAGTTGAGATTATTATAAGGGGTTTGTCCTACTATTTGTAGCTTCAGCTGTTCACTTAGATACCATGTTAGTTGCTATTTATTAAATAAAATTTGGTTTACTTTAAAAAATAATAATAATTTAACCTATACTTGTTATTAGAGAAAATGACACTTTTGTGCACCTAAATATACACTTTTGACACTTTCATACCCTACCTTTTTTTCTTTTTCTTCAGTACCCTGAATTTCATTTTGGGACAACTGGTCATTTATTTACCAAAAATACCTAAACTAACCCTGAATTGAACCAAAATTAAATATGGTCTAATCTGGTCCAATTTCAATTGTTGAAAATACCAAAATGTCCTTAAATCAACTTCAAATTTTCAAAACATACTCCGCCTCTCATCTCTCTCCTTCTCCCCCTCCTCCTCTTTAAAGACTCTGGCGACGCCGGGGGAAGTAGCCGAGCTGGAGGCGGGCGTGGTGGACCCTGCACCCGAAAGAGACGACGACGCAGGACCGGTGGAGGTGGCCGGAGTGGTGGTGGAGGTCGCTGGAGCGGTGGCAGTGGTTGTGGTCGGCGCCGGAGCTGAGGCGGTGGTGGTGGGTGCCGGAAAATATGTTCCGGCACACTTTCCGGCGAGTGAAAATTTTGAATTCTTGAACTCATTTCTTATCCCCTCTCTACTTTTATGATTATGCGAGATCGGACGGTCGTAAACCTTCGATCCAGAGGAAGCAACGCTCGACTGGAGAGCTCCAAGCGCCGGAGACGACATGGAGCACGTTGGATTTGGCCGCCAAGCTCTTAAGGTTAAAGAGATGGTCGTAGTGAGCCATGCACTTGCCCGCGAACAGCCTTACCTCATCATCTCCCACGTGCTCTTCAATTGCTTGTCGGAGCTCGCACGTGACCCTTGGATGCTCGGCCGGAGAGGGACGGAGGACCGCCACTTGGAGCACACGCCTCGGAGGCGGAGAAGGTCGAGCTGTGACAGCAAGCCTTGGGGCAGATGGACGGCCACCGGAGAAGGAGAGGACAGAGAAATGGAGAAAGGAGAGAGAAAATAAAAAAAAATTAGAAAATGTGGCATTCACTTGAAATTTTGAGGGTAATTTCGTCTTTTTACACTCTTTAAAAATTGGGTCAGTTCTCTCCATTAGACCAGATTTAATTTTGGTTCAACTCAGGGGTATTTTGAGTATTTTGGAATTATTGCCCCAAAATGAAATTCAAGGTACTGAAAAAAAGAGAAAAAATGTAGCGTATGAAAGTGTCAAAAATATATATTTAGGTGCACAAAAGTGGCCTTTTCCCTTGTTATTATATATTTTTAGGGAAAACTAATAGTTATTCTCCACTACACGTTGCTTTCACACAGTTATTCCAAATTAAGATTTGGGTCGCTCAGCTATAAATTCTCACCCGTTAAATATTTAGATGAAAAATGTTAATTTTGAAAGTGAAAATACGAAAATGTCCATGATCAGTTTTCAAATTTTCAAATCATTTTATTTTTGGGTTTTGTGGTGTTCCTCCGATCAAACTTCTCCTTACCCATAATGCTCTTTGCCGGCATCGTCTTCGACCCTCCGACTTGAAGTTCGGACTTGAAGTTCGGACAACCACCCCCCTACTTTCTCGCGGGCCTGAAAATCTTTTGAGAATTTCACCCTAATATTAATTAATAAATAAATAATAATATTGAAAATTTAAATATTTGATACAAACTTTAACTATACTAATTTTTGCTCAAAATGAAATCGAGTTTTGCTTCCTTTTCTAGCAAAACCTGAGTGTGCAAAATTCATTCAAGTTTAATACAATACTTAAAACAATAAAATATAAAGTTAACGAGTGCGTTGAATAGGTTTCAATAACATCATCACATATATATTGCTTTCATGTGTTTTATTCAAAGTTCCGTGTACCCCAAGCATCCCAATAGTGATAAAATTAAACAAACCTTGTAATTAAGATTTCATGACGACTAATTATTTTTCAACAACTTATTCAAAATATTTTAATTTTAAAATCAAATAAAAACTAAAACATGTTGAGGACGGTGGCTTATTTAAGGAGGTCACTCCAATCCCAATATCATGCCTTATTCTCAATCCTCTCTTTTCAAGTCTCTACCATTTTCAAGACAACATTTTATCTTTAAGTGACAAAGAAATGGGAGTAGAGGGAACCATAGAATACTTGTCGGATTTGCTGAGCAGTCTCAAGAAGAAGAAGAAGCTGAAACAGATGCAAACCGTTTCGCTTAAGATCCGAATGGACTGCGAGGGCTGCGCTCGCAGGGTTAAGAGCGTCCTCTCTTCGGTTAAGGGTACACGTTTATTTCGTTACATTTTCATTATCTTTCAAATTTCGATTCATCTGGAAGTTTAAGCTGATAGACATAAGTCTTTAAACAGTTATGGAATGATGACGAAATCCAATTTTTTTTAAATGTGATGTCACTGATTCGACTCACGTACAAATCAGACTGAGATATACATAAACACGTGCGAAACTCTGAATAGAGTAATCACTGAAATGGATTGCCATTGTCCCACGTGGGTTCTGGGTGAAACGGTTTCTAAGTACCCCGACTTGAATGATTAGTCTCTGATTACTTTTCTAATAATCCTCAATTATATTTTTTATTAGTTCTCGATCAATCTTTAGAAGGCCCTTTTCGGTTGATTACTGCCTAACGTTTTTCTTAAACCCTGGGTTGGACAGCCCAATTCTGTACTATTCGCGCCAGACCAAGATACACTTATGTAGAACTATGCGCGCACATGTAATAGATTGTCTTTATATAAGGGTGCAGTAAGTGGAAGACCATCTGACTTACAAGTCAATTCATGTAAAAATTCATCTAAAAATATTATGTAGAATTTTACACTGTATTACAAGTCAATTCATCTAAAAATTCAAACTGATAGTTATATCAGTGTTCTGAAATACTTCATCTGCTTCGATTAATTATCTCTAACCAGTCCCCAATTAATCATTAAAAGGCCCTCCCTCCCTCCCTGCCTAACTAACGCTTAGCAGTTTTTAGAACACTGATTGTTCGTGTATCTTGGAAATTGAGTCATATGTAGCTAACACAAGAGTTGATGTGTGTGTGAAGGAGCAAAATCAGTGGTGGTGGAGTTGAAACAGCAGAAGGCGAGCGTGACAGGGTACGTGGACGCGAAGAAGGTGTTGAAGGCGGCGCAGGCGACGAAGAAGAAGGTGGAGCTCTGGCCTTACGTGCCCTACAACCTCGTCGCTCACCCTTACGTCTCTCTGGCCTACGACAAGAAGGCTCCGCCCAATCACGTCCGCAAGGTCGTGGACGCCTCCAAAATCACCGAGTCCACCGTCGACGACCGCTACATCACCATGTTTAGCGATGACAACCCCAACTCTTGCTCTCTCATGTAGCAACACAACTTTTGTTTGTTTTAAGACCAAAATTAATTTGTATCATTGTCACTTGACCATCATCAAATGCTTATGATATCATTTTATGTATATTACTTTAATCTAACCATTACAAAGCGCCGAAAATATGATTATTGATCCAAGGGAAAAGAACCCTTTCGTGTATCTAAATATACACTTTTGACACTTTCATACTCTACATTTTTCTTCTTTTTTTCAGTACCATAAATTTCATTTTGGGACAATAATCCCAAAATATTTAAAATACCCATGAATTGAACCAAAATTCAAGGCAAGTTTTGGTAAATAAATGACCAGTTGTCTCAAAATGAAATTCAGGGTACTGAAAAAAAGAAGAAATAAAGGTAAGGTATGAAAGTGTCAAAAGTGTATATTTAGATGCACAAAAGTGTAATTTTCCTTTAATCCATATATTTGAAATTAATATTTCCAAAATGGTTATACATTGAGCCTAGACAATCTGATCCAATCATATAATTTGTTTACACGAACGTTTCAATGACAACTATGACGAACTCTCGAGAGTCTCAAACCTCCCAAGAGCATATCCGCCCAATGAAGATGCGTACCTGCCCACAAAAGTTTGAAAGTTCGATTCGCGACACATCCCAGATACGAGTCTTTATAACCTACTTTCGCGGTTCGGGTCTCCATTTTTCACGTATGAAAAATTTACTATTCAATTTTCTGATCATCATTCATGCCTCATTTGTCACTTGGTTACAAGTTAACATGGTAAAAAAGCTAAATCATGTAAAATTATTGAAAGCAATTGATTTTGAAATATTTATGAAAAGACAAGTAACATACTTAGGTTGAGATTGGAGTGTTGATTTAGGAGTACTATTTATTTTTAGAAACATAAGTTGGTCGGTGCATGGGATTGAGAGATAGTCAAGTCGTTGAAAATATAAGCCAATTAAAGCATTCCTCAAACTATGGAATAGCTCACGTACAAGAAACCATTATACTCATAATATTAATTTAACCTAATGTTTTGACAACAAACACAATGACTTGTACATTATCTATACGATTTTCGACCCTGGCTTCTCATTTCTTTATGGTTTGTTAATTGGCAGATACATGTCATTATCGAGAACCATTTAACTGAGAACAACAAAAGGCGCAAGAATTTCAAGAACTAATATGAGGACGTCATATGATAAGAAATGGCGAAATTTATATTATAATTTAGGCGGATAAGTGTTACCATATGTTAGAAAGGTAGTGTAACGAGAGATTGAATTTTTTTTTCCTGCACTTACTAATTTAATGTCACGTGTTCACACTTGCCAGTTCAGCATGCACGTCGTGTGAAATGTTGAAAGTCTTTTAATTTTCTCTTGTTTTGGTATCCACGCTATTAAATTAAGTGGTAATGACAGTTGGCTATACACCCAACTATGTCATGTTTCAATTTTAATACCCCAAATTTCAGATTTTCATTTGGGATACCCAAAAATTAAATAAGCGACACTTAATCAACTTCTGTTAAATCTAACTGAATTTGTTTGTTAAAAAAAGTCTAAAATACCCTCAATGGTTCTGATTTGAAATCAGACCGGTCTGGCCGGTTCAAATTAACTTTTTTGAATATGATTGAAATGACTATTTCACCCTCATTTAAAAATCAAGTTAAACTTATGGGCAAAGGGTATGGGTGTCTTTTAAATTAAACCAATTAAAAATATTAATCAAATTAAAATCAGTAATGAAATTATTTTTGTGTCCTCATGCTCTCTCTCACCTCATATTATCTCTTCTTCGCAATCTCAGACTTAATCCACATCTTACTTTTTCTTCTTCATAAACTAAAGGGGTAATTACAGATCACTATACCCCCTCAAACCTCATTCTCAGATCACTATACCCAACTTTCAATTTTTTTTTCTAGGTCCCTCAAGTTTAAAACGTTAGCACTTAAGGTAATTTTCAGTTAAATCTAACTGAGGTGGTTGGTAAAATGTCCAAAATGCCCCTCTATTTAAGATTTAAGTGATATAATTCTGATAAGTGTGAAAATACTAGTTTACCCCTAATTAAATAACCAAATTAACTAATAGATGGAGGGCAAATGTGACTTTTCAATTACACAAATAAAAAAATTAAAAACTGAAAATAATTTTATGAAATGACTAATATGCCCTCTCCATCTTCAACCTCCATCTCTAATCCTCTTCATCTTCCTCTTGTTCACAGCCACCACCATCAAGCAAAAACCGGTGAGAGCTCCGGCAAGCAAAAACCGGCCGACGACGCCGGGTGCGCCTCCCTCCCCGACGCCCCGAACTCGTTGCACCTGATGGACACCTGCCCCACCCCATCCCCCTCCCTCGGCCCCGGCAAGAGCGACGCCAGCATCCCCCGAGACGGTCCTGCCGAATTCGCCCACTCCAGCGCGTACACGAACTCGTCCACATCCGCGTACACCATCCACTCGCACCGCCCCATCGCCTACATCGCGCTGTGGGAGAATCCGGCCTCCTGTGTTTTGGGCCAAATCACAGTGTGCCAAATTCGCCCACTCCTGGAGATGGTGGCCGGCCTTGTGGCCGCCGAGGGCCTGGTAGGAGGAGAAACCCCTGTCGCAGACGCTGCACCTGTAGAGCCGGAGCCCATCTTCGCCGCACATGCTCCTCGCCCTCAGCTCCGGCGACCAGTAACAAAAGCCCCCAAATCGAGCGATTCGAGAGAACCCAAACGGAGGGAAGCGATTCAGGACCCGATTCAGCGAGGCCCAGAAGGTAAAAATGCAAGCTTTTGCCGAGAAAATGGGGTGGAAGATGAACAGAAGCGAGGAGAGGGCGGTGGAGGAGTTCTGCGAAGAGGTTGGGGTCAACAGAGGAGTCCTCAAGGAGTGTGAGATGGGAGTTGAGAGGTTGAAGAAGGGGGTAGTTTTGTCATTTCATTTACATTTTATTTGATTTTTTAGTTTTTTATATTATGTTTGGTTAAAATACAATTATGCCCTTAATCTACAAGTTTAAATTCTTATTTAAGCGAGGGTAAACTAGTATTTTCACGTTTTTATTAGAATTATATCATTTAAAGCTTAAATAGAGGGGCATTTTGGACATTTTACCAAAATAAAAAAAATTAAAGTTGGGTATAGTGATATGAGAATGAGGTTTGGGGGTATAGTGATCTGTAATTACCCCTAAACTAAATATGCCCTCTTCACAATCTCAGACCTAACCTACTGGGTTATGTGGCTTCGGGGCTTGGAGATGGTGAAGGATTGCGGCCTTGAGCGGGGGCGGCGATGGAGCTCATTGACCGCCATAGAGTGCTCGGCTCCAGCGGTATCTGGTGCCCGAGTACCACCGTTGTTGGGCTCAATTTCGTTACAAAAGATTAAATCTGTTTCAAAGAAGAATCGTCACTAATAAATCAATTTCAGATCTATTTATGTTATAATAATTTCTTGATTTAATTTTATATCCATTCAAATATGTCTTTGTTATGAAATTTGCTTGATTTGATAATTTTGGATTGGTTTTAAAAATTAAAAACTGAATTAAATTTGATATGAGCTTAATTTAGTAAGTAGATTTATAAATTGGATCTCAATGTTTTAAAGACATTTCATACTTTAACATTAGTACATGTAATGAATGACATTTCATTGAAAATTTGATGAAAAAGTAGGAGTATTTTAGACATTTCATTCTTTAATAAAAATCTTAATTACTGTTTATTAAATAAAAGTAATAAAAAAATAATTTGAACCGGTTAGACTAATTTTGAATTGGCCATACCAGTTTTATTTCAAATCAAAAGCATAAAGGTTATTTTAGATTTTTTTAACAAACTAATTTAGTTAGATTTAACCGTAAGTGTATCTAACTGTCATTACCCCTTAAATTAACTCAAACAATTTCTTAACTATTTACCATTCACCCACCAAAACCCGATTAGTCATAATGGTCAAAGTCAAATCTGATGATAATCCAAATGCCTAATTATATCTGCCCCTTTTACAAGAAACATATTTTATAGTTACTTCTGAGTGATAATCACTTAGAGGTTTAATTTTACTAATTAAGTATATAATCTTAAGTTTTTATATTTAGTTATATATGTATTTTAACGATACTCTCCTTGCGTATAGTATAGTTTACACTTAAGTTTACACCAATGTTCTCCTTGCGTATAGTATAGTTTACACTTAAGTTTACACCAATGTTCTCCGAATACATGTACGATTCAAACAATAAATAATGTGAAAAAACAAAAATGCCCTTGCGCTCACGGTCAAAAGACAAAAAATAAATCCCGCGACGAGATGGAATCGCGCCGCACCGTCAATCTTCTCGTCGCGTGGCCAGGATTGGTTCGCAAGTTTGTATCTGAATACACCTCTTGAAATGGAGCCATAATATTTGAACTGGGCCGGTCCGTCTTGGTAGTAGTGAACGATACACAAGCCCATAAACTAAGGCCCAACATCTTCATTTCAGCCCAGTTAAGGTTCTTCAAAAAATATAAAAACCCTAAAAACTATCAGCCGATCGTCTCTGTCATTGCTCTCTGGACCGCATCACCACCAAACCCTAGTTTTAGTTTCAGCAGCGAAAATGGTGGCGGCCAAGAAGACCGTACTGTTCCCGACCCTCTAAAACTCAATGTTTCTGTGTTTTTCCTGTGGTTTTGCTGATTGTTTTGATCCAAATCTTGCAGAAGAAGACCCATGAGAGCATCAACAGCAGGCTCGCTCTCGTCATGAAGAGCGGCAAGTACCATCTTGGCTACAAGACTGTTCTTCGCACCCTTCGAAGCTCCAAAGGTTCAAAAATGTGTTTTTTTTTCTTCTTGGATCTTCAAATGAGATGTTTTGCTGATTTGGGTTTTGTTGTGGAAGTGTAGCTAAGTTGATTATCATCTCAAACAATTGCCCACCTCTCCGCAAGTCTGAGATTGAGTACTATGCTATGCTTGCCAAGGTTGGAGTCCACCATTACAGTGGGAGTAAGTAACATTTACTATGATTTTTGCTAATTTGATGTTTCCAAGTTGTGTGTGTTTATTGGTGAGTTGTATACCTTATGGCTGTATAAGATTTGATTTGTGCGTATATTTGTTCTAATACTCTGGATGCTGGTTCCACTTTATGTTTGTAATTTTGTGTGTTTTTGTTATAATGTCTGTTAATTACTATCCTTTTGTGCTATTTTCCAAGCGAGGATTTAGAGCAGTGCTCTAAAAATCCCTGACTTGCCCAATTAATACCTGATTGGTTCCTGATTAATCCTTCAATACGATTTGTTTTCCAATTAGTTTCCATAAGGCCCTCTCTGCCCGACTACTGACTAGCGTTTTTAGATCACTGATTTAGAGGGTGAAGGAATGAGAAATAGTTTGCAGAAGAGGGTTTTTGTTGAATAGACTTTTCTTTCTAAATATGTTCTTGCATCTTTAGTATACTGTTTAGATTCCCCTATCCACCTACTGATAACACAATTACTCACTACAAAATATCCTTGAACAAAAAGCATTTACCAATTGTATAACGCAGCAAGTGTTTGGGAAGAAAGTATACTCATGAGTATGGGAATTCTAGCATTTTTATTGTTTTAAGAAATCTTACTTTTGGAGGTAAGAGCTGCTGTATTTGTGATGGGGTAGGCATGACTATAATGTTTTTCATTTGATGATTGTGTCCAGAGATTTTTTGACATTTTGTTGAATGCTAATATCTTCTTTATAACTGGCATGACAAGCCTCTCTCTAGTCTGATCTGTATTGTGCTCCAATTTAGTTTATAATGCTAAATTATTCTGTTTCCTGCTCTGGTTGTAGATAATGTTGATCTTGGGACAGCCTGTGGTAAATACTTCCGAGTTTCATGCCTTAGCATTGTGGATCCAGGTATGTACATCTATGCTTCATATGCTTTAGCTTACTATGAATTAGCATTCATTGTTCCTTATTTGCTGCTTTAAATCATGTGCAGGTGATTCTGACATCATCAAGTCATTGCCTGGTGATCACTGAGGGACTAATGAATTATCAGAGTTTGTTTGAATGCTCAAGTCACTGAGAAACTCCATTTTGATAGATCTTCCAGGCTAGTGTAATTTTATCTCCGGGTTTTGTTATCCGTTCTTGAATTATCGAAGTTTCTGTCAATGATCTTTAGAATGTTTTGGCGATTTCGACACTTTTAATATTTTGCTACCATATGCAGTCTGATGAGTTTATTTCTTCGTCATGCCCTATGATCTTTATGACATTATGAACAATATTATTAGTTTTGATAATTTTGATAATGTCCTTTGTAATGCTCAATTATGTTTATCTATTTTATGTCTAAATTTTAAAAAGTGAGATAAAATGGTTATTATTGATGTTAGCAACATCTTTAAATATACTGGTCCCGTAAATTTCAGAACAATTCATTGAGTAATAAGCATCATTTTAATCAGTAAAATGAAATATTAGTAGATTTAAGTTATGCTCAGGCATTGATTTAACGTAACTATTTCTCAACCTTAAGATTGATTTTTATGATACCTCTTAACTATTTCTTAACATAGTATTGAAAATTTATAAGTCACTAGGTTTTAAAAGTTTATTTTTGTGTAAAACTTTCAATGTATACAAAAATTTTACCACCTCAAAATTTTCAAGAAATAAGAGAAAATAAACTATTTCAATTTACGAATTTAAATTAAACAAAAATGGGATTTTTATGACTTAATAACTTTGGAAATATTTCAAACTTGACGGAGACCGTATGTCTTCGATATTACCGTTCGCTCACCTAAGTTTCAAACATTGAATCTCTATCGAGTCAATAATTTTCACGGCCACCGTGCTAATCATAGTGAGGCTCTTCAAAAGTGAGTAAATAGACTTTGAACTTCTAACATTTTGATAGATCAAATATACTCACTTGACCACTATAAAACTCTAGTAGGCTAGAATTAATGTAATTATTTCTTAATCTCTTTTCTGGCGTATGATCAAGCATATCCAAACGATCATTTGAGAGAGTTTAAAATGAGAGATATCACTGGTAAGACTCGAACCTGACTTTCCATACCACGAGTTCAAGACTCGCCTAGCGGTCTAAAAACTATCTCCAACATGTTATTCAACACTTGCACAAGAAATTCATCAGAAATAATAATAAGCAAAATCCTTTGAAAACAAAGCTGCCAATTAACATATTAAAATATGTTTTGATTGGCAAGAAATAATCATATTACGTAAAAAGAAAGACGGTACAAGAGGCAAAAATCCTAAGAAATTATAACATTCCCTAGTCAGCGGGTAAGCCCTCCACCTCCTCCTCTGCTAACCCACCACTGTTGCTAGCCGTTTTTTTGCGCGCCATAGATCTTGTCATTACCCGGTAGACCTTTGACTCAAGAACCCCGTCCTTGCCAAAGGTCGTAAATTGGCACAAATGATAAAAAGCAAAGTCATTTTTAAACAAGCTGTCAATTAACAAATTAAAAAAAGTAACACAGACTGAAATTGCCAAAAGATGGTGCAAAAAATAAAAAATAAATTACATTGCAAAACATAAATACACTTCAGTTCTCTGGGATGGAGAGTTGCAGATGGTTTGGTGTTAATAAGATAGATGTCCATTGTGGGGATGATTTTTTAGGCTATGATTCTGCAAAATAGATTGCAGTCTTCTCTTCACAACCTAATATTGAGTGTTATCAAACACCCATGGTTCGTGCAAGAAAAGTTCCCGCCCATTCATCTGCACTGTCCCTGCAGCTATATCCTCCGCCCGCTTTCTAGCTGCTTCAGCTTTTCTAGCTGATTCATCAGCATCCTGCACAAAATGCGTATATGCAATTTATCTTTCTATATAAGCTAATTCAACAAGTGTAAATTCGATTGGTATAAGTACAAAAGTCAATCCGATTGATATAAGGGCAAGAAGAGGATTTCTTACCAGATTGGCAGTGTCGTATATTGTAGGATTTTTGAAGGCAGATGGCAATTTATTTTAACTTCTTTTGCAAATGCATAGAAGTCGTTAAATATGCTTACTACACAAACTTGTTCTCAACTTTTTCCGAGGTAAAAAGTGGCAAGCTAGATGACTTGATCATTGACGTATAGTACACACAATACAGTTCTATTTTACAAATGCATAATCATATTTTGCTTTTATTCACCAATGAAAACAAACACACGACCATGAGTCCAAACAAATACTTTCTGCGTTCTAAATTTAAGTGTTCTACTTCCTTAAAATGGATGTGGCAAAATAAGTGTCCTCTCCTTCTAACAGAATGAGTTATGCATGGATCACCAATTATTTCTTTGCATCAGTTAATAGAGAAGGAGAAATATATGAATAGCATAGATGGGTAAAAATGAACTAACATAATAGCCATTAAAGATATGCTCAAAACATATGCCGAGTCATATAACAATTTAGAGATGGAAGGTAGAGAAATGTAGGACACCAATTTTAAGTCCAACGAGTCTTAATTTTCAAAAATGATAAAAAGATTAAAGACAACAGTACTTTGGCTACCAACTTAACAGAAGCCACAGAAGTAGCTTAACCAAGCTTAGTACGGTAGCCAAAGATAAAACTGTAGTTTTGAGGTGTTAACTAAACAGACTAATTTGTTCTTCATGACATATTCTTTATTCATTGAACTGAATGTATAGAAATACAACAGACACTCATTTATACAGGGTATAAAATATTATTCCAGGTTACTAAACATAACAGAAGTAAAATCTGGGATTAAAAAGCAGTCTAATAGTAATACTAGGGAAGACAGAATATGACCATTATGACCTGCAAGTCCACCTGAACGGTGTAGCGACTAGAGAGACCACAAACTAACTTGCTGTGTAGCGACTAGCGAGACCCCAAACTAACTTACACAGTGAGCATAAAATTCACCTTTAATCAGTTCCCAAGCTCTCTAAATCTTGAGGTCTCCGAGCTCCCCAATCTTCGTGGGAGAAACCAACACTCACATATCATTCCTATCATGCCCAAAATGATCATTTGTAGGGCCAAGGTCTCGCTAGGTTAACATAGCACACAATCCCTTCTTCTACTGGATTGTCTCATGTTATGCCCCATAAAAAAAATGGAGGTCAAAACACCATAAGTGTCTATCGCTCTCAAGACTCATATTATGCTACACCTAGATGGTAAGTATACAGAGCTCCCTGGACAGTCCAAGGCCATGTTGTCCCCTTGAGATAAGCCTGGCATCAAATATTCTGTCAACCTTGAATGACTCAAGTATATGCGGTGACCATAAGTGAGGTCATGAAAGCCACACTTGCTCCTTTGGCTCCCAAGCAGTCAATTATGATGCAATACAATCTCATTATCAACGAGCAAAAATGTTTATGATTATCCACAACACTTGGACATGACCTTTTGTGATTTCTCACTCTACATGTGTGCTTGTCTGGGATCATACTCTCATGCCAAAGGTGGTTTTTAGCATAACTTCTGTTGGTTTCTATTTAGCATTGTTTTTTGGATTGAAGACTTAGGTACAATTGCATTTTCTAATGTTTTACCTAGATCCTAAATCGAAATGAACTGCCAAATATAAGGAGTGTAATTTTAACACTAGCAAGTTTGTGCAGTGCTTCAGTTAGACAAGAGTGTGTTGCTTCAAGTGAAGGCTTTTTTATAAGAGAATTATTCCAAAGTTGAATGAATAGTTTTATAGTTAGCTTTTAAGCAACTAGGTTGTAAGGTACTTGATATTGGGCTATAACAGTTCCAAAAATCATAAGATTGGAGGTAGTAGAGGGGTTTCATTATCCTCTAGCAAAACAATTGAACTTCCCGCAATATATAGTTTAAAATAAAGAATTTTCTTAACTCTGTCAAACCAAATGAATTTTGGTTTAACCAAAGGAATTCTACAATACCTTAGCATTAAGGTTCAAATACCATAACTTGGTATTCCTTTCCCTTTTAGGCCTTCTAGAGTTCACCACCGAAGAAGTATGTGAAGAACAAGTTCAAAGTTAAAACAAAAAACATGAGAGACAAGCAATACAGAGAACCATTAACGAGCATAAGTCCTATACTAATTTGTTCATAAACGGTTAAACTTTAGCAACGGAATAACTCAAACATAAGGGCTAGAGATTATTATGACTACAAATCGAGTTGGTACGGATACAGGACAACTTCTTATGTTTTCTCATACTCATTTCCACTTATCCATATATGTGTCTTTGAACAATATATTCCCACCTCCTCAATCTCAAATTCTTAGAGTATCTCCAATGTTAGTTAAAAAGCTATTGTAGGGAGGGAATGAGAATGTAAGAGTACCACTCCAATAGGGTTCCCTACAAGACTCCCTACATTATTTTTCCATTTCTCTCTTCTTACATGTAGGGAGCTCCTCACATTCTCTCACATTATTATATACATATTTTTTACACCACTGCACACTTTATCCACTTCTTACATTCTTTTTCTGATTATGGTATATTTATTTTATTCACACATGTAAAATATACTATTATAATAATCTATCTAGCTAAAATGTAGATAGCACGGTTGAAGTAAGAATCAAAAAGTGACTTCCTACACTAATACAATACAAATCACTCCCTACATTAGCTTAAATATAGGGAGCCCCATTGGAGATTCTCTTAGTCTCCTACATAATATGATAATATTCAAGTAGATATAAAGTGTTCAACAAAAGGAAGTTAAAAAACATCTAGAGCTAAGATGATACAACAATCCCTTCCTACCAAAACACAGACAAACATCGCACATAATTTGCAAAAGGCATACTCCTACAATGAATTCAAATTTTCAAATTGAATAATGTCTCTCCAAATACGACCAAATTTGTTCATCTAGACTTATAAGTCAACCATCCGCATTACTATGTTTGGGACTGAGCATGCAGCTAAACCATCCACTCCAATTTTTGAGTCACAACCTAATATTTGCAAGACAAATTTTTTTTCACATTTTCCTTCTACATATGATCAGCTAATGGACTCCAAATCATGAGAATAATAGTGATAACCCATTAATCCTCAGGTTGAAAAGCTAGAAAATTTGAGCAGCTATGAGAATCAGATGATGATGAAAAGGAAACCCTAAATTTGACGAATTTGAATCAATATTATCTGGGAACAGAAACGAGTATACAAAAACCTAATCAAATATTCAAATTGCAAATTGTAAAGCATACCATATAATATCAAGCAAAATCAAAAGAAGAACAGCAAGTTCAGAAAGAAAAAAGGGAAAAAATAAAACCTTTTGGCGTTTCCAGGAAAGGAACTGCGATGGTGTCATGGAACTGTGCCCTGGTTTCTGGTTTCCATGCTTTTGAAGCTCCTCTTCGCCCATTTTTATTTTTTTATTTTCTCTTCTCCCAAACAAGTTGTAATGGGTATATGATATTTAAAAATGAAAAATAATCAGAAACAAACACCTTAAATGTTGGGCCTTTTCATTCTCAAATGTCAAATTGGGCTTTTTGGGTTCCAATTGAGGAGTTTTTAAATGATTCAAATTGGGCTTTTCATAAATACTAATTTATCTTTTATATATACAAAGGAATAGTTATCAATCACAAGAAGTCAACAATATTTAATGAAACAATTCCACGTACATCCCTTTTAGTTTGCGAGATTTTCAATATTCCCAGAATAATAAAGGCTTTTGTAAACCTCTGAATTTACCTAACTTTTTCACTTAATCCAGTCACTTAACTTTTTTTCAAAAATGACAAATTTTAGAAAAAATTATTAAAAATAAGAAACGATATGTTTCATTTCAATATATATATACAATCCTAAAATCAATTTTGTTATTATTCATTTTATAAAGAATATGATTAAAAAAAGTTTAGAAACTATTTAAAAATTAAAAAAAATTCTAAAATACAAGAGTATTTCCGTCATTTTCAAAAAAGGTTAACATAATTTTAAAAAAGTTAATAGACTGGACTAAGTGAAAAGTTAGGTGAATTCAGGGGATCACAAAATGCCTTTATTTTTTGAGGAGGTAAGTGTATATGAAATATCCCATGTTTAATTTATAATAAACTGATTTTTCTTATAAACATTCTAGGATTATTTTGGTTTTGTCACACAAATTTTAATGAAGTTAGTAACAGTGTGACAAAATTAAAGTTCACCGATATAAATGAGTACACTTAAGTTTACCGTTGTGAGTGGTAAACCACATTTCAAGTACCGTGGGAATTTGTAATTATTCCTTATAGAATATATAGGAGAAATTAAGAGAATTTGAGAGTGTTGCAGACACGTGTTATGCAGTGTTGTAAAAGGCGGTCGACTGGGCCGCCTAGGCGCCCAAATGGACCATGGTACCGCGATTTTTGTCCAGGCGGTCGCTTTGGGCACATGCTGCTGGTTCACGTCTTGTTCAGATGTTGAACTATATATAGTATTTCATAGAATAAAGCGACCGGGTCGCTTTGGGCACATGCTGCTGGTTCCGGCGACAACCACAGTGAGCATCTTCGGTCAATGTCGAGGAGGCGAGAACGACCGACAAAGTTGTTTCGAGGTCGGAGATGAGATTGTGAAGGTTGAGCCAAGAAACAACAAAAATACTCACAATGGCATGGTCTTGAAAATTTGAAGCCTGGCAGGGACATTTTCGTCTTTTTACTTTAAATTTTAACAGATTCCATCCATATTTCTAACGGTAGGTGTAACTCAGTGTCCATTTTAAAAAATGGGGTAGTTATTTGTCTTTTGAGGATTGTTGGGTATAGTTTAGTGTCTTTTACCCATTTATTTATGTTTGCTTGTATTGTATGATCGTATTAATAGAAGAAGACTATTTTGAATATGTCTTGCATCATACAGTTTGTTTCACAGTGTTGTATACATAAATGTTCGTGTTCGATTTACGTTTATAAACTAACCCCGCATCTAATAGGTAAAGTGTCGCGATACTTCCTTTGCTTGCCAAGCTTTGTCTAGGCGGTATAGTTTTTTTTTAAAAGCCAAACACATAACATTAATAGGCCTGCACACCAAACTGATACAAATACCGTGAGGACAGATTTCTCACCCATAATTCAGTCAGAACTCGACAAAGCAGGGCTAACCAGAAGATGAGCTACCTTGTTTCCTAAACTGTTAGCGACACGAACCGAAACACAGTTGCGCTAAGATAGAAGAGTCTGACAGTCCGTCACCAGAGATCCAATCAAGGAAGATACCCGATGCTTACCGGCGATGTCCAGGATAACCCTCAGACAATCCTACTTCTGTCGAGGCATGGGGTACTCGGGAAGTTCTCTGAATAACATTGAACTAGTTTATGTGTCGAGCTCATTAAAATGAGCCTTCTTTTTTCCACTTTGAACAAGAAGCAATGAATAAAGGACATGTCCTCACAACTCACAACATGGCCAATTGTGTTGGATTTACACTAAATAGCCTACAAAGAGAGAGAGCCCATTTTAGCATGCACTAAGAGGAGCCAATTTAGAAGCAAGACATGCATTGACAGCTTCATCAACACTGAGAAAAACCCATCCTCTTCCCATTGCATCCACAAAACCAGACACCTTGAGCTTCTGCACCACTTGCCTCCTCGGGTTCGCTACAGCTATCTGCAGAATACACATTTTATGATCCCACAGTAAAAAAGATTGAATGCGAATGCGAATGCGAATGCGAATGCGATATATATATATGTACATCTTGTCCTTGAGAAGACAACTTCTTATGCAGCTCTTCCAGCGCTTGGATCCCGGTCGTGTCGATGTTCATCACATCTGTCAAAAGAAACAACAACAACAACAAAAAAACATTATACAATGTCTGAGAAACGAGACGGGTTTTTGGGTTTTCATCGCATTATTACTCACTTGACATGTCAAGAATTACTACTTGGACCGTTCCTTTCTCTTCCTCGGCCACCCATCTGGTTATCCTAAGGCACGGCGCGGTCACGAGTTAGTTAGTCATTGTCGAACATTTTGAGATATTGATGCGATTGTTGTTACGTACTTGTCTCTGATGAAATTGGCATTGGCAAAGCAGAGCAGCGCGGAGTTAACGCGAATGACGAGGATGCCTGGAGTTCGGATGGCCATCGGGTATTGACTGACGTCGCAGAAGATGTTCGTGCGCGGAAGCCTCCCGAGCTCTTCTGTCCCGGGCCGGATCGAGTTGAGCAGTATCTTTGCAAATGAGATTGCTACCTGCAAGAAAAAGCATAGACATTGTTGTACCTTTCTTATAGAGTTTCTCTCTTTTTAATATCTTCATCTTTTGCTGATAAAAGTCATTTTACTGTATATTGATCACATATCTAAGTACTCGTGAAGATGCACCAAAAGTTCTAATACCATATTAAAATTCGAGCAACGTGAAAGTTAAACCTCATAAGTGTGTTAAGAATTTACATGTGAGTGTAGGTCTTACGCCGAAAGATTACGGGTCGGGATGGCAATGGGGTGGGTTCGAAATGGATTTGAGAATCTCGTCATCCCCGTTAGAAACGGGGCGGAGATTCTCCGTTTTTAACAGGACGAGGTTTCCCCGTCGGGTTTCGGGCATTCCCCATTTTCCATTTTCAACCCAAAATATTATTAAAACATATTTATTTTTTTAATAAAATTTGTATTACAAATATTATTTTAATAAAAAATATACTGAAACATATTATTATTTCATTAAATACGTATTATAAAATATTATTTTAATAAAAAATATTTAAAGATACTATTTTTTCATTAAATATGTATTATAAAATATAATTTGTAATTAAAAATATATTTTTTCTAATATATCGGAGCGGAGGGGGGAGGAGTGGGGCGGGGATACCTCACCCCGTCCTTGCACTGTTCTCGTTCGGGTTCGGGGATCCTGTCGTAGACGGAGAATATAGTCATCCTAATTATGGGGTTTAATGGGAGTTTATATATATACTTAACCCGGTCTAATAGATTAGTCTTTCGAGTCAAACGTGTGCTTTAATGTGTAAATAGACTTTTCCTGTTGTGTGTTCCTCTTTGGCAAGATCTGGCTCTCGCCAACAAGTGATATCTTGGCTCAAATTTGCGTAGATCTCATCATGCCGTTAGATCACCGGATCTCATGGTGGATAGTCAGGTGGCCTAATAGGATACAGAACCATGATTGCCATATGGACCAGGCGAGTGAAAGTGCAAGACGATTTGGGGTTAAGAACGTGAGAAACCCGACGTGATGAGATTCAACTCCAACCATTAATTCTTAGATGCCTTATAAGTGGTGAATCCTATTAAGCTTCGAGCACAAGCCAACATTATTCTATACTCTGCAGGCAATAATTGAAGAAAAGTTACCGCAGCAAGAAGGCCAATCTCTACGGAGGCAAAGAGAACCCCAAAGAAAGCCCCGGCGCAGGCGAGGAAGTCGAGCTTGTCGACTTTCCAAATGTGGATGGCCTCGTTGACGTCGATGAGCCCGGGGAGCGCGGACAGAATGACAGAAGCAAGGATGGCCATGGGAGTGAAGTACAAGAGCCTCGTGAACAGCTCGAGAGACAACGCCACCGTCACAGCCATAACTATATTCGACACTACGCTCTCACACCCCGCGCTGAAATTCACAGCCGTTCGCGAGAAAGAACCTGCACAAGAGCGCCAACAATGCTCGAATAAATTATTTAAGGGGAAGCGTTCGCTTAGCTACACCTAACTGTAAACTTTTTCTATTTAACTAAGAGTTGACTGTAAAATAAGTTCCATAAATTCTTGTATGTTAAGTTTTTCTTAATTTTGATAGTGAAAAGACGAAAATACCCTTGAATTCGTCAAGAGGGATGTCGGCTTAGGGCGACAGGAATGGTTCGAACACAGAGGCGGTGGTTGGCTTGTGACAGAGCAGACTCGAGATGAAGGTCGATAAAGGCCAGCCGATGTCCAAAATTGACAAAAGGTATTTTCGTTTTTTCACATTCAAAATTAACATTTTCTATCCAGAAACTGAATACATGAGAATTTATGAAACTCAAATGTATCTAAAATAGTCAACTCTTACTTATGTGCAACTAAGTGAAAAAGATGTATAGTTATGTAACTGATGGTGCTGACCGGTTGCGACGTAGCAAGAGGTCATGGAGCCTGCAATGTTCATGAACCCCATGGCGACCATCTCCTTGTTGCCGTCGAGATGGTAGCCTTTGACGGAAGCGAAGGATCGCCCGACAGCGATGGCTTCCTGGCGAGGGAAGAGACCATTTTGTAAGGATCATGACATGACTTTGGAGTCAACAGAATAGGGGAAAATTAAGAGAACATACGGCCAGAGCAACAAGAGCAGCAATGAGGCCAATCTTAGCAGCTTGAGGAAGATGTGGGCCAGTGAAGCTCAATTTGGTGAGAGAGCTTGGGTTCAAGCCTTTGTTGATGTGCTTCACTATGTTCACTCCATGCTCGTCAGCTCTCGTCACCAGCACTATCACCGTCGATAACATTACCGACACGAGCGGAGCTATTGCCGGCAACCAGAAGAGCTTCTTGTTTCTTCTTCCCTGCAAATCAATGCGACATTCCATCCATTAACCTCTTGCTGTAAACTTTAATTTTTGTGAGTAAAGCGGGCGTGCACTTTTTTTTACCATTAACAAAGTACAGAACAAATTCTTGCTGACATAGTTTACGACACCCTTTTGTCATTTTCCCTGGAACTAATATACAATGATGATAATGTGTAACACTTACAATGAACCTTGCAATCAAGAGGAAGATGAGGAAGGAGCAACCAATCACCAAGTTTAATGGGTACCACTGTCATCAAGAAACTGACAAAAGGGTCAAAACTTGTGATTTCAAGATTCAAGAACACGACAATAGTTTCAGTGAGTAGGATTAATTGTCCGTTACCGGTTGACGGACAACGGAGCGAAGCACGGAGACAACATCGGTGCTGGTGGTGAAGTGGGTGATGCCAAGAAGACCCTTCAGCTGCTGCAGCCCGATCACAATGGCCGCGCCGCCCATGAACCCGACCACGGCCGCGTGGGACAGGAAATCGACCAAGAAGCCTAGCCTGAATAGCCCGAACGCGGCCTGGAAAGTTCCCGCGAAGAAGGTGGCCGTGAAGACGATGCTTCTGTATCCAACGGGGTCGGCCACGGGATCGGCCACGTTCTGAACCATGGCGGAGAGAAGGAGGGACACGACGGCCACAGGCCCGATTGCTATCTCTCTGGAACTCCCCATCATCGCGTAAACCAGAGGAGGCACAACGCTCGTGTCTGCAACACAAAACCCCAAACCCGAAACTTTAAATAAAAGAAAGATAAACTTTATATTACATATATGTGCTCTACAAAATGAACCAATGACTCACATAGGCCGTATTCGGGGTCGAGTTTAGCCAGGTTTGCGTACCCAATACTCTGCAAAACATCGAACACGAGCGTTAGAGTACTACATCTGAAACATGTGAATCTGTTCACCAGCTTAAATAACAGTCTGAATCTCCGTCCATCAGCTTGAGCTTTCAAGTGGGCTGGGAGAGTGAAAACCTGGGGAATGCAGAGGCTGGCGAGAGTCAGGCCGGCCATGAGGTCCTTCCTGAACATGGAGGCTCTGTAGTTCCTTCCCCAGCTCAGGATCGGAAACAGAGCCTCCAGGAAAAGCAGGGCTCTGCCGGACGAAGACAGCCTGGCAGAGCCCTGAGAGACCTTGCAGTTGGAGACCACTCTTGTGAGGCAAGATGTGAGGTGAGAGCAGAGGCCAGGCGGGTCTGGAGTACTGTTGAGCACCATCTCACCTCCATTGATCATGTGCTGTTGTTGGGCTTGAAGATGAAGATCATGTTCATGTTCATGTTCAACTTGCTGCAACTCCATGGGAAGGCTGTGACTGTGGCTTGATTTTTCAACTGTTGGAGTGAACTATTGTTTGGTACACAGATGCTCTCTCTATTATATAATATATAGCAAGTAGTTAATAATTGAGTGGGCAATTATTTTCCTTGTTTTGGTCTCATTAAGTGTCATATTTGGGATATGTCACAGGTTTACCTTGTTTATTATAATAAAAAAAATATAATTCAAAGGAATATATAAAATGTATTTGATTAATTCAAGAAAAATAAAGTTCATATGACTGAAATTTAATATAGAATATCGAAAAAGGGGCATATTTGGGTTTTAATTTTCACATTTCAAAAAAGGGGCGTATCTTGCAAGAATCTCGTTAGAGCATGATCGTCTACACGTCGAGGCACAGTCCGCTTCTTGCTGAGCCTTAAGTAATTCAACGTCAAATTTGAGAGACTCGTATTTTTGTATTATCATCTCAATAATGGTACGCAACTACTTAATGACCTTAGACTTAGTTGAGGATTCCTCCTCGCATCAACTTTTCTCTCCTATGATGCCCTCGGATCTTAACTCTCGAGAGTGGAAACATTTTTTTTCATTAGCATCGCGATTGTGCGGTATTTTATGCTCTTGTTCCATGGCGGCCGCTTCTATGAAACTCATCTGACGAATAAGAGTCTCAGGTTCGCCTAGTTGGGAAGCAGCTCAAACCTTGAAATACCCCTAGCATGCACTTTTTACTAATTTTCTTAATACATGACATGTAAAATTAACATGCAATTTCGACAAATTATCATATTACCCTTAATTGTCTGTAAATTACCATATTATTCTTAAATGTCACTAAATTAACAAATTGTCTTTAGATTTCTAACCTTTCGAGAGGAGAGGAGAGAAGAGGAGAGGACGATCTCAAAAAAACAAACAAGTGAGAAAATGGCTCCGCTTTTGTTGCAATGTTCATGATTATGTATAGTTTTTGGTATATACGAGTTTTTTCCTCAGATGCTGACAAAGAGGTTAAAAGGCCAATAATACGGTTCTTCAAAAATATGGAGTATATGATAAATTAGTAGTATAAAAGATGTGTTAACAATTTTACATGCACATATATATATAGGGAAGGTATTAGCTACAAACCTCTGATTTGCGCGGAGCGAAGGGGATGATAACACGTGTAACCACGCGGATTGGGAGGGAGATAACGGTCGATAAC
This sequence comes from Geranium rotundifolium, assembly GCA_963920655.1. NCBI lineage: Eukaryota > Viridiplantae > Streptophyta > Magnoliopsida > Geraniales > Geraniaceae > Geranium > Geranium rotundifolium. The sequence continues at coordinate 36,142,743 of OY987315.1, forward strand.
GGAGCCGTTAGGGTGTAACATACTTGTTTCACGTGTGTAACCATTGTTATACAATTCAGTACTTGCACAGATCAATTATGGTTTTACGCTATACGTGAATGGTTATATAATTATATTGTAGGTGTTATATATTGAAAACAAAGTTTCGATTTGATTTTCAGGCAAACATTCCGATCGATTGTGTTAAACATGACTAATGATTCTACCCCTACATCAAAATCCCCCATGACTCGAGTATCTTCGAGTATGACAAATGCTTCTGTCGGATCAGTGCTTTCTCATCCAACCTTGGCTGTATCTCACGGTGAGAAGCCGGAGAAGTTCAATGGTACAGAATTCAAGCGTTGGCAGCCACAGATGCTGTTTTGGCTAACTACACTCGGCGTAGACAAATTCCTTACGGAGACTGCTCCTGTTATAGGAGAAGATGAATCTGATAAAGATAAACTAATGACTTTCGATGCATGGAAAAGTTCTGACTATCTGTGTAGTATATGCTGGACATGTTAGCTGGCTAGCTGGCTCTAGTTGGTACTCCAAGATGGATACCTTCGATGAAGAAGACCCGCTTTGAGAGACTAGATATGAGGTAGTAGTTTAGTCGCGAGACTCTATCATAATTTCTTCCCCAACTTCGTTGTCTCTTTCGAACGGGCATTTTCGGGGGCTAGCCTGCTTAGTATTACTAAAAGCGGGGCGAAGCGCTCGCACAAAATGAGAATTCAAATTAAGGAAGCCATCGAAAGGTGACTAAAAGACCAGAAACGGCGACTACCCGAGCTAATGATAGAGGCAAGAAGACTTTCCATCCAAGTCCCATTAATTGATCATAACGATATCGTGGAAATGCTGAATTATGTCCTCAATCACCTAGAAAATGAATTCTACGACATATATTGTGTGTACAAAACTGCAAAGGAACTATGGGCTTCCTTGGAGAAAAAGTACAAGACTGAAGATGCTGGAATGAAAAAATTCATTGTCGGTAGATTCCTGGACTTCAAGATGGTAGACTCCAAGACTATTATCAGTCAGATTCAGGAGTTACAACTGATCATCCACCACATCCACGATGAAGGAATGTCTCTAAGCGAGTCGTTTCAAGTGGCTGCAGCTGTCGAGAAGTTACCTCCAGGATGGAAGGACTTCAAGAACTACCTGAAGCATAAGCGGAAGGAAATGTCACTTGAAGACCTCATTGTTCGTCTGAGGATAGAGGAAGATAATCGCAAGTCGGAGAAAAAGGAATATGGCAACAATATGGCTGCAAGGGCCAACATTGTTGAGAATGAGGGCTTTCATAAAAGAAAGCGGAATGATGGTGGCCAATTCCAGAAGGCCAAAAGATTTATGGGCAAATGTAACAACTGTGGCATCACTGGACACAAGGCAGAAGAGTGTCGTAAAGCCAGAAAATTCAAGAAGCACAAGAAAAACCAAGCGCACGTCACAACGGATGACAATCTTTCCGGAGTAGTGCCGGAATTGAACCTATGCGCTATAGTTACTAAATGTAACCTAGTTGGAAATAGCAAAGAATGGTTTGTAGACACCGGAGCTAATCGACACATATGTGCCAACAAGTGGATGTTCTCCACTTTCAAGCCAGCTACCGAGGAAGACCAGATATTCATGGGCAATTCCTCAACATCAAAGGTCGAAGGCAAAGGAAAGATAGTGCTGAAAATGACATCTGGTAAGGAGCTTACATTAACAAATGTTCTCTACGTTCCAGAAATCCAGAAGAACCTAGTTTCCGGATCATTACTGACAAAGAATGGCTTCAAAATGGTTTTTGTGTCTGACAAGTTTGTTTTATCGAAAAACGAAGTGCAAGTTGGAAGGGGATATGTGAGTGAGGGATTATTTAAAATGAATGTAATGACTGTTGTACCCAAGGAAGTTCCAATGAAAATAAATAAAACCGAATCTTCCGTTTATATTATTGAGTCATCTAATATTTGGCATGCTAGATTAGGACATGTTAATTATGATTCTATATGTCGTTTAATTTCTTTAGATGCAATTCCTAAGTGTAGAATTAATCCAAAAGAAAAATGTCAAATTTGTGTTGAAACAAAAATGACAAGATCTTCCTTTCACTCGATTGAAAGAAACACAGAACCTTTGGACTTAGTACATACAGATTTGTGTGATCTGAAAATGTGCCAAACCATAGGGGGGAAAGAGGTATTTTGTTACCTTTATTGACGATTGTACAAGATATTGCCATGTGTACTTATTGAGAAATAAGGATGAGGCAAGATTTATAAAGCTGAGGTTGAAAATCAACTAAGTAAGAAAATAAAAGCCTTAAGAAGCGATAGGGGTGGAGAATATGAACATCCTTTTGAAGAATTTTGTACAGTGAATGGTATAATACACCAAACTACGGCACCATATTCCCCTCAATCTAACGGTATTGCAGAACGCAAAAACTGAACCCTTAAGGAGATGATGCATGCCTTATTATTAAGCTCCGGTTTGCCAGACAACTTATGGGGAGAAACCTTGCTTTCTGCAAACTACATTCTTAACAAAATGCCTCATAAGAAAACCTTGAAATCATCTGATACCTCCCTTAATGAAAAGGAGGCGGAGAGAGTTACTAGGGTTTAGAATAGAGAGGATAGGGAGAGAAGAAGAAGAGAGAGAGAGAGAGAGAGAGAGAGAGAGAGAGAGAGAGAGAGAGAGAGAGAGAGAGAGAGAGAGAGACAATTGATATTTTTGTGAGAATGTAAATTCTGCCATTCACGACTACAACGTGAGACTTTGTACTACAACCTTACACAGACATGATTGTTTGGATACTAGAATTAAAGCAAACATGAATAAAGATAAACATGGATAAAAATGTATTCTTCAGCAGCATAGACGAAGCCTACTTCACTCAAGCCCATTTCCACTACTTAAGACCACAACTAAGCCCAGCCCAGTTCAGCCTCTATCACAGCCTCCCCCTCCAAATCATTCTTGTCCTCAAGAATGTGAACCGAGTACAGAGAGTCAAAGTCAAGATGAGGGTACGCATGTTGAAGATCATGAAGGTACTCCCAAGTCGCATTCTCCGGGGGAGAGTCATTCCAATGGACCAAGATCTGCGTTACCTCTCTGCGTCCCCTGCGTGTCAAACGCCGATCAAGGATTTGCAGTGGTGTTCTAGCGATTGTGCCTGAGGAGTCCAAAGGAGGAAGAGATGCCTGCATGGGAAGGTCGCCGACGTGCTGCCTGAGTTGGGACACATGAAAGGTGGGGTGGATCTTCGCAGAGGCCGGCAAATCCAAGGTATAAGCCACTTCTCCTATCTTGTTAACAATTTTGAAAGGTCCGAAAAACTTAGGGCTGAGTTTCATATTACCTTGTTTCCTGAGAGAGAGTTGGCGATAAGGCTGTAGCTTCACATATACTGAGTCACCTAAGGCAAAGGTTCGCTCCGATCTGTGCTTGTCGGCCTGAATTTTCATCATGTGTTGAGCTCGGGCCAAATGGAATTTCAATACCCCGATAGCCGCTTCCCAAGCCTCAAGGCTCCTGTCCACAACATCCACCTGTGTCGAACCGGTGATATAAGGAAGGTGAGTCGGTGGTTTCTGGCCATAAAGTGCCTCATAAGGAGTGGTGCCAATAGAGGAGTGGAACGAAGAGCTGTACCACCATTCCGCTAAAGGGAGCCACTTAGACCAAGATTTAGGGGCATCTCCACACATACACCGCAAATAGGTTTCCAGGCTCCTGTTGACGACCTCGGTCTGGCCATCAGATTGTGGATGGTAAGAGGAAGACAGGTTTTGTGTAATGTGTTGTAGACGACATAATTCACGCCAAAAAGTGCTGAGAAAAATCTTGTCACGATCACTGACAATGGCTGTTGGCATTCCATGGAGCTTGTAAACTGAGTCGAGGAAGACCTGAGCCACTGTAATGGCGGTAAACGGGTGTTTCAGAGCCATGAAGTAGGCAGCCTTGCTAAGCCGGTCCACTACGACCATGATGACCTCAAACCCATTGGAGCGAGGAAGTCCTTCGATGAAATCCATCGAAATCTCAGACCAGACTGTGGACGGGATAGGTAATGGTTGTAGGAGCCCAGGATAGGCACATAAATCCGGTTTGTTCTTCTGGCAAGTCACACACCTCTGCACATAGGATGTGACATCAGACTTTAGTCCCTTCCAATAGAAATGAGCAGCGATCCTTTTCTTTGTTGCTAAGGCCCCCGAGTGTCCTCCTACAACACTATCATGGAAATAAGACAGAATGTCTGTACGCAATGCCTGATCATTACCGACCACCAATTTTCCTTTCCGAAACAATTGACCTTGAGTCCACGCATAATTCTTCTGGCGAGGAGTAGCTCCCCCTTGGATAGTGGCTATGATTTTGGCCAGTGTGGGGTCTGTGGACCACGAAACAGTAATGCGACCCAACAAGTCAGAGTTAACAGTAGACAAAGCGAGAAGAGTTACCTCTGGTGCGCGAGATAAGGCATCGGCGACCGTGTTCATGTGGCCTTTTCTGTAATGAATTTCGTAGTCATACCCCATCATTTTAATAACCCATTGTAGTTGTGCCGGTGTAGTAGTCTTTTGATCAAGAAGGAACCAGAGGCTTTGATGATCTGTTTTAATAATGAAATGTCGACCCAATAGATAGGAATTCCAATGTTTCACTGCCATTATAATCGCTAGCATCTCTTTGTCGTAGACCGATAAAATCTGATGACGAGGACCCAAAGCCTTGCTGAAAAATGCAATAGGCTTGTTAGACTGAGAAAGCACAGCCCATACCCCGTAGCTAGAAGCATCAGTCTCAACTGTGAAAGGCTCCGAGAAATCATGAAGGGCTAGGACAGGGGCTGATGTAGAGGCTGCCTGAAGTTTCTCAAAGGCCTCTTGCGCCAACGGTGTCCAGGTAAATTGATCCTTCTTCAGAAGATTAGTCAATGGTTGGGCAAGGTCTCCATAACCACGAATAAACTTCCTGTAGTATCCAGTGAGCCCAAGGAATCCTCGTAATTGTTTCAGATTGGTTGGAGTAGGCCACTTGAGTACACCATCCACTTTCTCTGTATCCATGGCCACACCTTGTTCTGATATTACGTGACCGAGGTATTCCACTTCTCGGGCCGCAAATGAGCACTTTGAAAATTTAAGATACATTTGATGGAGAGACAGCAGCTCGAATACTTGAGATAAATGAAGCACATGGTCTGGTAGAGACCGAGAGTAGACCAGTATATCATCAAAGAACACGAGCATGAACACTCGTAGATATGGGCGAAAGATATCGTTCATCAGGGATTGGAAGGTCGAGGGGGCATTGGTTAAGCCAAAAGGCATGACCAGAAACTCGTAATGCCCCGAATGAGTGCAAAATGCGGTTTTATGTATGTCACTTTCTTTCATTCGGATCTGATGGTAACCTGCCCGTAGGTCTAATTTAGAGAAAAACGTTGCCCCGTGGAGTTCTTCCAATAACTCATCTACTAGGGGTATAGGAAAACGGTCTCGTAATGTCATAGCATTGAGGCGTCGAAAATCCACACAAAGACGCCAAGAACCATCCTTTTTCTTGACCAAAATAACTGGGAAAGCAAAAGAACTGTTGCTGGAGCGAATGATACCAGAGGCTAACATCTCGGCAATAATATTTTCTATCTCTGTTTTCTGAAATGCAGGGTATCGATAAGGCCGCAGGCGAACTGGTTTCGCATCGTCCATCAAGGGAATGGCATGATCATGAGAGCGTTGTGGAGGAAGACCCTGTGGAAGAGCAAAAAGCTTGGCATAGTCATCAAGTAAACGAGTGAGTTCCATTGGTAAGTCTACTGCAGGTTGTTCTGGACTTTTAGTGTATGATCTCAAGAGAATTGTGAGAGGAGGGGTAGAGTCGTGTCCCATAGATGCGTGAAGGTTACCACATTGCTTGGGTGAGTTCTATGTGACCACCCCATTGCGTATACCTGTCAATAAAATAGTAGATGGACCAACCCAAAATTTAAGTGTGAGGGCAGTGAAGTCCCAGACCATAGCTCCCAGAGTAATGAGCCATTGTATCCCTAACACCATATCACAACCATGCACGGGAAGAACCAAGAAATCAGCCATAAACTGATATGTTTGCATCTCGACTTGTAAACCACTGCACCGCTTCGTGGTCAACAGTTTACTACCATCCGCCACTGTCACCGACACGGACGATGTAGTAGAAGTCCTAAGGTTTAGGCGCTTAGCGATATTTGAATTAATGACGTTGTGTGTACTCCCCGAGTCGATAAGAATAAGAATATCTTGCTTGCCAATCGTGCCTATGAGACGCATAGTTTGAAAACCCGTAGTCCCTAACATAGCATGTAGAGATATCACTGGACTGCCATAGGTTTGTATCTCTGGTTCGTCGTGGTGACCTTCCAATGAAGAAGGACAATCTACAAAGACCTCTCCCTCAGATTGGTCGAGAGATTCGTCACCCACCAAGAGTTGAAAATTTTGAGCCTTAGCACAACGATGGTCCTTAGAGAATTTATCTCCACACCAAACACATAATCCTTTACGAAAACGTTCCTCTTGTAGTGCTTTAGGAATATGAGTACTTGGTCTAGTAAAATTGGTTGGTGGGACAGTGGAGATGGGTTTGGGCATGAGGGAGGGTTGGGGTGATTGAGCAACAACTTTGTTGGTGGAGGGAGTAGGGACTGATGAAAATCTGGATGATGATGGTGTGTGGGAACGGTTGGGAAAATGAGATGGGTGTTTGGGTGAGTGAATAAACCAAGATTTCTCAATGCGTTTTGCCATTAACACTGCTTGAGTCAAGTCTTTAGGAAAATGTAAACGGACACTCTCTTCAATTTCAGGTTTGAGATTGCTCAGAAACATTACCAATGTGTCTTTGGGGGACAAATCCAATTGTGTGATGATACATTGAAAAGCACGAAAGTAATCCTCCACTGAACCGTCATGGCGGAGGTGTGCAAGATCAGACATGTAATCTGTATACTCGCCGTCCGTGAAACGACGAGAGATCTCCTCAATATAATCCGACCAAGGTACGTCAACAATACCTTGTGCTCGTTGTGTCTGTTCATAGTAAATATGGTGTTGTATTGCTGGTCCTTCAAACCCCAACATAGCTTCCCTGACCATTTCATGTTCGCTGATGTTTTCAGCAACACAATACTGCAAAAATTTTGACTTCCAGCCCAGGAAATCGCTGCCATCAAAGCGAGGCGGCGAACGACGACGTGGTTCACGAGAAAGGTGGGGCTCCAGTTGCATCGCAGGAGCCAAACCCAGAATAGAGACACCCTTCCGCGCCGATGTTGGTGAAACAGAGGGCTCCATTCGAGACTTGGACGGAGTATCGGGTAAACGATCGGCCAGATTTTGGACCACCGCAAGAAGCTCACCGAACTTGTGCTTCAGCTCGGCTATGTCGGACTTCATCTCCCTCACGTCCTCATGGGAAGCAACGGTGTCCGGAGCCGGTGAAGATTGCTGACCCAAGACCATGATGATCGAAAACAGGGTCTCTGATACCAGTGATACCTCCCTTAATGAAAAGGAGGCGGAGAGAGTTACTAGGGTTTAGAATAGAGAGGATAGGGAGAGAAGAAGAAGATAGAGAGAGAGAGACAATTGATATTTTTGTGAGAATGTAAATTCTGCCATTCACGACTACAACGTGAGACTTTGTACTACAACCTTACACAGACATGATTGTTTGGATACTAGAATTAAAGCAAACATGAATAAAGATATCTTAGGAGTCGCTGATGTTATCTTAGGAGTAAAGATTTTCAAGATATCAGACGGGTATGCTTTATCTCAGTCACACTATATTGAGAAATTATTTGATAAATTCAAGGACCACAAAATCACACCCGTTAAAACGCCAGTTGACATGGCACAACGATGGGTTAAAAACATAGGCGAAAGTGTATGCCAACTAGAATATTCTCGTATTCTAGGCAGTCTCATGTATATCATGAATTGTACTAGACCGTATATTGCTTACGCAGTAAGTAAACTAAGTCGATTTACGAGTAATCCTAGCAAGCATCACTGGAAAGCCATCATATGAGTATTAGGATACTTACAATACACCAAAAACTTGAAGATACAGTACACTAAATATCCATCGGTCGTCGAGGGATATTGTGATGCAAATTGGATATCTGATTCCAATGAATCAAAATCTACTAGTGGTTATGTATTCATTTTGGGAGGTGGAGCAGTATCATGGAAATCTTCCAAACAGACATGTATAGCCAGATCTACTATGGAATCTGAGTTCATTGTATTAGATAAAGCTGGAGAAGAAGCTGAGTGGCTTCGGAATTTCTTGGAAGATATACCTGGATAGGACAAGCCTGTACCTCTAATAAGCATACATTGCGATAGTCAATCGGCTATTGGAAGGGCGCAAAGTCTCATGTATAATGGTAAGTCTAGACACATGCGTCGTAGACACAACACCATATGACAACTACTCTCGAATGAGATTATCACATTGGATTATGTAAGGTCCAAGGATAATATCTCGGGTCCATTAACAAAAGGTTTACTTAGAGAGCAAGTTGAAATCTTATCGAGCGGAATGGGGTTAAGGCCGTAAACTCAATACACGTTTGACTTCCGCGGACACCCAACCTAGTTGACTGGAGATCCCAAGATCTAGGTTCAGCGGGACAACGAAGCGTTGTCAAACTTCTGGCACTGGGAAGTACTTGACTTCTTATCCATTCCTATGATAAGTCAGTGCACCTACCGCCGCGTTAGGATAAGTTAAACTTTTAATGATGTCTATGCTATGGATGTTTTAGGCCACAGTGGGGTATTTGCGGGATACTCTTTATAGAATCACCTTAGTGAATATGAAGTGGGGCCGCTTCCATGACTATCGGTAAGGCCGGATATTCATACACATTCATGAGCCAAGCAGGTGTTCAAGGCCAAAACGAACACACGCAAAGATCTAACATTGATCGAGAAAGTTATTGTGTGCCATCTATTGCTAAATCTACACTCACGGCTTACAGTTCAAAGACAATCAAGTCTACTGATTCGCTAGTAGGTTCAATAGGTTGTCACTAGGAAAGTTCAAGGCCACGTGCTACTTAACCCGATGCAGTAACTTTCTCACATTGTATTTAAGCATTGTACGCTACGTATCAACAAACTTATTTGGTTAACAGTCTGCTAATATCCATTCAATGTGGGGGATTGTTGGAAACAAAGTTTGGATTTGATTTTCAGGCAAACATTCCGATCGATTATAGTAATCAAATCGGTTCATGTGTATGACCGTTGTGTTCACCTTTTCGAGAACTACAACTTAGGGTATACACTTATAAAAATCAATCAAATATTGAATGAGATAATAGCACTTAAAGATGCTACAAATTATATAATCAATATATCGAGTACCACATCGCTCACACTTGAACGAATGTGATTCTTTATATTCTTGGAAATGAAAGCTTAAGGTGTGGCCTTGGGTCATCACTTAACGTGTAGTGGGGAGACCCGCATACCAGCTTGGGTTGATAAACAACCACACGCGCGCACCACCGCTGCCGTCCCGTCACGTCGGTTCGGTTCGGTTTGGTTCGGTTCGGTTCGGTTCTGGTCTGGTCTGGCCTGGCCTGGCCTGGCTAACTTGGTACATTTTGGCTACAAAGGGAGTGAACATCTTCTGGTCCAAGGGTCGCACTCGTTAGTGGTTTAGTCTGTTTCATCTTGGGAGACAATTGCTCGAGATTTCTTCAAGTGCCATAGAGGGAGCAATATTGTCTTAAGGAAACAGCAACCTGCTAGACTCGGACAACTCTTTCACACAATCTGCAATCACCATCTAATCAAGTTTTGGTACAATCCTTACGTTTCCTTATTCCATCTACTATAGGTTTACTTTTGTTTTTACATTCATAATTATTGGTCTACATTATACACTACCAAGATATCGGTTACACGTTCATAAAACCAAACACACGTACGCACTATTTGAATGTGTTACACAGTAACAACTGATCAGTTACACACGCGTAATACGTATGTTACACACCAATACCCTAACGGCTCCTCTCCTCTCGAAAGGTTATGGTATTGTCATGTTGGATATCGATCGAGTCTCAATCAGAGGCGTTGGGTACTTATGATAGTTTCTTATTTGTGGGTCGACTTTTGAGTTGAAAGCAAAATAAATATAGAGGACCTCTTTTCTTGGGGTCGCTCACTGCTCTCACTATTAGTCCCTTTCCTAATATTCTGTGGCTAAATTGCATATTCCATACGTACAAGAAACGGAAAGGGTTGCTTAATCATGCTGCTTAATTTCTTTCATCAACTTAATCATATCACTAGTTTCATGTTTGTGAATTAAAGTGTTTTTCAATACGTTACGTACCCTTAAACAACTTGGAATAAAATTGACATTTATAAATAAATTGTGTACGTATCGGAGAAACATGGAAATAATTGTGTACGTATCAAACAAATTGTGCACGACTACGATTACTCAAATGAATTATTTTTTCTACAATTTCAAACAGAATAAACAAAAATATATATTTCCGTCTATGCATGTAAAACTGTGAGTTACTTTGTTTTTTCTTTCCAAACTGCCATTAACCACATGTTTAATCTTCTCTCTCATATTTGATCATTATCTTTCACATAGTGAGCATCTCACAAACAAAAATACCATGTTCAAAATATTTTCAAACACAAACTATCAAGAAAACTACGTTAGCGACAAATACTAGGAGGTGGAGATGAGGGAGGCGTTCAAGGTGTACTTTGATATGCATCTCTGTCATGAAATTCAATTTTGTAAAACAAATAGAAAGTAATATCACTGAGTGACGCACATTCTCTCTCTATGTCATTTACCCCTCCGTTCCTCGAGAAATTTATAAATTTCTTAGAACCTACACTCGAATCTAACATGACACGCGTGCCCGGTGATAATACCAACATCTCCGTAGGTCAAAGACCCACAATGTGCTTAAAGAAATTGATACGATTTTCCGCATCGGAGATAGACACGAACTGAAGAGACAGTAGAATGTACATGGACAAGCTTCTTGTCCGAATACAAAAGAGGCGTATATATTTGTGCCTAGGTTAGGCAAAAGCATTAAATTCATAGGGTTTGATGTGATGTGTGGTTGTGCAAGATCACAATCACATTATTATGTGACCGAATGTGGACAAATATTAATGGAGCATATTGTTGACCTCTGCGATTCGTAGCTCCATATCTGTGGCTCTGCTGCTTCACTCTTCATTGTGCATTATGGTCCCCTTCTCTTTGCACTTCCCTTCAATCATGTTCCTCTCACAAGTGCTCCATGGAGGGCTGCCCCAAATCTAAGCCATATCCACTTGAAAGATTTCTTAAAAGCTCGACCCACTTGAAAAGTTGTAATTCATAAATATAAGTTCAAACTTGTTATTTAAACGATTCTATGTATCCGCATTTTCGTACGTGAATTTCGCTACACCCCGACCCCCATACATGGCAAGTACTGTGGCACTATGTACTAGTAGAAGCAGATGGACCCGGTAGAAAGTGAGTATGAACTGATAGAACGTGATGGACTCGGTAGAACCACGAAAATGACCGTGGTAGAACTTCCCTGCCATGCATCGCATGTTGGGACAAATCTCGTGGATCTTGAGCAATCCAACAACCCCTCGCATGTGTTTTACACGTGGGCCTTTATCAACTGGCTCACCTTCACGTGGACCCGGTAGAGCTACGAAAATGACAGTAATAAAATTTCGATGACATGCATCGCGTGTTGGGACAAATTCTCGGTGGATCTTGAGTAATCCTACGGCTTCTAGGATTGCATTCCTATAAGTTATATAATGTCAATCAGGTTTGGGGAGATCTGAGCTTTACCTAGGAGGAGCACCCAAGGAAAGCTCATATACACATTAGAGCCCACTTTTGACCCAAAAGACTGGTCTAGTGGGTCTAGAGTTCAAATGTGTATATAAACCATCCTTATACTCAATACTCTTTCGATGTGGGACTTTGAACTCACGCGTGGACATAACAATCTCTCCCTCCACATTGAGTCTCGTCACATCGGGCTGGCCCCCCTAAGCCCAACCTTTTTACTTGGTCAACTCTATCCCAGAAGGGCCCTTTTCATTCTATCTGAGCCTCACCATGAGAGATCGCGATCATGGTCCCGGTCTTATCAGCTATAGGAGAATACCCGACCCACTTAACCAGGAGATTATACCGAACCAGGCTCTGATACCATGTCAATCTCAAGCTTTACCGATAATTGTTGTTCTTCATAATACAATGAGGACATCCATTTATACAGGAAATACACATTACAAACAGGAAAATATCTACTAATTCAAATTAAGAAACCCTAAATAGGAAACCTTAATGACCCTGATAGACATATAACACGTCTCGTTGATGTTTTCTCATACTAACAAGCACGTCAAATCTGAATCCTTTAAATTCGTCCGAACAATAGTTGGCAGACATAGTCGATACATTGTCGATGAACTGGGTCATTTTTGGTGTCCTTGTGTTTCTTTATTTTGGCTTATTTGTTTACTTCCGGACTTTAATACATATATCAATGTGTCAACAGTGGTCACATATATTCATTTCATCCACTTTTGCTGTCATGAGCTATACTTGCACTGCTCCTCCTCCAAGCAAATCCAATTCCAAAAAGATAAAGTGAGTACAAGTTGTTGCTAAGACCGACCCACAAAACATGATTCCCAAAATTTTGTCTACAGAATCTTAACCCCACAACCTTTCCACAAGATTTAGGTGGGACTTTTTAGCCTCTATTCTAATTTGAAGAGATGCAACTTCCACCCTCAATTGGGGCCATCCACATGTCTGTGGTTTCCTTTTCTTTTGCTAGAATCAAAACTGCATTATCAAGTGATCCAATTCATGATCATCGATTGGATGATTTTCAAATCAGTACCCTAAGTATAAGAATTAGGGATAATAACACTTTGTTACACCTAACTATAGCGAAATGACACTTTCATATCATAACTATTTTTCACTTTTTTGGTACCATGACATATATTTTGTGACAACCTGCGATGGTCCTAAGAAATTAGAATAAAATTAGTCCAATTTGATTTATCAAACTGGATTTGAAATGGTTCAAATTTAATTTCATATTTGAGAGCATAATTGTAATTGCATCTTAAATATAAACCAAATTGAACAAAAGATAAACAAAATTGAATTAATTCAATTTTTGATTTCTTAAACCAAGGGTAGTTTAGGTATTTTAGGCATTTTAGAGATAGGTTGTCACAAAAAAATTGTCAGGGTACTAAAAAAGAGACTAAAGTAATTAAAGTATGAAAGTATCATTTCGCTATAGTTAGGTGTAACAAAATGTCATTATCCCTAAGAATTATATTCAATTCTCTCTGATCACGACTTTATGTTAAAAATTATATTAAGTCAATTCACAAGTGTCATTTGGAGAAGTGGAATTGAATGACCCGTCATGAGCATACTACATAGATTTTGTCAAAGTGACAAACGTTGTTCAAATATAGTCCCCAGATCGCATTGGGTGCCCTTTCAAGATTTATGAAAGAACTATAAAATATACTGGCGATGTTGGTATTTGGTCTGAAATCATCAAGTAAATGTTTAAATAACTTCATGCGCACACTCATCAACCATGGAGTTCACACATGAGATAGGTTTTGGTATTTGTAGGGTCTCATACACAGCATAGTCCAAGAGGATAATTGTAAAAAGTATTTTTATTGCTGGCTCATTATTCATACATTTAGATTTTCAACTTCATCCTCTGTAACAATACTCTAATACCATTTGTCATGAAGCCAAAATCCGGAACTGAAGCAACATATACAATTAACTGAAACCAATCTGGGATTGGATTATTCATAACACAAATACTGAAATTACAAAGATAAAACCTCACTCTAATCGTCCTATCCTCAACTCCAAGAACAAAACACCTCTCTCTCTCTCTCTACCAACAATCATAGGCAGCTCAACCAAGCATCTTTCGAAGCTGTTCTGTCAAATGCGCTCTACTCGACGGCTCCACCTGCATTTCAATCACATTCATCGTTATTATTACTTGCTCGAGGTCACTGTAAGCGCGAATGCTAAAAAACGAGAGAGAGCGAAAATGGCTTACCTTGTCCAGAAGGGCGGCTAGGCCTTGCGGCAGAGCTCCCAAATCCAGCGCTGAATCACCTATATTCGTCAACTGAAGCAATACCTTCTGCACTCGCAGCTCTTGAAGTTTCGCCTCGTAATTCTGTGCATTGTCTTTCCAAGCAAAGAACGCCTCATCGTTGTTCCAAGCATCTTTCCCAACGTTCGAGCTCAAAAACCAGCCCTTCATCAACTCCTTTGCGGAAGCGTGTGTCAGCTGGTCGCCAGCTGCATCTCGAACTGTCTTGATCACCGCCTCCTCGGCGATTCTGCGCCGCAACCTCCTGTAGAAGAAAGAACGGGACTGGTCCCAGTCGACGACTTGCTTTATCACTCCTTTCGCGGCCATCCTGAGGGAGGTATCGTGCAGCTCTGCGAATTTGGTCGCTATCTGAGTGTAGACGGGCAAGAGCTGCTTCTCGCGGGCTTTTATCTGCTGCTGTAGGGATTCGATCGCCCCGTGAGTTTGGCTTCTTCTCGCTTCCTGAAGCTTCGCCTTGAGACCGATCAGCTGGTGGTCGAGCCTGCCCATACACTCGAGCAGCTCTCTTGTTCTGAACTTGATCTCTATCATCCCTTCTGGCTCAAGGACGTTGCCCTTGGCCGTCCGGTCAGCGTACATCTCAATATAGTCTGGATTGATCCGACTGTCCACGACGACCCACGCCCCGCCACGCAGCTCGCCCATCATCGGGATGTACACGAAAACGGGCTGGTTGTATATTCTGAGATTCTCGACGATCGTTGAACCGGCCTGAAGGATCCCTTCGAAGAGATCCCTCTGCCCGCCCGAGAATCCTCTCCAGTTGGCCATGATGAATAGCGGAAGCTCTTCCCGGTTGAAGTCCAATATTGCTTGGCCCGTCTTGGTCGCGGAATCGGGGAACCACACCTGCCCGGCTTGAGGGACAACCCGCTCATGGGAATCGAGCTGGCCCGGGTCAGCGGGGATGACTTGCATCACGGTCTGTGTCTCAACCGCCACTATTCCTACCGGGATTCCTCCCAGCTTCGCCCTCCCCGTGACAACCGTCCTCGCCCAGCCCTCTAGCGTCTCGACAAAACTATCCTTGTCAAAAATACCGCCCAGCCATTTACCGTTACCATCCAAAACGCCAGATATAGCAGCGCGAGGATCGCACGAGTTTTCAGGGGTGTATTCAACGAGCCTTTCCGTGGAATCCAATTGGCTTAATATAGGGAGCGCACCTCCAACATGTAGAGGAATGTTACTCAGCCACTTAAGAATAGCCGAGACTCCTTCGAGATCATCTGAAACCGTGAGATGAACAACCCCGTTTGTTCCCATGATTTTCGGGCCGCCAAGTTGCATGTGGGAGCTGTACACCTCCCGGCCAAGAAGCTTGTTCAGTGCAGAGAAACCGGTGAGAATAATGGGCTGGTCGAGCCTTTGAATGCATCGCATTCCAAGCCGGGCAAGATAAGCACCAATGCCCACAGTTCGTCCAGTCACGTAAGTTAACGTGAAGGTTTCCTTGTAAGCCCGGGAATAAACACTAGCGATGGCCCCGCTTCCGGAAAGGTTCTCGACACCCAACCCTTCTTCCTTACCCACAATGGTATCTATAACCCATCTGGTTTCTCCGCTCGCCAGCTTTAATTCATGTGCCATCACAGACGATCCTATCTGGGCATAGTCTTCGGGTGTTATGTATATGTACTGGAAACCACACTCTGGGTTTGAATCTTCAGACCAACCTACTTTAAAACGGGATTTCACTTCCTCAGCAACTCCTAGCCGAGCGCCAGAGTTTGCAGCCAAGTAAATTAAAGGCAGTTTCTTCTTGCAAGCGAGGTCGGTTACTGCAGAGAAGAATGCATCCTCTCTCGGGCCAAAAGACCCCGCTTTGAAGGTCACGTCATTAGCTACAACAAAAATCGTCCTTCCAGAAGGAAACTCGGGCGTGGACATTTCCATACACCAGGCAACCATGCCAACATCATTAAGACCCGGTTGACGCTCCACGGGAACAATAGGAGTACCCCAGTTGCCTTTTGGATCAGCAAACACGAGCTCTGTGGATTTCAGCGGAACTTTGTCTTTGGGCCTGCGAATACTGGGGTACTGAGCCCATGAATTTTCTAAGGCCGTCTCAAATGCCTGAAAGAGGATTGATTCTCAATAATTTAATTTGATGAACTGCTTATCCACATTTGGGTATAAACAATAATAAGCAAAAAAACTATATAACAGCAAACGAATAATGAGTAGCTCACCAATGGGAAATCGTAGCAGTAAGTGGTGCTGCTTCTCCTGGCCAAGAGACGTTTCTGACCAAGAACTCCCAGACGCTGATATTGTGCATTCACAGGTACACCATGCAGCGGACCTTTTGGAGAAATTGAATGGTAGATCACTCCATGTTTGTTGGGGTCCTCTAGCTCTCGGTATATCTAAATGTTACATGATGCAAATAATTTAATCAGTTTTACGCTCTCTAATATCTTATGGTACGGAATGTGCCAATATTTAGAATGCTATAATTCAATGACACCGGAAATATCATAAGAGCTACACAGTTTCTGACTTGCAGCAATAGCAGCAAAAGGAAAGACTTGGAAATTCATGTCTCCCTTAAGTGTTACTATGAATTACCTCCTTTGGCGCCATTCATAATATTTACCTCCTGTATCATTATTCATTTTTATATGCATTGCCTTGTTCACTTAACATATAAAAGCATAATGAGTAAAAGTGACAATTCTCCATCTGATTTAAATTGTGTGGTTATTTCTTTTTTTGTCAAAATAGAACTTCAAAATCATGCAAACCATCATAATAAGCTAATCAGGTTTTGTCATCTAACTATTGCTGATGAAGAAAGGATTTATAAACTGATGCTGAAAATAACTTCTGAATGCATACTTTAAGTTCCCCACATAGTTGCATGGTTTAATTTTCATAAATGTCAATGTCAGGTTTTTATATATCACAAATCATATTAGTGATACCATATGGGAGTGTGTGTGTTCAATTTACGAACAATTAGATATTAAACACTTACATGCACCGTGCAGGTATGGCCAGTCACATTTGTTACAATAATCCTCCAAGCACCATTTGCCTGTCCAGATGATGCCATCCAAAGCTTCACTTCCCACTCACAAACGCCTAATCTGTGCAATCTTACCCCGACAGATGAATGAATATCATATGCCAGCTCCTCCAGGATTGCCTCCACCACACTTTCTTCTTCCCCAGCCTTAACATCAACTTTCCTGGAAACAGTGTCTCGAATGTAAGGACTTGGCCATGAATGAAGTTCACAAAATTAGCAAAAAAAGAAAATCAGAAGGTACAGTTGGTAAAGTAACTTACTTCGGGTAGGGAACAAGATCATCTATTTGCTGCTCGCGTATGATATAGAGATACATATGGGAATGGTCAGATTTCACCGTGGTACTGTGCACATGAAGTTCTAGTTCTTCCATTGCACCCATTAAGGATCTCAAGATGCTCCTTGAAGTAAAAGACATAGCCCGTTGTGAACTGGTGGTTTCCATATTCCGGCCTTGATATGCAATTTCATTCGTTGGCTGCCTCACAAGTGTTCTAAGAAACATCCTCTGGATCGGTAGTGGCTTGTCTACAATAGTATAGAGGTGCCATTGACGGTCACGGGATGCAGTATACCGTATGTTCTCGTAGCCTTTAAGTTTGTCCTGAAATAAAGCAAATAGTATTGAGCTTCAGATTAGACGGCCCAAAATTTATCTGCATTTATTTTATCTTTACAGAAGTCAATTAGTAACAAACCAATTCCAGGTAGATGGATAGAGGAGGTTCCAAATGACGCAATAAAGGCTCTTCCGCAAAATATAGCTTTTCTGTCGACCAATGAAAAGAGTGCCTCATAGGGGCACGTCCCTCATCCCTCTGTATGATACAACTAATGACCCCAACACCTGTTGTGCGCAAGCTCGAACCTAGCTCTTGCTCTTTTAGTAATTTGGCTAACTTGTCTACTCTTTCTTGAGCCTGGTCCTCATCACCACTGAAAAGTATCATAGGATGATTGATTAAGAATCATAAGCGTGTTGCTAAACAAAGTACATAGCTAGAGAGTTGCTCTGAGACTCTCTATGAGCTGAAATATATCTACAAATTCAATGGGCATGGTAATATAACGACTGAATTCAGAACTACGAAGGTTAAATATATTTTGTATAGATCATATTTACAAATTAACACATGCATACCTATCCTGTAGTGAGCTCATTGGATTATTGACTCCAACCACTGCAATATGCATCATGTTACCGTAGCTGGTTGCTTCTGCAGATCCATTTGGAATTGCTTCATGAAGATTGTGAGTGGTTTCCCTCAGGGCTGCATTAACAATATTCGGCAAAAACTGAAGTGATTTAATTATAACCATTGCTCCCCATTTCTTCTCACTGTGTTTCTCAACCAATGGTTTCGGGGACAATGGATCTTCAGATCCATTTTTCCGTTCAACGTGTTCTTCCAAGAATTCCCATGTAGCAATAAGCCCAGATCTGTGCCACTGCATCCTGACACTGCCCTTTACAAGGTAGGGCTGATGATAGACACAATTCGATGAGAAATTGATAGTCAGAAAGTAAACAAGCAGGAAAGTATGAGTGCTCAAGCTTTTGAATAGCAGTACGGTACCTGATACAGCCTACGGATATAAGTCTCTACAACACGTCTTTGAAGGGTGTGATCAGTGTGATCAAACAGGCCAACAAGGGCATCTTCAACTGCGACAGGAGCACTAACAAGGTCCTCCATACGCTCATTAATGGCACTTTTTCTCTTTGGAGTATCCATATTTTCACCATCCTCCGTGAACATTTCTAGTTCAGAAAGGCTTCTAGCAATGTTTGAACGAAGCTCACTTAGTTTGGTTTGTTCCAACAACTGGCTTGCTTTTAGGGCCAACTACATTGAAATATCGGGTGTCAAGAATTTGTTAGGAATAAAAATTAAAACATAATGGAGAACATATAAGAGTTTTGCTCCATGGCATCACTTGCAATAACTTTAAGACACTAAAAACTAGCAATTGTTAATTTAGTTATATAGATTAACTAAAAAGAATTACTAACCTCAGAATAATTTATATGGTTAAGAGCGGAGTAACGAATTAGCTTATCCCTGTAAGCTGCAGGGTTAGGATAAACTAGTTGTTCCATGAGTCGTAGTATCAACTTATTTTTACTTCTAACACCCTGATGTCAGCAAAAGGAAATGATATTAGTGGAATGGTGTTTAAAGGACAAGAAAAAATGAGGTAAGATAGCTGAACGTTCGAAAATTTAAACCTGATGAGAAAGAACAATATCCACGATCTTCAGTAGATCTTTCTTATACTGAAGCCGAAGACGTTCGATCACGTCAGCCTGCAGAAGGAAATTTTGGAATGAGGATTCTCGCAAAAAAGATTAACAAACGAATAACATTTAAGTTTGCAGAGTGAACCAAACCCGTAATGTATTACAATACTAATAATAATATACAACACAGAACAAGATAACAAAGACCAAACTTTGGTATGGAAGTACATAAATAAGGCCATTGTGTAAGCTTGCATCAAAGTGATGCATAAGACGTGAGTATTAAAAGCACATAAACAAGGAAGATAGGGAACAGCCAGTTCAAAGACTGAATTTCTATAAGTTAAATTAGAAAGAAATCTCCGTAAAAATCCAAGGAAGGGGCACGACTGAAACTAGAATCAGTCATATAGATAATTCCTATGTTTTAATAGGAGCCGTGAATTTTACTGTGTCACTTACAAATAGGTGTCCGTGTTCCAAGAGATTTAGGATAAGATACATTCATCACTGTTACAGAGAGAAAAATTGTGGGACAAATTTACCTGGATGTTATCGCTGAATAGCTCTTCAACTGATAGATACTCTTCAAAAAGTGATTGAACAATAACACGGGCATGGCTCTCTCTGCCACCCTCATACGACTTCACAAGACTCAGCAAGGGTTCAACAAGCCTTTCTTGAGCTCCTTTCTCTTTATCAGCACAGGACGACAGATGTGCCTACAGCAAAAAAACAAAAACTGTGAGCTCAGTTCAGTTTAAGAAGTGATACTTGATACGAGTGATGATAGGAACCCACCTCAAGAACACCCCGCAACAATTTGGCTGGGAACTCAACAGTCTGAGGGCTAGACATACCCTCGAATTGCTTGAACTTTGACTCCAACTACAAATTTGAAAACAGACAAAAGTATCAGATGAGTTCAAAGCCATTTGTGGCAAAAGGATAAAATTTGACCTAGTTATTTACCCCATTTCTGAGATCTTTAGGAAGGCGAGTTGAAAGAACAGACAGTATTTCTTGCCATTGAAGGAAAGGGAGCTCGGGACTATCAAGACAGTTAAGCAGGTTTTGAACTACCTGAAATAGATGTCAACCACAAGGTTTGAGAGTTGATAATGTTAAAACACAGTCCAGATAAATGAATAATATGTAGAATTCTGCAATCTAAGAGGCCAATGCTCAAAGCTGACTGGATTATCCACTGTCTTTTTTAAATAAGGAATTATGTATTTCAAGATATTGCTCAAAACTATAGATTTAAGGTTGGTACAGGAAGACAACTCACTTCATCAATATTATGTTCGTAACCTGCTAGAATCATTTGGGCTGCATTTAAACTTGCAGCGCATCTCTGATGAATTTTGCCAGAGATTGCCGTAGGAGGCCCCAAGACTGGGAAGCTCCCCTGGAAAGGTTCTGCTTTTCTTACAGCTGAAGGATCATCTAAGTCAAGTCTAGCAATAAGCTCACCAGCCTAAAAGAGAAAAGAAGGGTTAATTCATAAATCTTTTTAGATATAGAACGGTATTAAGTCCTATTTTTAGGTAATTTACCTGCATAGCTTGACCTTCAGACAATTTAAACTGGATGACACCAGAAGCAGGAGAAAGAAGAGGCATGCACATCTTCATAACTTCAACCTCTGCATATGGCATGTCAGCCTCAACATGACTACTATCTGAAACCAAATATCTTAACAGTTTGCACGGTGTCTCGGCAATTAACTTCGATGGATCGTGATCATTCTGAATACAACGAGATGAATAACTTAGTTCATTCTGCTAAAAGAAAATGTAAAGCTGATAAACATAGAGAGTTGAAGATACCTGTAGCAAGCAAGTCCTTCCATCAATGAGAAGTCGAGTTCCAGCCGCTTCTTCCTCTGCATATATAACATGACTGTTTCCATCCAACTGCAACATGTCAAATTATTAAGTATCCGCTACTTAAGAAGACCAGATACAGGCATATGTACCCAACTAAATCCCTATAGAAACTAATTATTCCAAAATGCATTTTCTTATATCTTGCAGTGAATTATCTTCCTTCGCAAAAGAAATATTTTATCATTAAAAATGTAGATCAGTGTAGAATGTGTGGGTGGAGTATGGAAACTATCCAGGTGAATAGAGTTTCTGACAAACAGCACCTTTTGACCCAAGATGTTTCCACAGCATAATAATTTAATTTACAAAGACAATTGACAAAGAAAGTTTAAAAACAAATAAAATTTTATAACATGTTAAGGCTTCTGTGTAGAACATAATGCATGAAACGAAGTTGCAGTGACAAATAGAATGTAACGAACAGTACACAAAAGAGTGCAATCTTTAATAAATCAATAAAATGCAATATAGAGGTAGAGAGTTTACCTGCATCAGTAGACCTCCATCACGTAAAGTATGTATTTCTGCTTCGATCTCAGATCCATTCATCATCAATCTGTAGCTTCCTGGTCCTCCCCTCACCATGTCAATCTAGGATTGCAGAATGCTAAATCAGTCGTTGATCCCATGTGCTAAAAATATTCAAATGATCTTAACTATAACAGAAGAAAATATTGTTTAGTAGTATTTGTGGCAGTCATTGGAACGCTTACAGTATATTTGCTTCCTTCAATGTTCAAAGACACTTGAGAGTTGACAAGTGATATGTGCTGCAAGAAGAAATGGAATAACAATAAATACTGAGGAAAGCAAGTACATAACAAATATAAAACAAGTATTGATTAGGTTTTCTTTGTTACACCACCTTGGGAGGTATTTGCCCCTTCTCCAGATAACCTACATAATCTGAAACCATAGCTGCACTGCTAGCAGAGGCTTTCTGAGGTCAATAAAACAGAGAAAGTTGAGTGACCCCAAAATTTAACAACTTAACAGTCCAGATACTACAAAACGGAACTAAAATTTATGTACTTACAAATAGAGCACCTCCAACAACAGAGAGATACCAAGGGGGCCTTTCTGCTCTAACCCGCATAGCAATTCTGCTGTCCAACCAACCCGTGTGAATTTTATTTTCTTTATAATCAGAAGCCTGCGCAACAAGTTCATTTGCATAAAAATTCGCATCTCTACAGAGCAAATATTAGATAAAGGAATAGAATATATATACACATAAAGTTGGGCTCAATTTTCAAATGTGAGAAGTTTACATGTAATAGATCGATTGTATAATCAACATTGGTACGAATCTCTCCCCGAATTTGAATTTCTTTGAGACCAAGAACCATATTTGCAATAGCTAGAGCTCTGGATTCCCCAAATGCAAAAACATGTCCTGAGTAAGATAAAATTATTTCAGTTGTTGTCAGTGTAATGACACATCAAACTAACCATGGTTTTGGCCAATTGCATCAAATATTATTCCTATATGATTATTGGATCATTGAAGTTTACACACAGAACATTATACTGATAGTGAACACTCACCAAATTGAGAATCTGAGAACTCATGAATGCCTCCTCCAGACTGCAAATTGTATTGTTGAACATCAGAACCATGGGAAAAATCAGAGAGCGCACATGCATGCAATTATTTTATAAGAATAAGTACCTTAACAGAGAAGTATGCCCAAACATTTGGCTTGCTTTTAAAACTCAACTCCTGTGCAAGACACAAGTAAACAATATTCAATATAATAATTCATAAATGGACACTTCAAACGCCACTGCTTGTAAATAATTAATCTAACCTGCACTTTGCCACTAGTAGGTTTAAAACCATCATCTGGGTCCTCACTTGTTACTCGAACGGCTACACAATGACCTTTTGGCCTTACTGACTCTGCCTTGTCAAAATCAAAAGGCTTTGCAAGAACAGCCGTTCTCCTCCAACCATCATATCCTCCACCATGTTCCATCCCATAAAACCGTCTTATTTCTATTTAAGTAAACAAACACAAACATTGTAAATATACAAATTCAATGATCTAAGGATCGGCAATAGAAGAAACTCGGGTAACTAACAATGTCATACCAGGAATTTGCCAGAGAGGAATACCCATCCCAACTGCAACCTGTGCCGCTGGCAGATTTATTTCTGCAATCCATTCAGTGACAGGGTGCTCTACCTATATCATAAAGTATGACATTCAGAAAAATTACTACATCATTTCATCAAGGAAATAATTAAACAGTCACTTATAAGACTTTGTATCTATACGAGAACAGAATAAAAAGGATCAAGCAACAGCAAGTGAGCCAGTCTGCCTTCATATATAAAATTATCAAATCACTCTGATGATCATGTTCAGATGAATTATTTCACTCAGGTTTTGTTAAGCATGTAATTGAAATAAAGACATCATTTTGCTCCCCGGCAATCATCCAGCAGCTTATGCTTTTTCTATTCACTCCAAGTTTGAGGTTAAAAGGAATATCACATACCTGTAGACGAGGATTCAACTCTAAGAAATAATAGTCGCCAGTGTCCATGCTGTATAGATATTCAACCGTAGCTGCTCCAATATAATTGACACATTTAGCTAGCCTTCGAGCTGCCTGCTCCAGCTTTCTCACTGTCGCCAGTGGAGCAACAGTTATTGGACCTTCCTCAATAATCTATTTACAATAAAAGCAACGTGAGACCAAGAGTGAGTGAGTAAGAACCCATTTTTTTATTACGTAAACATCCAAAATTAAATTTAGCACCCGCTAAGTGAACCTACCTTTTGATGCCGCCTCTGAACACTGCAATCACGGCTATGCAATGCTGCAACATTTCCATATTGATCACACAGTAACTGTACTTCCAGATGCCGACTCTAGTCATAAGAAAATCAGATATGAAGTTAGATTAAGTTTCGAGGATCAACAGTTACGCCAATGTACTTCTGTTTGCGTTCTTACCTGGGAAGCAACTTTCATGATGAATATTGGAGAGCCTGGAACTTCACCTTGCACTTGCTTAAATAATGCACGAACTTCATCATCATTATGAACCTAGACATTTATAATGATAATTAAGTTTTGCAACAGTAAATTCAAAGGATAATAAATTTGCATTTTAGCAACAGTAAGCATGCATTTTTCACTTGAATCTAATGAACTTTACAGTACAAACACTGGGCAATGTATTGACAGTAATATAAGGCACCAGAAAAATGCAAAGTTGTTGAGCATGAAGAAAACCTTTCTTATTCCTTTACCACCACCACCCCAGGAAGCCTTGATCATTGCAGGGTAACCCACAATTTGACAACTCGCAATAGCTTCTTCAGTAGTATAAACACATGCCTCTCTATAAATTTCATCCGGAATTGCAAACAAGCAACTGTCCGGAGAGATTTTAACCTAGAAAACATATATGTTGAGCATTAAATGTCATGTGACACAATGAGCTGAAGCACAGAAGCTAGTTTTAAAGGAAACCAAAAGATTTACATGGGAACCACTCCATGGGAGTGTGGGCACTTCTGCTGCTTGAGCAATCAATGACGAACCGATTTTATCTCCCAATGCACCCATAGACGTTGATGGGGGTCCAAGAAATATGATACCCTTTTCATCCAGGGCATCAGGGAGCTCCGGATTCTCAGATGCATGGCCCCAACCAGGCCAAACTGCATCTACATGTGTTATTTCTGCCATCTGGACAAGCAACATTTGGAAATTATGAAGCAAGTCTAAATAAGAATACTATAATTCAGCTGACTAAACTAGCCAAATAAAGATAAAATAAAAATATTAGCCAACAAATAATCATATAAGAAAATAAGAATCAAATCAAAATCATAGATTTACATTAATTCGTTTCCATATTCTTGGAGTGCCGAATCTCTAGACAATTTAGCAATGGTTGCATAACTCACTTATACATACCCTTTGCCTGCTTTTATTCTTCATTCCCATTTAAAACAAAATTAACACTCATAACATCTAACTTATGCTAGAAAGTTTCGTATGAACTTATTTGCTTTATTCAGCTCATTTTATGCACTTCAATAGACATGATAAATCTTGAAGAGTGCAAGTATGTAACCATATGGAGTTCTATTATACATACCTCGAGAATAAGCTGTACATTGGCATAGTTGTTATTGTTAGTCCCACCCGGAACTTCCACAAACTGATCAGCAATTCTAATGTGCTCTGCATTGATTCTCATATCCTCTGGTGTGGCCATTGCCACCAACAAGATGGCCTTCTCCGTCCCAAAAGTTTCATATGCCCAAGTCCTAACACTGCGAATGAACTTGACAGCTGCCATTCCATTGTTTGCGATTAAAATACTATGGATTGGCTTCTTCCCACCAAGGGCATGGCAGAATTCATCAACTTCAAATATTGCCGGTTGCCTATTGGGTACTGCCCCATTTAAGTACCCATTGCCAGGCACCATGCCGGGCATCAAAGGTTTCCTTTGGGCTTCTGACATGCTGCACACAACAACCCAATCAGCCAAAACCCATTTACAGTCGAGATCATCTAATTCATTATGCTTTTTAAGAAATTCTTGAAAGAAGCTCCAAATCCCAAAAATAACATTCTGGATTCTTAAGATAGAACTTCACTTGAGAAAGCATAAAGCAATTGCAATAAAACTAATCTGAAAGAGCTCAAATCAACAGTATATATTCTGTCATGACAGAAACCATACAATGAGTCTAGGCTGTATCTGCCCCCCTGAAAAATAAGATTAGACATAAAATTCTAATTCCCTGACGAAAAGAACTGTTTTTTCTCAATGTGGAAGTTGCTTTTTTCTAATATGATGAGTAAGTTGAATGTGAATAGGCATGTGATGTGAGCTTAAGCTTCCAAATTCAGATGCTAAAACCAAAAGCAGCCAGCTTATACACACACACTATTGCAAAAGCATAGAAACACAAACACAAGCAAAAAGAATCACAAAACCATAGAAACCCAAATCAGAAAATCACCACTCCCAACTTCAAGAGCAGCAATAACAAAGAGCAGCCAATACCCAATTGCAGAAACAAGAAAACCCAAAAGCACAAACTTGATCAGCACCTGGAATCTAGGAAAGAGGGAGCAGAATGATTAGAGGTTGAATTGGGTGTCTGGGTTTCTCCGAAGCATTGCCAATCAGGGGACGAGGTCGAGCGTGCACAGAAACACAAAGACAATGCAGCAAAGAGAATTGAAGAAGAGTGGAGGGTAGGTTTGGGGGTTTAGGTGGTGGAGGAGAGGTGGTCTTTAAGAGCGTTAACTACAGCTGCACGTGGTATCTGCCACAGCCACGCCTCTCTCTCTCTCTCTCTCTCTCTCTCACCTTCCTCTCCTCTCTCTCTCTCTGTAAGTAGGAGAGTAGTTCCCAGCTACCCACTTACCTCAGTCTCCAAAAACCCATCTCCAGACTCTCCTTTCTCTCTCTAAAGCTCCCACCTTTCGGTAAAATTTGCTAATTACAAGCAAAACCCACATCACATCACCATCACTGTGAATCAAAGGAACGAGATTGATGAATTTTATTTTCTCTACAGAGAGAAACTCTGACTGGGAGTTGGGTGGTGTTGTCGACCAACCCATCACTCACCAATTCCTATTAAAACTCCTCTACTTCTTGTAATTCTTTAATTGCATCAAATTAATTAACAAACAAATTTAGAATAGCGACGCTTTATTACATCTAATTATAGCGAAATAATCCTAACTATTTTTCTCTAAATCTTTAATGTGTGACAATTTTTTGTGACAACCTATCTTTATAATGCCTAATATACCTAAAATACCTCCGGTTCAATTGAAAAAAAATAAACTCGAACTAATAGCGAAATCAAATTAGTTCAAATTTGGCCGGTTCAAATCATATTCATTGATCAAATTGTACCATTTCACTATAATTATGTGTAACAAAGTGTCATTATCCCAACAAATTATTAATTGTTTAAATTAAATAACTCTTTTACTTCTTGCTCTTGCAGTTTCTTTGATTTATAAAATATTAAATAAAAGGGTCCAAATTTATTTTGAGATGGGTGAATGGTAAGAAATTGATTTTAAATTGTTTGTTAACTGAAATGAGATAAGGTGAGTAGGTGCAGTTGGGTGTTTTTAAAATAGTATTAAATATTGAAAGAGAGGTTTTGGGTTGTGGTTGGTTGGGGGTTAGGTCAATCCCATGCATTCCTTACCTCATTCTTAGAACCATAGCTTTCTTTGTCTCCTCTTTTCCTAATTTTGTGTTTCTCATTTAAATATTGGAAAATTGTAGATGAACCCAATCTAAGTTTTTTCACATTATTATATCTAAATATAAAAAAAAATTGAGATCTAACATTAGTGTTGAGGCTCAATTTATGTGTAAGCGCACACGATCGTTACAAATAATACTAGTAAAATTGTGTCAAATAATTACGGGATGGGGTTTTGAAGAGTTGAATCCCCTAAATTGTAATGTGTCGGTCACCCACCAACCCTTTTAGACACAGCATCGCAACTCACGCAATCACATGACATGGAGGTCGTGACAAATCCAAGTTTAACACTTTGATATAATAATTTATATATTATATTATATTTTCGGGCCGGGTCGGGTTTTGAAAAGAAAAAAAAATTCAAACCCTGTCGGTTTTGAGCGGGTCGAGCACCCGTTCGAAGTGAGCGGGTGCGAAGACGCAGAGGAAGGTTATGTAATTCATACATATTCGATCTTATACTCTGATGTAGTCATACGATGTAAGAGTAGACGCTCACTACCAGCTTGGATTGCTATATTGGGGATAGCTCTGCAATCAGTCTGACCAGTCTTGTATTTTTCTCTGCATTCTTTCAATTTTCATGTATTTTCACTTTGGAGCGATAAATTTATTTCTTGTTGATAAAAATGCTAGACCGAGGCGTCTACATGGTCTTAAAAGTGTGAATTAAATATTACGGAACTTGCAAGATCTGAGTATAAGATATGTGTTGTGAGTGTCTCAACCAAAATTAAAACAAGTTCAAAAAAAATTCATTTGTTTTACAGTAACTTATTGTCTCGTCTCACTACGTGTAAATTAAAGTCAAAAGACATTCATTTAAGTATCGTAATAATCCATTATCTCGGAACTCTTATTCTTCATTTGAACTCAATTCCAAGAAATTTTAAATGCCGCCTATATGCACGATTCTTTCTCAAGTTCTTAAACTCCGGTCACCTTGCTTCAGGGTATTGCTGATATCGACATCCAAGTTCTAACGATGACGATTTGGAGTCATCGAGGACTAATTCGATCTCTCCCCAACTCGGCTCGCATAGGTCTTAATGGAGACAATGAGGACAACACCATTTTTGCACCTTCAATTTACAAATCATGAACTATTTTTCAACAGATCATTGCAACTTATATGGTTAATAACTTTTAAAATGTTACAATTCACAACAGTGTACATAGAATTTAAAACTCAAAGATTGAACTGCTTTTAAGTTGTATAGTCAGATAGTTTATACTCAAAAGTCTGATTTTGAATCTTTGTAAATGCCACTTGATGATGTATTTATTTAGAACACCAAAACTAACCTTGATTACATAAATTATTTCAATTAAAAAAAAAGGATGGGAAAGATAAAATCATGCATTTCTACTCTGATATACTCTATTTGATTTATAAAATTTTTAAAGAATAACTTACGTTGCGTGTTGAATTATAAATTGATTTAGTTCCAAAATTACGATACCTCAACGTTCTCAAATCTTTTGAAGTAACTATAAAGATGTAGGGTTGTAAAAGAGTCGCTTGAGCTCGACTCGTTAAATATCGGTTCGGGCTCGTTATAATCGAGCTCGAGCCGAATTCGAGCTCAAGATTAGGCTCGTTTAATAAACGAGCCGAGCTCCAGCCTGAACTTTTAAGTTTCAACATGCTCGCGAGCCAGCTCGTTTAATATTTAACTAATTATATATTTTAAAATTTTTGGGGAATATCCATGATAAAATTAGACGAGTCAAATTGAGTCGAGCCAATCACGAGCTGACTCATTTAATATTTAATGAATTATATATTTTATTTTTATTTTCAATAAATATTTATATTGGAATTAATTAAGTGAATCGAGTCGAGTTCGAGTTTATCTAAGTTTTCTCAAGCCGAACTCGAGGTTAGTTGCACAAGCTCGTTCGAACTCGAATCGAACTCGAGCCGAACACTTTTTTCACGAGTCGAGCCTTATCAAATTGAGACTCGGCTCAACTCATTTACACTCCTAAAAGATGAAGAATAATTCTTCAATGAGTTTTGTGGTCTTATTTGGGATAACTACAAATTAACAGTCCATTTTTGGTTGCCGTAATCTTTATTTTCTTCTTTCTTTAAGTTTCTCTTTCTAGAAAATCTCATATGGAAATATAGGTCTTATTTGTCAACTAATATTAAAACCTAATATATTATTTGCTATTTCAATCTTTAATAAACAAGTAATTTAAATATGGAACTTGTGGTCTTACATATTTTTTAAAACTCAATAATTTGTGGTCTTATATATTTTTTAAATAAATCTTATTTCTTTTATTTTTATTTTTTTTGAAGAAAACTTAAAGTGAAACTGTTTCATATTTTTAGTCTGTTTTTCTCTATAAAGTAGTTTTTTTTAGGAAAAACACTAATATTATTAAGTAACTAACCCGACATAATGTTGGGCAACCGTGGGACAGACTCGATTCGTGATCCCAACTATTGTTACTTAAAGCGTATCTGGCTAATTTACGAGACACAAAATTACAAGAGCGACAAGCAAAATAAATATATTTCAAAAATAGACAGTACGCAACAACAATCGCGTTAATATAATACCTCCCGAGAAGTTCATCTCAAACCATAATAAAGAAAAAAGAATATATACTCAAGCATTGTAGTCCGTAGCCAAAAGGATATGGAAATTGAGATTGAATAAAATGAAAGTGAAATTGAAATTGAAAATAAAAAAAATGAAAAGTGGCAGTGAACAAAATGGAAACGAAAAGTGAAAAAACGGCTTAATCAAATATCAAACAAAATGAAAAGTGAAAAAATGGCTTATTAGAAGGGAGAGTGAACAAATTGAAGAGCAAAAAAGTAGTTTAAAAAGTGGTGAAAGTTAACAAATTGGAAATAAAAAAGGCTTAAAATTAATCTGCAGCAATTTTTTCTAGGAATATAAATTGGAAAGCAAAAAAGGCTTTAAATTTGCAGCAAATTAAATCAATTAATATCACCCAAATTAATTTGATAAAATGTGAAATGGGAAAGTCATGCTTGTCATCTTCTATAAGAAACTATCTCAGTCCTTAAATAATTTATACAAAAATTGCAATCAATTAATGTTCTTGTTTTTGCATTCATGAGATCAAACATTAACCATAAATCATAATTGAGATTTAATAAAACTTTACTAATGTGACAATAATACATTATTAAGTGGACCCAAACTCAAACCCAACACCAATAAATAACCAAGCCCCCAAAACCCACACTCCTATCTATAAATCCATTTAAAGTATATACATTGTTGGTTTGTTATTTGCTTCTTAATTAATGATTGTACTTTTTTTTTTGATAAACGGGTCGAGCTGAACAACTTTAGATATTGTGTAAGAACGTGTAATCAAATAGCTCATGAATTGGTCAGTTTTGCCTTAACTAACAATAGCGAGAATTATGGTGAGAGGTCTGTCCCACCATAGTTTCAACTGTCCCGCTTGATGCCGGGTTAGTTGCTATTAAATCAATATAATTCGCTTTTACCTTAAGGAAAAAACAAGATTCTTAAAAGGTATATGATGAGAAATGAGAAATGTGAAATGAAATAGTAAAAGAAAAGAAGAAGTGCCAAGTACCATATTGGGCCATACATTATTTAATTTGAATCTAAATAACATGAAAAACAAGAAACCATGACTAATCCAGAAAGGCAAAAAAAGAGAGCTCCTCTTTTATATGAACTATGAAGTAAAAAGGAAATAAAATTAAACAAGCAAATGCTATCTAATTAATATATGGCCAAATATATATATATCCAAAGCACCTAACATTTATCACAACCTAACCCTAATTAATAACAAAGGAACATTCACTTCCATATCTAAGCCAACATGTAACTGCACAATGCTGCAACAATCATGGACATGATAGCTGATGCTGACATCAGGGAAGATCCGCTGACGTCGCCCGCTTCTGGCGATCCGGCTCCAGGGCTACTTCCTCTGCTCTGCGCGAGCGCGGGCGCGAGTGCAGGCGCAGGTTTTGACTTTTCCGACGCTGACACTGGGGATGTAGCCAATGGAGCCATCGCAGGGGTAACTGCACGTGATAAAATGCGAGTTAAATAAAACTGACACGCTCAGGCTCTGATATCATGTTAAATGAAATCAATACAGACCGGCCAGAGATCTACTGGAGGGAGCTTCAGTGGGAGACATCATGTCAACTGCACGTATCGAGAAAAAAAGTGAGTTGGTTAATTAGTAGATACATGTATAGTTTTGGCAGGTGTACCTAACTGCAATCATTCCATTGTGATAAAGAAGAAGAGACATACTGTGACAGTCAACGTAGGGGACGTTGATCTTGCAGGCCTTGGCAAGGGACAGGGCCCTGGTGTAATTGACCTCGAACCCCATGGAAGGAGCAGTCTCGAGGGCAACGCACACGCACTGCGCGTCGTACCTGTACACCGTCAAGAAGCTGTCGCAGCAGTCCTTGGTGGGCCTGTCCCCGTCAGACGGGACAGTCATGTACGGCACGCACTCCACGAGGTCATACACGACCGTGCTGCAGTCAGCGCCTGCAGCAGGGGCCGGTGCCTGCTCTGACGCTGGCACCGGCGCCCTCACCGCTGGCACCGGAGCTTTCAGAGCAGACATCTGCTCTGGAGCAAGCTCCGGTGCCAGCATGGGCTCGGGGCCCATCAATGGCACCGTTGGTTTGACATGGCCGTGGTAACCCGGGAAGGCCGCGGCCGAATGTGTAGCGGCCAAAATGGATGCAACAATGAGGAAGAGTGAAGCCATTTTAGTGACCTTTTCGAAGCTTTGGTGGGTTTTTTGAGATCTGCTAGTGATCAACAGCTCGAGAAGAAGTGTGACTGAGTTTGGTGAGTGAAGAACTGAGAGTTGTTGGTATTTATATGGGTTCGATCTTATGGATATGATTGAATTATTTTCTGTTTTGAATTTTCCTATAATATCTGTATAGTGGTTTTTGTTTTGACTTCCCTATATTTTATTTGGATTTGACGCGGGTTTGAGAGAAGAAAATAATGTTTTGAAATTTATCTACTCGAATATTAGTTATAAACATGATTATAAGTTATTTAGTCGGTATATTTACCTAGATTTGGAACAGAATTCAACGATTGACGATGTACTAAACAATGTTCTTATGTTAAATTAATATTCTATCATTAGCAATTTATGTCAAATATACTTTCTTCAAAGTCATCAATTTTCAGTGACTCCAAGGGGACACTTCACGGAAGAAGGGTGTGAGATTGAATCTCGTTGGAAATTTTAGGGATGATTTTTTTGTGTAAATAGTGAAAATGTGTAATTACGGGTAGGCATGGTGCATCTCCTCCGGCCTTACCCCCGATGAGTGAATCTCGAGCTCCTCCTTCGTCCCCAATTAGAGCTCGACAATTTAGATTGAGCGGCGGCAAGGACTGACTTAATGGTTATTGTCTTATTGAGGCCTAAAGCAAAAATAATTAATAAAATAGAGATGAAATCAAATAAAAACCATGCTTTACAAAAAAATGTAACAATGAATGGTCATAATAAATATGTTGATTTCAATAAAATTTAGTTAAATAAATGAATGAAAGGATAATACGATAAAACTAAGTAATGCAATAAATGAATACCCTACTAATAATATAAATACACAGCCATGTTTCGTCAAATCCAAACACTTATGCTTTATTCCTTTCTTAGGTCTATCATTGTTTGAGATTGTTTTCTCCTAATCGTGGCGTCTCATTGTTGATGAAGCAGCTGTTCTGAACCATGATGTATGTTGCCAGGGACTTCGGTCAGTCTGGCGACAGCCATGGCGAGCCTCCGGTCAGCAGTGAGATCAACTGGAGATTAACCCACCGGTTTTATGGACTTGTTTTTTCGGTTAAACTCGAATCGATTTTGAATAAATTTTGAGCCTAAAATCAGGTCAAACCGAATTGATTTTGTTGGCGGCTACACGTGGACGCCTCATGGATGTCGATTTGTGGAGATCAACGGGTGATATCAAGCCACATATGGTGTATTAAACCATCTTCCGGTTTTTGAATTTCAGATTTGAGACCTGACCAATTTCTTCTAGTTTCTGTATCTCAGGTTCTAGTGGTTCCAGTCAATTTACCGGTTTCCGTTTAATGTTGAGCGGCCCTTGATTATCCCTTTTGTATATTATTTTACATGATAATATAAATACACAGAGCAACAATCAGGTAGAAATGGGGTGGAAATGTCCAAATGTCTGAACCGATAGAATGTGCACTGCGAAATGGTAGAACGTGATTAACCATGTAGAACCTTGAAAATGTATGTCGTGGAACTTTTCTGTCACATGTCGCGCTCTCAGATCTTCCACGATCCAACGGCTGTAAAAATTTCGGACGTTCTACATGTTGGGGAGATTCGGGTCTTACCTAGGTAGAGCACCCAAGGAAAGCCCATACACACATTAGAGCCCACATTTGACCCAAAAGACTAGCCTAGTGGGTCTAGGTTCCAATGTGTATATGAACCCTCCTTATACTCAATACTCTTACGATGTGGGACTTTCAACTCACATGTGGACATAACAATCTCCCCCTCCACATTGTGTCCCATCATATCGGCTGGCTCCCCCTAAGCCCACATACTTTACCTTGGTCTACTCTGCCACAAGGGCCCTTTTCATCATATCTGAGCCTCACAATGGGGAGACGCGGTCATGATCCCGGTCTTACCAGCCATAGGAGAATACCCGACCCACTTAACCAGGAGAATCTACCGAACTAAGGCTCTGATGCCACTATTGGGGAGATCCGGGCCTTACCTAGGAGGACCACCAAAGAAAAGCCCATACACATATTAGAGCTCACCTTTGACCCACTAGGCTAGTCTTTTGGGTCAAAGGTGAGCTATAATGTGTGTATGAGCTTTCCTTGGGTGCTCCTCCTAGGTAAGGTCCAGATCTCCCCAACAGTGGTATCAGAGCCCGATGTGATGAATAGGGGGAGCCAGCCCGATGTGATGGGACTCAATGTCGAGGGGGAGATTGTTATGTCCACATGTGAGTTCAAAGTCCCACATCGGAAGAGTATTGAGTATAAAGAGGGTTTATACACCCATTGGACCCTAGACCCAATAGGCTAATCTTTTATGTCAAAAGTGGGCTCTAATGTGTGTATAGGCTTTTCTTTGGTGCTCCTCCTAATAAGGTCCGGATCTCCCCAACACTACAACCGTTTGTAGCATAAACACCTACTTCCTTATTGTAGGTATGCCAAGTCTCCGAGCCTCTACGCGGTGGGGCTGATCAACAAGCCGATGGCACCAGGAATGACACTAGACAACTATGCTCAACTACGTGACCACATCGGACGGTCCTCAAGGAGCCACCAAAGAGGACTACCAGAGATTTGCAAGGCTCAGCTTGACTTGTTCGGTCGAGCCACTTTTGGGTGGGCTTATTGGACTCTCAAGAATGTCAACAATCATTGGAGCATGGAGTGGATGATCAAAAATGGCTACATCAACCTTTGATTTTATGTAAGTTCGTGGTCTTGTTTATGTCTCTATCGCCCTTGTAATTGCAGTAAGCTAATCCGTCGGTCCGTTTTCATGTACTGAGTGATTCGTATGCAATAGGGTCAATTGCTATCCTTTGCTATTAGTAAAAAGAATCACTTTTATTATTAGGGGTGTACATTTTGAACCCGAAACCTATCACATAGCCCGGACCGAACTGAAACCGAAAATGAAATACGAAGAAGAACCGTGTTTAGTGGTTTGGTTTTTAGTTCTTGAATTTAGAGAACGATTTAATTATGGTTCGGTTATGGTTCCTAAAATTTAAAACCACCGGTTAATCGAAACCAGTTCTTCAACTTTGGATGTGCTTCTCACCTTAATATATCATATGATGTGGGTCCATTTGGTGCCCATATCGACACATCTTTACTCATATTTAGTGCTGAATATCACTCGTTATGTGAGTGTTTAGAAACTTTTGGTACCACTTTACCCTTTGGGTATGTTTGGTGTATATATATGCAGAAAACATGTGAGAATTGAGCAAAATGAATTGGAATCACAACAGAATTTTTCAGAGAGCACAATTTTCTCATATTGAATTGAATGTGACATAAAATTATATCAAATCGAAGATAACTGGTCGAACTACAAATCTTCCTCTAAGTCTAATGGGAAGGAGCTCAAAAAATCATTAAAAATTTGTTTTTATTTTAGTTTTACTGTTTACCCAAAAAAAGATTCTGAATTAGACCCCATTTTGCTCCCTGTGGGTTCGACCCGAGTTTGGGAAAGGAGACGTAGAGCAGTGCGCTAGACGCTAATTCCCATCTATACGAAAAAAAATGACAGATAAATATGTTAAATTATACATAAATCACATTTATGTATGTTAAGAACACTTTCTCCATTGTGACCTCGTGAAAACTGTTTACATGCACCAACCGTCGGTTTTCGTCAACCCCTCCACACCTCATCACGTTTGTCAACTATAAAAATCTCTTTACGACCTTAAACAAGCTCTCAAGGCTTGGTACCAACGGTTTTCTCAGTACATATTATCTCAAGGGTTTCGTACCAACATTTGTGATGACTCTATTTATATTTCACCGGAATACTGATAATGCATACTTACTCTTATATGTTGATACTCTTATATGTTGATGATATCGTTTTAGCCGCATCAAGCACGAACGTACTTAATATAAGCTTGTGTATAGATTTACCACGGTCTTTAGTTTCTAGAGCATTAAATAATTTGACTTCCATTCAAATGTGGACATTGGAGTTTTGAGTTTACACAATTCAAACGTCAACGTCAACGTCAACTATATGGTATAGTGCCAACCCCATTATTGATATCGTCAACTACAATTTGCAATTCCTAGTGGAAGCCATGAACAATTTGAATGTTGACCACGATTGGTTTGACCTAGCTAGTCCATGCATGTACACGAAAGACCTTTAATATTGTACTCATGGTGTTGTGACCCAATCTGGTTCTTCGATTTGGAAGATGAGTCGACCACTTAATCAAGTGTATAGTTTTATTTTTGGAATAAACATATGATTGATTTGATTTTGAATTATCTATAGTTACGTCGATGAGTTTAAATATCTTGTGATTAAAATGCTCTTATTCTTTAAATTATTGCATGGAAAGAATTTGATTTGTTTTTTTTAGTTTATAATGATTTTCTCTTCTCATTTGTTTGTGTGGGCTTATTAAGAATAATTTGAGACTTAGGTCATCTTTACATGCGCGTCATTGCCATCACGGGCGTGCACATTTGGTAGAGCACATGAGGTGCGAGCGATACTGAGAATTGTCAACTATTCTTACGAAAATAATATTCACTTGTTATTTTTATTGGAAAACTTGACTTTGGTCTTCTGACCGTGTTGGCATTGAATGTCGTGTTTGTTGTCTTGCGTGGACTTAAATGACGCGATGACTTTGGACAGTTGCAGAGCTTGAGGGTGGATCGAGTACGAAAATAATCTCTCTCGATGCCAAAGCTCTTACTCTCTTCCAGTAGTCTTGGAGTTCTCGATTGCTCGTTCTGACAGCTTCGCTCACTGTCCGTTCTATCGGTGTGACTAGTCTTCACGAGTTCATACTTTTCCATTCGTTCATGGATTTTTTCTTCATGCTTCATACTCTGTTGTGCAAGTGGGCTCATGTCAAAAACACAACTGCGTTAACCTTAGTGGAAACTGGCAAAAGATCATCCACCACGCTCTAACCGGAAAATTGTTTTCAAGTTTGTGGTCACCATACGGATGCAACATACGTGGTTAGGAAGAATTCTTTATCAAAATTTCGTTGATTCTTGCGAATACCAAAGATGATAGATTTGAGGGAAACCTCGATTTTTTTATTAAACTTCAAAAACTAAATAACATAAACGTATGCCAGTGTTTAAATAGACAAAACTTAATTGCAGAAAAGAAAATTCTAAATTAATTGGAAAAAGGAAATAAATTATCAAAATTATCAAAAGTGCCCAGAACTTAGGAAATTGCGATTTTGACCCCAAAGATGACCTCGGATGACCGAAATCCATTGTACATCATGGAAAAGCAATGAGTTTTGCTCAGAACGCCGTTTCCGCCTAGAAAACACTAGTCATTTGTCGAAATCCGACACCTTCCTGATTTGCACTGCATCACATACCATGACGATGTTCCAATTCGATTTCAGTCACTTGCTCAAGTTAGTCTGTGATATCGACATCCAGGTTCTTAAACAAAGTATCATCTGTGTTTATCTTCACCCATCTTGGGACGACGAAATCCAAGGCTCTTGACGCCGACCTCAAGATTGACGAAAAATGGGGAACCGTCTCATCATGCATACCACAAAAATGCCACATATCCACGAGCATAACTCCTCGATGAAAAATAGCATCTCTCGTTATGAGTATTCGAGGTCACGTTGACTCTTATCTCTAACGTGCTACTATTCCGTCGTGTATAAATATCTATACACTATCAAATACAATACATACCATTTCATTTAAAAAAAATTCCTCTCACACATCTGAAAATATTTACTTATATTACCATAGTGCTAGGAGAAGCAATGAGTCAATGACCACTACGTCCTATGCAGACACACTGAATAATAAAATAAACCCAAACATTCAAATCTGGCTTCTTAATTGGTCAAACTTGAAGATCTATAAATATTGTACATCTTGATGCATAATCATTAAACATTCACCAAAGAGAGAGATATAGAGAGACAGAGTCCAATGGGTATGATCCATTTTCAGGTGTCCAGCACAACAAAGCTGCTCTGTTTCTTTGTTCTGTTCATCTCTGTTTCAAGCACCAGAACTCTACAATCGACCCAGAACTTGGGAATCAAAGCCGTGAACTTGGGTGGCTGGCTCGTCACCGAAGGCTGGATCAAACCTTCCCTCTTCGACGCCATCCCCAACAAAGATTTCTTGGACGGAACTCAGCTTCAGCTCAAATCCGTGACGGTGGGGAAGTATCTCTGCGCCGAGCTCGGTGGAGGGTCGATCATAGTCGCCAACAGAACATCTGCTTCCGGGTGGGAGACGTTCAGAGTAAGTACTGCATCTGAAAGATATGAATCTGTTCACCAGCTTAAATAACATAACATAACAGTCTGGGCCTCCACCTATCAGCTTCTGATGTCGGGTTGTTTCTGGGTTTTGCAGCTGTGGAGGCTGGACGAGTCCACGTTCCAGTTCAGGGTGTTCGACCAGAAGTTTGTGGGACTGAGAGGGATCGATGCTGTGGCAGTCGCGGACAGCGCTGCTGCTGCGGAGACATTTAAGATAGAGAGGAAGGCGGGGGACCCGAACCGGGTAAGGATAAAGGCGCGGAACGGGCAGTATCTGCGGGTGAAGACCGAGGAGGCGGTGACAGCGGACGGGAGCGGGGACGGTGGATGGGGAGACAATGATCCTACGGTTTTTGTGATGACCATAGCCAGAAAATTGCAAGGAGAGTTTCAAATCACCAATGGTTATGGACCCATTAAAGCTCCACAGGTTATGCAGGTACAATATCACCAAAATAAGCACGATTTGCACATAAGTAAACTCGACATGTTTTAGGTCGTGAGCTCACTCTGAACTCTTACTTATGTTTATTTTTGCATTATAAGTACGTTCAACATTTTATCTAAATTAGTAACAGAATTACGGAATGAAAATAAGAATTTTGAATAAGCTGGTAACGTGAAAAAAGTTAGGTAGCCCCAATTATCCCATATAATTATTCCCATTTGCCTTGTTAGTTTCACTACCTATGACTTCAAATTGAGGCTTTATCATGTTTTGTGTCTAAAAGTTGTGGTATTATTAATTTTAGGGAAAATGACACTTTTGTGTACATGAATATACACTCTTGACACTTTCATATCTTACTTCTTTTTTTTCAGTACTCTGAAATACATTTTGGGACACTTTACTCCTAAAATACTAGAAATACCCAAAATACCCTTGAGTTGAACCAAATTAAAACTGGTCTAATTTCAATTGTATAAAAAGACGAAATTACCCTCAAATATTCATCGAACTTTCGAGTGAATGCCACCTTTTCAACTATTCATCTCCTCCTCCGCCGCCGCGCCCTCCTCGCCGACGTTTCTCCCACATC
The DNA here is from genome assembly GCA_963920655.1 of Geranium rotundifolium. Lineage (NCBI taxonomy): Eukaryota > Viridiplantae > Streptophyta > Magnoliopsida > Geraniales > Geraniaceae > Geranium > Geranium rotundifolium. The sequence continues at coordinate 36,182,578 of OY987315.1, forward strand.
CATCGTCGGCGTTTCTCCGGTATGGTGTCCGAGTCCTCGTCGGTCCATCGCTCCCGTCCCCTCCTCTCCTCCTCCTCCGATACCCATCGCATGGTGGTGCCGCCGTGGGTCACGGAGCTCCGCCACGGCGGCACGCCGCCGTTGGCCCGGAGGACGTCACTTTAATAGAGTTTCGGTACCTCTCGAGACACTCGTCATGGACCTCCGAGAAGATTCTCGGCGTTGAAAACGGTGTTGTCATCATCGAGAACGAATCACCGGATTTGCGAGCTGAGGCGGAAGCTCTCGCCCACGATTTGCGAGATTCGGAGTCCGGAGGGGTGGCCCGTCTGGTTGGGTATGTGAAAATAGAACACTCTTGTAGTAAGTAAAAGTACTCTGTTTTCACATACCCAAAACAGAACACTCCATGCCACACGTAACATAACAAAATGAAGCTCCCTTTTATGCTTTGTTTCTCTCTTCTCGACCCACCAACAGTCCGCAACTCTCTCCGGCGGTTCCAGTTTTGCTTCATGAGAGCTTCCTGAAACTCCATGGTTGTTAATGTACCCGTTTGACCCTAGGTTTCGATTTGGGTCTCGACGGAATCGAAGTGGTTGTTGGCGGTCGCGAAGTAGAGGACGGAGGCGAGGGTGAGGAAGATGAGGGGACGGCGGAGGAGGAGGAGAAGAGGGAGGTAGAGAGAGTGACATTCACTTGAAAATTTGATGAATAGTTGAGGGTAGTTTCGTCTTCTTACACAATTAAAATTGGACCAGATTTAATTTTGGTTCAACTCAGAAGTATTTTTAACATTTTAGGAGTAAAATGTTCCAAAATGTAATTCATAATACTAAGAAAAGAAAAAAAAAATGTAAGATATGAAAGTGTCAAAAAATATATATTCAAGTATACAAAAGTGTTCTTCTCCTTAATTTTACTATCAAATGATCAAAAGTAGGCCTATTGTATTTGTCAAAGTCAGGACCTTCCATATTTAATACAGCCTTAGTAGACTTGTCCAAAACATGAAAATCACTCATTTGATGTTCTGGATGGTTGGACTTTTTTGTCAGCAACATCATTCCAAAATTTGCAAGTCAAACTCTAAAACGTTGACTTTTAGCCGTCAAGAAAGTCTCTAACTCATACTCGCTAATTATCGATTAATCTCTCTCTCCGCCCAGCTACAGGGCCTAACGTTTTTTAGAACACTACTTATAGACATTTGAAAATGTGTTTCAGGCGCATTGGAGCACATACATAGTGGAGGCGGACTTCAAGTTCATATCAGAAAACGGGCTAAACGCGGTGAGGATCCCAGTTGGGTGGTGGATAGCGAGCGACCCGACGCCCCCTAAACCTTATGTTGGTGGATCCTTGAAAGCACTGGACAATGCTTTTACATGGGCACTGTACGTATTTTTCACCATCAACGAAGGCGACGACAACAACAAGAATTATTATTATTAACAAATCGAATGATGTTAACATGTCAAGTGTTTTTTGCTGCAGAAAATACAAGCTGAAAGTGATAATTGACCTGCACGCAGCAGAAGGTTCTCAGAATGGCAACGACCATAGCTCTTCAAGAGATGGTTCTCAAGAATGGGGACTCACTGATAAGAACATACAAGACACTGTTGCTGTAATCGACTTCTTAACTTCGAGGTAACATCTCTAATTCCAATCTATTGTCTGTTACCCCTCAGAGAAATTTCTGATGCTACTCTTTATCGACAACTCGTTGGCTATGGTTTACCTCACTATCACTCGTCCAGACATTACTTATACAGTTCATATTGTGAGTCAGTGGGCTCCTCCCACTACTCAATATGAAGCTGTTCTTCAGATACTTTGGTATGTTCGAGACACCTTGTGGTACAGTATGCATTTCTCTCATGACACGCCATTGGTCTTGCATGCTTATTCAGATGTTGATTGGACTGGTGATCACACTGATAGACGTTTCACTACTGGCTACTGTTTTTTTCCTTAGTGATTCTCTTATCTTGGAGGAGTAAGAACTAAACTATTGTTGCCCACTTTAGCGCTGAGGCAGAATATCGAGCTCTCGCTGATATTACTACTAAGCTCCTTTGGTTACAATATTTGTTACATGATATGGGTATTGTTCACGGTTCTGATACTACTGTTATTGTGACAATCGAAGTGATATCTAGATTGATCTCGCTGATACTACTTCTGAGCTCCTTTGGTTACAATAGTTGTTACATGATGTGGGTATTGTTCACGGTTCTGATACTATTGTTAATGTGACGATCGAAGTGCTATCCAGATTGATCACAACGGCGTCTTCCATGAACGTACCAAGCGTATAGAGAATGAATGTCACTTCGTACGACATCATCTCGCATAAGGCACCATCGCTCTTCCCTCTGTCTCCTCTGATGATCAGAATGTTGATAGTTTCACCAAAGCACTACTCCCCGCACGGCTCGGTTTATCAGTTCGCAAACTCGATTTCAGCTTAATTTGTGCCACCATCTTGAGTTTGAGAGGGCTTTTTAGTTCTAAAAATACCCTCTCCATCCGACTAGCACCTGACATATTTTAAAACATGGGTTGTTAACAATATGAATATGTACTTCCTTATTATAGGTATGCCGAGTCTCCGAGCCTGTACGCGGTGGAGCTGATCAACGAGCCGGTGGCACCGGGAGTGACACTAGACAACCTGACCAAGTTCTACAAGTCCGGTTACGCCGCCGTGCGCAAGCACTCCCCCACGGCCTACGTGATCATGTCGAACCGGCTCAGCGGGCCCGACGCGAGGGAGCTCTTCCCCCTCGCCAGCGCCTCGCCCGGGTCGGTCATCGACGTCCACTACTACAACCTCTTCTCCTCCATGTTCGACAACCTGTCCGTGCAACAGAACATCGACTTCGTCCACGGCCAGCGCACCGACGAGCTCAACTACGTGACCACATCGGACGGCCCTCTCACGTTTGTGGGCGAGTGGGTCGCCGAGTGGCAGGTGCAGGGAGCCACCAAAGAGGACTATCAGAGGTTTGCCAAGGCTCAGCTCGACTTGTTCGGTCGAGCCACTTTTGGGTGGGCTTATTGGACCCTCAAGAATGTCAACAATCATTGGAGCATGGAGTGGATGATCAAAAATGGCTACATCAACCTTTGAATTGATTGTTATATATATATATAAGTTGATGGAATAAGCTAATACCAACTTTGATGCAGCAAATTTGAGTTTACTAATCGGGTGGCGATTCCCAATTCCCCGTTAATAACATGAACGGAAATTATTACGTTCTCAACCTAAAATAATATATAGGGATAATTTATGTTCATCACGATGAATTATGACACATTTGCATGTCAATATAGTGAACTTATTAACGTGTAACTTCAATATGGGGAACTATTTTTACGTGTCATTTTACCCTAACGCCGTTAAAACAGCTGGAAAATGCACTGTTTAACTTTCAAATTTTATTAAAAGTTGAAAATACCCCTATATTTAAAAATAAATAAATATTTTTTTAACATATTATTTAAAATTTTAATAAAATGACAATACGATCATCTCATATCAAAATTAATTCTGTTAAAAACAGTGATGTATAAAAATAATTCTCCATACTGAAGTGACACGTTAATAAGTTCGCTGTAATAATCGACAGAGATAGTTATTATTACACAAACACCAAATTGGCCCAACTTGACGACCATACTCTGGTTTTTTTGGTAGCGACGCGACGTCACACACACACTCCATGTGACCACCGACTCCACTGGGCCCCAGCCAGCTGTCTCCCCCAGCAATCATCCCCTACACCCGTTCCCACCGCCAGCCACCACCCACGATCCCGACACGTGTCCGATCACCCAAACGCTCCTTCATCAAAACACACTCGCTCGCTCACGGTCACAATCACAGCCTCACAGTCACATTTCACTCTCTCTCTCTCTCGACAATGGCGAGACTCGCGTTGCTCGTGGCTCTGTGTGTCCTCCCGGCGCTCGTTAGCGCCGTCCGCCCCATGAAGAGCTCCTACGAGGTCATCGGCCGCGTCTACTGCGACACCTGCCGCGCCGGCTTCGAGACCTCCGCCACCAACTACATCGCCGGTAACGATCTCACCTCACTAACTCTCAATACTCTTCTCTTGTATAATGTTTCGTTGATTTGGTTTCAAGATTTACCAGATCTGTTGACGGTCTTCAACTTAATAGTTATTAATTGAACACGGATCTGTGTTTGAAATCGGGTCAATTAATGGAACTGACGTTTCCATTTCTTTATTGCAAGTGAATTTTAAAATAAATGTTGTTGCTTGGTTACTAAGATTGTAGAGCAGAGAGATCTTCAAAAAAAATAAAGATTGTAGAGCAGATTTGTTCCATGTGCACTGTCCTTAATGTGCTGTAAGCGTTTTAATGTCTTCAATTTTGTGCTAGTGTTCTAAAAATGGCTAATTAGTGATTAATGGAGGAGCTGATAAAAAGGGGGATTAATTCGAAAATAAATCCAATTAAAAGATTAATAGGAGAATCAAGCTAGTCGGTGATGGCCTTCTAGGGACTAATTATTAGGGATTGATGCTGAGAAAAGGAGATTAATTCAAAAATAAATCTGAATAAAGGATTAACCAAACAAGTCTGGGAATAAACTAGTCGGTGAGGGCCTTCTAGGGACTAATTATTAGGGGTTGGTGCTGATAAAAAGGGGATTGATTCAAAAAAGTAAATCCGATTAAAGGATTAATCAGACAAATCGGGAATTTTTACAACATTGTGTTCAAGATCTAGAACTTGAGTTGATTTTGTAATGTAGGTGCCAAAGGCTAGAACATAATTGTTCCATGTGCACTATCCTTAATGTACTATAAACATTGTCTTCAATTATGTGCTAGCAGTGTTGTAAAAATTGCTTAGAAGCTAGTCAGTCAGGGTCTTCTACGGGACTAATTAGGGATTAACCCTGATAAAATAGGGGATTAATTCGAAAATAAATCCGATTAATCATTTAATGGGGAATTATAGAGGGTTAATTGGGATTATATTAGCGATGGAAAGAAATTTCCGTCGACCCACATTTCCCTCTTGTAAAATATGCATAGAGATTGATTTGTAATTATCACTAATATATTTGTTCTCCTTTCTTACACACTTCACATCTGTATATATACTCATTCAACATATGAATAAATCAAGAAGTCGGGATTAATCAAAACTCTCTCTTTACAGATTAACCAGACTAGTCTGAATTTTTACAACATTGTGTTATAGAACTAGAATTTGAGTTGATTTTGTAATGTAGGTGCCAAGGTCAGGGTTGAGTGCAAGCACAAGGACACGATGCAAGTCCTGTACAGCAAGGACGGGACAACAGACTCGACCGGAACATACAAGATCTCGGTCACGGAGGACCACGAGGATCAGATGTGCGATGCACTGCTAATCAGCAGCCCGAGGAGGAACTGCGCCACCGTGTCCCCGGGTCGCGAGCGCGCCCGTGTCATCCTCACCAGTGCCAACGGAATCACGTCAGTCACCCGATACGCCAATGCCATGGGATTCGTGCAGGATGAGCCGATGTCTGGCTGTGCCCAGGTCATGAAGCAGTACCAGCTCGACGACGAAGATAATTAGATCGTCTTCTCTTGTATGTGTTTGTTATCTATTACCATTACTTTTCTTGTGTCTTATGTGTTGATGTTTAGAAGACAATGATTGGTTTTCATGTGTTCTAAGCTTCTTAAATTATATATGTATGCAGGTTCTCTTTCTCTCTGTTTAAGCTATACCTTGCAATGCATCGAAATTGTTTGAATAGCAGGAAAGGAATTTTCTAATGCCGCCTAATATAAAACTTATTAAGGAATATTGAGACTAATTGTCACTTTCTTCTTAAAAAGATTTAGCATAATTTAATCTCCACTAAATACGTCAAAATTGGAGAAGAGTTGGGATAATATTTTACCAAAACTCTAGTAAAGACACAGGCAGTGACAAATCCAAAAATTATTTGAGGAGGTATTTAATAAAAATTAATTTAATTAATAAAAGAATTAGTAAAAATATAAATTAAAGTGTAGACTATATATATACAAAAGTATAGACTAATACAAAAGAATTTAATTTACATATACAATAGTATAGACTAATAGAAAAGAAAGGTATTCAAAGAAATATTGTCAAAGCTAATGGCTACTCATTTTATTAGGGGTAATGGCTGATGAAATAAATCTCCTTAATTTCTTAAATAGGATATAATGGGAATTGAAATAATCATCACATACTTATTATTGTTACAAAGATTCGAGTTTTACCTAGAATAGCACATGAGAAAAGTTCATATACACATTAGAATCCACATTTTAAGTTTAGGGTTAAATGTGTATATAAATATTTCTTATATCTCGTAATTTTCATATGTGAGAGGTCGAACTCAAAATAATCTCCCCCTACACGTTGGGTCTCACCACATCGGATTGGCTCCTCTTGAACCCAACTTTTTTACTTGGTCAATTATATCCTACAAGAGCCATTTTCATCCTATCTAAGTCTCACCATGTGGAGAGCCGATCATGATTACGGTGTTACCAGCCATAGGAATACCCGACCCACTTAACTAGGAGAGTATACCGGACCAAGCCTTTGATACCGTTGTTGGGGAGATCCGAGTTTTACATAGGAGGAGCACCCAAGAAAACCCCATGCATACATTGGAGTCCACCTTTGACCCAAAAGACTAGCCTATTAGGTCTAGGGCTCAATGTGCATATAAAATTTTCTTATACCTCGTAATATTCTGATGTGGGACTTCGAACTCAAATGTGTACCTAATAATTATATGAGATATTTGCCACTTCGTCGATAGTTTTTATACTTTTTTATTTCTTAGTTTTTTTATCAACTTCTATTTTTTAGTTGATTCTTCTAAATATCTCATGTCATCTTATCACTAATTAGCCTTTAGAAGAACCCCATGAGTCATCCATCTACGAAAGAGTATTACATCAAAGTGATCTCGTATATTATTCAGGAAAAATGACACTTTTGTCTAACTATACAACATTCCCACTTTCATACCTTGAATATTATTTTTTTTCCTTTCAGTACCCTAATAATCTTTTTGGGACAATTTTCCCCTAAAATAAAAAATACCTAAACTACCCTTCAAATTGAACCGGTTCAATTTCATAATATCTTATTCATCCCGGTCTAGCGAAAAGATCATACCAAAATTTGATTAATATGAATTCTCGTTTTACCCTTTCTTGAATAACAAATTTAACTCACAATTCATGTGTATATTTTTCTTTTCAAATAACAAATTAAAAATTGAAACGATTGAAAAGAAATAATTCATCTCTCTCTTATGAATTAACGATGCTAATTAAAAATATATCATTAATATATATTATATACAAATAATTATTATAAAAGTATGATGAAAAATAATAAAGAGATATTTAATATAATAATTATTTTAATTTTATATTTAAAATATTGAAGAAACCATTCACGTTGGAGGAGATAGAAGTGAAATTGAACCGGACTGATCTTTTCGCTGAACAGGGTTGAACCATATGTTATGAAATTGAACCGGTTCAATTTAAGTGGTAGTTTATGTATTATAGGTATTTTGGGGGAAGATTGTCCAAAAAAAATAATAATTAGGGTACATAAAATGAAAAAATATATAAATTTAGGGTATGAAAATGAATATGCTATATAGTTAGGTACTCTTTTCCCTGCTATTTATTAGGGAAAATGACACACGTACATCCAAAACTTTGTCTTTCTAATATATGTACACTCAAGTTTGATTTTATCCTTCCCACTCACCCAAGTTCTTATTTTTATTATATTTAGTTGCAATTTGAGCCACTAAAAGAGACAAACAAAAATTTAGGTGAACTGAAAAGAATAATTTTAACTCAAGTATGTCTATGTTAAAAAGAATGAAAATTTGGTGTACCAAAATATCATTTCCCACATCATTTACTAACTGAACTCTTAACACAAAAATTTGCTTGCAAGATTCTCTCCATATGCTTTGGCTTAGAATACAATGCTAACAAAAGTAAGATCCAAAACCCATTATTTACCAAACCAAGAAGTGAAGAACAATGTGAGGGAATATTCCTCATTGACATTGCATAGACACTCACACACTCATTGATGATGATAATGATAAGCCACATCATTTTGAAAAGGACTTGCTCTATTTGGGTGCAAATCCAAGGCTCTCAAGCAACATACATGAGGAGGTAGGTGGGAGAGTTTGTTGGTGAAGTGTGTACAAAGAAGGTGCTTAAAGGGCAGGTAAGGTAGTGATGGTGTTTGGTTAGGTGTTAATTGGGGACTTTGAAAGGTTGCTTTGTTTGGTTCTCTTAAACAACTATTATATTTTTGCATTTATGGCCTACTTTGAATTTTTTGGTCCCAATCACTTAACCAAACGTTGTTAACCTTTGTTACTTGAACTAGTTTTAATGAATACTTCAAACTGCACAAAATATAATGTTTTTGAGTGACTATATTGATTTTTTTTAATTTGATTGAAATATAAGTCGAAATTATTTGTTATTCGAAACTCAAAATACATTTTTAGGAAAAATATACATATAATTATTCTTAACTAAATATCATTTTCGCTTAACTATATCTCAGTTGATTTTGATCTTTTAAATATACCAAACTATTTTTTTGAGTTGTGAATGAAAAATGCTATGTTTTAAAATAAAAAGTGAAATAATTTTAGTCACTTCATTAATTTTCAAAACATGCATCGTCTCTCTCTTCCCCTTCCACTTATTCACTTATTCACCTTTTTAGGTCATATAATTAACTCCCCGTCCTCCTTCGGCACGGAGAGGATAAGAGCACGTTTTGAATATTATAAAATGATTGAGAGTATTTTAGACTTTTTATTTTAAAATTTAACATTTTTCATTTACAATTTTGAGGGCGTCGAAAAACAATAATTTAGTATATTTCAAAAACTCAAAACCCTTAGATGTAACTTTTTTTTATCAGCAAATTGTATCAAAAGTTGGGTTCGACTATGTTATGATGAAACAAAACAACATCAACCTTGTGATTCTTAAGAGTTTTTAAGAAAACTGTGTCGATAACGGGCTCAAGACACACATTTATGTAGAAGGGAACCCAATGTTACCGCTTGACCCCCACCGGAAGAGAGAGACCCAACAGAAGTTGAGACAGAGATTCAACATAGATTGGGGACAAATACGAGATACCGTAGCGTGATTCGAACTCAAACCAGTATATATTACTGAAAATATAAAAATCCTTTAAAAAAACAAGAAAAAGGAAAGCCTTGGAGAATCCACAGAAGCCCCCAAATATTAATCGTCAGCATTGGTTAGCCAACTGTGGAGAAACAAAAAAACTTGGTGAAAATTGTCATCGAGCTGTTCCGCCACACGCACAAGCCTACAAATGCGACTCTGTTTTCGTTTCTCTCTCGAAATGCACTCACAAACTTGATCATCTCCTTCTCCGTCGACCCTTCTCGTAATAAACCCCAACCCCTCTTCCCCATTTTTGCCCTCAACCTCGGTTTCATCGCTTCTCCTGTATATAAAGGTCCGCTTTTTTATTCTCCTCCATTTTTCTCTGCACCTCTCGATCTCTCTCCTGCTGTTTTCTCTGCGTTTTGGCTTCGGGGTCCGTGTTGTTTTTGCGCCTTTAGCCTCTCTTGAATCGTAGGTATTTGGTTTTCCGATTATTGGTTTCTGGGTTTTGTGTATTGTGTTTGTATTTGTGAACATTGTTGTGAGCTGTTGTTGTGCTAGCGAAATAGTCTTGTGGGTATGGGTAAATTTTGATCTTCTGCTGTGGGATCGAGTTTCTGGGTTTGCTGTGATCTGAACTCCAGATAAGCATGTGGGTCTTTGGTTTTTCCTGTTATTGGTTTCTGGGTTTTGTGTATTGCGTTTGTATTTGTGAGCATTGTTGTGAACTATTTTTGTATTAGGGGAAATAGTGATGTGGGTATGGGTCAATTTTGATCTTCAGCCGTGGGATGAGTTTCTGGGTTTGCTATGATTTGACCTCTACATAAGCCTGTGGGTTTTGTTCCAAGCTTGCTCTTTTGCTCAGGTTTTCTGAATGTTGATGTGATTTTTTTATTGTAGTGGCATATTAATCACGTGGATATTGTAAATTTGGTCAATAGATGTGTTGAACAGGATTTTGGTTTCATCTTGATATTGTTTGTCCTCCACTTTTTTGTGACCTTGAGTAGAGATCTGTGGTTCTCCAATGTTTGACTCGGTGTTATAAAAAACGCTAGGCACTAGTCGCGCGGCGAGGGCCGTATGGAGACTAATCGGAAAATAAATTGGATTAATTGGGAATTATAGAGGATTGATTGGGGATTAATCGGACAAGTCGGGGATTTTTAGAACACTTTTGACTGATACCTTTTGGTTGTTCTCCTTGTCCATACTGAATCCTTTTTCTTTTGTTGGCCATGATCACCGATTGAGTGAACTTTTTCCATGATATGTGCTCATCTTTTGTGTGCGTTGATTAAACTTTCAAGTTGTTGGTTCTCTCACCCACAATATGGGTATTGATTTATGGGACGGTAAACTATAATATCTGTACAAATACCTGTTTGGATGCATTCTTTTTTGGATTTCTTCACTTTCCTTTTAGGCCCCTAAATCTGTTTTTAGTATTATCTAATAAGTTGCTACTTGATGTTGTGAAAGGGAAGGCCATTTTGTATTATTTGTGCTCTAACATCTCGGCTATCTTTGATTCCAGAATGGCTGCAACAGCATTTCACCAATCTGTCGGGATTATCCATTCCCATCGGTGTCTGGACAACTCTGGCTTTCCCCGGGAGTTTGGGAATAGTTCGTTGAGGTTTATGTCAAAAAATTTCAAGATTCAAATTAAGCAGTTAAGAAGCGGAAGTCGTAGCTCTGGTAAGATGACTTTTGGGGCAATTCAAGCTTCCACTTCTGAAGCTACTGTGTTTGATCCCTTGGCCAACCAGTTCCAGAAAACCACCAACGACTCTCCAAGGAAATCAAGTATGCCATCATTCTTGTACAATCTAATTTTTTGCTGAGAAAATTTAGTAGAGATGATTTATCCATCAATTTATACAAAGATGACAGATATAATTCAAACCCAAATGGACAAAGTTTTTCTCTGAAATATTTGAATAAACTAAATTGACGATGATACATAACTTTTAGCATTTCTACAAAAGGCTGAAGTCCCTCTAGTAATTCTGATTATTCTATGGTTCTTATTGTTATGTAAGAGGAAACGTCTTTAATCTTGATCCGACATGGTGAATCATTGTGGAATATGGAGAACCTTTTCACCGGTTGTGTTGATGTTCCGTTAAGCCAAAAAGGTGTGGAGGAGGCAATTGAAGCTGGTAAGAAAATCAGCAACATACCCGTCGACATGATATTTACATCTGCACTTGTTCGTGCACAGATGACTGCAATGCTTGCTATGACACAGCATCGTCGCAAGAAGGTACTTTAGTTATTAGGTTATAGAAATTCCACTTTTTATTAAAGTTGATTTTAATTCTTGGTAGTCGGTACAATTCCATAATAATTGGTCCCTTAATTTCCATGTGATTAGTAGTAATAAGTACACTCCAGATAGTTTATTTTGTTGGCTAAGTAACATTGTGATATTTAATGTCCACTCTAAATTGAATTAATTTTCAAGATGAATGAGTGGTAATTGGTAATGAGAAACACATTGAAAATATGTTGTTTGATGGATAAACTAAAACGGAAAAAGGAGAAATAAAAACAGGCTTTTTAGTTGGGTGTGACTCTTCCCTTGATATGTGGCCCTTTCTTTTTAAATGCTTTCCATGTGGGTTTTAATATCTTCCTCTCATGTGTCTACACGTGGGGCTTAATTCTTAAATCTCTCACGCTTATATGCGTGAGCTTAACTTCAACACTCGCCCCCACGTTTAATGTGGGTCGTAACTGAATTGGACTTCTGCATATGCACCAGAGACCACAGGGGAGACAGGCATAAGGAGGCCCACAAGCACAAGCCCAAATTGACCTGGTTCTGATCAATATTTCTATCTTCACTCAAAAAAGCAGGCATAAAAGATATGTTAAATTAGGTGCCACCATGTAGAAACCTATTAATCATCTAATCTCCTATAGGTGCCGGTCATTATGCATAATGAAAGTGAGAGGGCAACAGCTTGGAGTCAGATATTCAGCGAGGACACCAGAAAGAAGACCGTTCCAGTTGTAACAGCATGGCAACTGAATGAAAGAATGTAATTGTTTTGTCGCGATATAGTTTACTTGGATAAAAGAAGCAAATGTTCTTCTAAGCTATCACATCCAAACATTTTCTTGCCTAATTTATTAACTTTATCTATTTAGGTATGGGGAACTGCAAGGTCTGAACAAGCAGGAAACAGCTGAAAAATATGGAAAGGACCAAGTTCAAGAGTGGCGTCGGAGTTATGACACACCTCCACCAAATGGAGAGAGTTTGGAAATGTGTGCTAAAAGGGCTGTCGCTTATTTCAGAGAGAATGTATGGTTCCTATCTAATCATCCTATTTTTTGGATTTTACCCACTGCTTAGTTTAGTGTTTTATATTCATATCAGTATGTTCACAAACCTTATATGTTAAGACATTTGCTGTTATTTGAGCATGATTTGCAATACCATCAATCTGTTAAGTGAACGCGAAGTTTTTGTTGAGGCAAGTTATCTACTGGTATTTGACTTCTGAAGTGTTGTGCTGCAGATTAAACCCCAACTTTTATCTGGTCAGAATATAATGATTGCTGCACATGGAAATTCTCTAAGGTCAATCATTATGTATCTAGACAAATTGACTTCAGAAGAGGTGACTTGACCAACGCTATTATTAAAATCATTCACCATTTTGGTTTCCTCACTGTTTGCATATGGAAAACATAGTTATTTTGTTTCTTTTATTTGCCTACTCATTTATAACAGGTTATTGATTTGGAACTTGCAACGGGAGTCCCTATGCTATACATATTCAAAGAGGGAAAGTTCATCAGAAGGGGAAGCCCTGTATCTCCTACAGAGGCTGGCGTCTATGCTTACACTAAGGTCTGCAAATTTTTCTTATATATGTTCTAAATCTGTCGGCACACTCTTATTTTATTTACTTAATGGACATGCTTAAAAGTGTAGTAAAAAGTCACTGCTGTCATCTCTACTTTGTGCAATGTAAAGATATGCGAAACTGGTTTAGCTTACAAGCTAGAGCCTGTTTGGTACATTCAAAACTTTATTTCCCTACGTTTAGGCTTTTTTCAGTGAATGATTAGTTTCTGGTTGGATAACATGAAATGAGAACTGTTAGGCTTGCAATCTCTAATCTTTGCTTGTCAAGTCATTACCAATGTTGGTTGGATTGGATTGAGATTGAATATATTTGTTTTCTTGTTGTGAATAATGCAGGGTCTGGCTAAATACAGGCAGAAGTTGGACAATATGCACAATTAGTGTCTGTCTGTCAAGAGTGCAACCTCCAGGTCTGGCATGCCCAAGTGATAGTGAGTAGGGTACAATAAGCAATTATTTCACCACAAATTGTGTGTAAAATGCTCTTCTGTGTTCATCGTTTGAAATTGTTAAGCGACTTAAAACGACTGGTGTGATATGAAATCAGCATAAATATTGACTCATACTGTTATTGTTAGCTGACTTGCCGCCGTCTTCTTTTATAAAGTATAGTAAAGTTGTTAAATTGGATACTTGCATATAAAATTCAAATCAAATTTATAACCAAATAAGAAAATGAATGATGTATTTAAAAAAAAATAGTTATAAGTGAAGTGAAGTGACATAAAGTTCATGTAATACTGACTATTTATCAAGTTATGGGTCCAATACAACAAATAATTTTACTTCGAAACTAAAATGTCAAGATTTGACGACTTCTTCTGAATCTGACCCACGAGACAGTGATCGTTTTGTTTTCTCGCTGTCACAAGGATCCGAATCTGAGCCTAAATTGCTTGCAATTCCTCTTGTCCAAAAAGAAGGTACCTTCCTGTCATCCTCCTTCATCCTCTCACTATATTTATTAAACTCAAAGCCCTCATTGCCATTTCCACCAAATGCCGACTCAAGCACTTCCATATCGAATAGATCCTCCATTATTTTCATGGTGTTCGGGTCATCAGAGTAAACAAACTTCACTTTTCTGTATGTCTTTGCATCTAAAAAGGGTTTCACCATCTGCAGCAACATATTCTTCTATTAGCTATAAAGAAACTTAGAGTTTGAGCATATTGTCATAAAGTCATTCTATTCAAGATCCCGGCTAGTAAACTTTTACCAATTAACAACAATAAGGCTGGTTTTGACTTTCGTGAAGAAAAGATTTAAATTAATAAATACAATGAAATGTGAAGAGTGAAAATGATTGTACCGTGTAGAAGGGTTCGAAGAACTTGGGTGGGTTGTATAGAATTGCAACTCCTAGGCGTTCTGGATAGTGTTCCTGTAGAACATGAGCCGTTTCGCGAGTCACCTTCAGTGAAATATGAGACATATTGAAACCCTGGAAATCGATCAGCCAAACCATTTGCTCCTGCTCTGCTTGGAGATTTACAATTGCATTCTCCATGCAATACACTAAATACTTAATTTGTCCCTTAGTTGACTTTGTGTTCTGCAGTCACAATGAATAATTCGAATAAATTACCAAAGCCAAAGAAAGATGATGCATAGTGGTTTACACTATTCAAAGTATCTGCAGAATGTAAGTACTATGTAACACCAGATATGTCTTATTTATTTATGTACTTAAAGCAATGATATTGATAGTAAAGAAGCAAAGATTACAGCGGATTATAAAATGTACCTGGCGACTAGGTCTCATGACAAGAACTGTCCTCCCGTGCTTGTCAGCATAGTTTGTTCTGTAGATTTTCCCCGTCTCTGCTTCATGGGCAACATCTTCCTATAAAGTCAAAATAATGGAAAATATAAAACAAGGATAGACAACAAAATTGGGTTATAGCCCAAGTTCAAACCAATTCTAGTATCATGTAAAAATTGTCAGCGAAACCCACATCAGAAAGATGTGAATCAAGAGACCAACTTAAATAAGCTTTTAGGCGGGTCGGGTTTTAACATAATATAATAGCTCGGTCCATCTCCATCTCCACCTACACCCTTATATGTCATATTGTTTTGGGCCAAGGGCGCACAGTCCACGTGCAAAGTCTCACATAATGTGGATCCTCAGTCTAGGAAACCAGAAAAATAACCAAAGAAAAAGGCACGCGCCAATTACAAAAATTATGTCGGGAAGATAATGATAGCATACCCAACGAATCTCTTCTGGTTTGTACACGGATTTCCATTTTAAGGTCTCTTTCAGCATTTTAGCGGCCTTTTTGACATTCCAGGTTCTTGCTCTTAAATATCTCAGGATTTCAGCATCAGAACAATAAATGGCCAACTTTTCTGGCAATGGACCAATCAACTTTCTCACCTCATTAATCTGTAAGCATGGAAGCACCATTGGATAAGAAACTAGCTAATATACGCACAATTGTAGTCACATTTGCATGGTCCAAACCAAAACTTTAAGCAAATAATGTAGAATGCTAATTCGAGATACCTTTGACTCCTGCTCTTCAGATGTCAAAAGCTTCTCGCAACCATTCGAAGGCAAGTTCTTTAATTCCGTACTCATAACTTTCAGAAATGCTTTGCTGCATGTCGAGTGAAATTTTCAAAAGTACATTATCATGGTCTTGGTCAGTATTTACAAATCTTCGGTTCAGCAATGATAGGACAAAAATGCAATTTCTGGAATCCTATTTTTTTAAATACAGATCAAACTTACAAACAAGCCAGAAGTTTTATAATGTGTGTGAATGTCAGGTAACAAAATCTCTGTTATAGTTCAGAATAACAGATATCTGGTTGCAACTTGTTCAACTGAATCAAACCATTTTTCTTTTTTTGAATCGCATCATTAGGCATTCGTAAGTTTGAAAATTCTGCCTCCACTACAGAGATTATAAATAGAATATACAAGTCTTGTCGTGAAAATTGTGAACATACGAATCTTTATATAGGAATAATTTAAGCTCTCTCTAATACTCCCTCCTACCTAAAATAAGTGACCCGCCAATCAGGGAGAAACGAGCTTGATATCTTCACATTCTGAGTATGTTGCATTTTCAATTTTTAAATAATTGTCGCATCTTTCGTGTTATTTGGCATCCCATATAGAGCAGGTGGAGAGGAATAAAGGATATGAAAAAAATTTCACAAACTCGGTTACTTACTATGAGATATCGGGTTCTCTTTTGACGAACTCCAAACTGATATTGGAGAGCTCTCTAGTTAATCGACCCCTCAACCTATTTCATGCCCGAAATCACAAATTTGGGGACCATATTACGTTATATGGTTCGCAAATTGGTATCAATACTCTCTTGATTCCTACACTCCCAAGACACGGAACAGTACACTCAACAGAATCAATAATCTAATCTTGTACACGACAGAACAATTTTTTTGTGGAATGATGATATCTTAGCGCAAACTCATTATTACCGGTTCCACTTGAATCAAAGGTGCAAGATTTTATTTGTTATGATCTATGATCTATATCTCTAACCACCCACTAAACACCTTTATCTATCTACTGATTTCAAATCCATACTTTGCATAATTATATTAACAAAAGTTGAAATTTCACATCACCCCCAAACTAAGCCACTGGTCTAATCATACACAAGCACTTCAAAATCATCACCACCATATTAAAATTATACATAAAACTTATTTCTCTAGCCTCCAAGCTCCAAACCAAACATTTCAGAACTAAAACTGAAACAACCCACAATTTTTTTTTTTGAAAAATCCCAAATCCCATCCATAGCAAACTCATCAAGCCACCCAAATCGAAGAAAAACCCATCATTTTCAGTACCAAAATTTTCTAAAATTTGCAGCCAAAACCAACCAACCAAACACAAAGCAATGAATATATCCCAGAAAATGACAAATTCAACAAATGGGAGCTCGACCCAAAGAAGAGGAGTTGCTAAGCTAAGCATCAAAATTACCAGAATGATTAAAGAATCAGAAGCTTGAACCTTGCGGAGCTCCCAAGCTGGCACGAACCGAGAGAGGTCAACGGTCAAATGGGTTTGCAAAAAACATTAAGAATAATGTATGTATTAATATTATTTTTCAATAAAAATAATAGTTAAAACTTAAAACTGTGAAATAAAATTTCAGTTAATGCGTATTTATGGCCGAGACTTTTTTTTTCTTCAAGGATCAAGAAAATCGTGACTCGTATTGCCTTTATTTTTGGACCGTTTCTGAAGATTTTTGGGTGCTACCACATTATTATTTGGGGTACCCTTGAAAGGTCAAAATTACCCCCCTTGGAAAGAGATATTACAACCTTTATTTTGAAAATCGTCACGAGAAATTAAGAGGGCGGGAACTGCGGAACTTGAAAAATTAAATTATAAATTTTACGATAATACACGAACATTTATAGCTTAACGATAGAAATTCGATAAATAATCGAGACAAGTTACATTTTCAATAAAATATATTTGCAATCTGGACATTTATTTTTAAATCAGTTGAAATTTTAACATGATTTTAGATCTTTTTGTTATGCAAATATTTGATTAAAATTGTTATAATCTAACACATGTTGAATTGTAGCTAAATATTGGACTATGTTATGAACAAACTCGAGCCTAAACTTTCAAAATTCAATAGGCTCGGGATCTGACTCGCTTAACATTTAATGTACTCGATGGCGGGAAAAAATCTCTTGCGCGACTTCTCGCTCTCGTATGCACGACAAGTGCACCGGCTGTCAAATACTACATGGCGTAAATTTAATGAGAATTTTGGGGTAAAGTTATCATTTTATATAATTTTAACGGTAAGATTTAACGGCACTAACGGAGATAGGAAAAAAAAAATTATGGTACAGTAAAAATAGTTATAGAATTGAAGTGAGGGTTCCCTGTAGTTAGGTGTAGTAAATTGTCATCTTTCTTTAATCTTTCTTTAGTTTATCACTTTTGAACTCGTGTTGTGGTCAACTTTTTCAATATTTTTGTCATGATAAAGTGATTGGAAAAATAACGTTGCTAAAATGTTGAAGTAAAGAAAGCAAATACAAACCGAGACGATGATAATCTCTAACATTGCTAAGATGTTAAGGTAAAGAAAGCAAATACAGATCGAGCGACAAGTTTCTTAATCCATTTCGGTATGTAACAATCTTCATAGAGTACAATCCCAAGTCTAATAAGTTCTTATAAACTCTCTAAATAACATACATACTTCCTACACATTCTCTTAAATTTGAAAAAATCACACAATTATGTTCTTCATGAAGGAATTAACTAACACTTACCTTAAATCAAGACCAATCTCAAGTTCAAGAATAAAAAATATTTGAAAGATAAAAGAAAAATGTGTTGGTCAAAATTTTAGATTGAGACTAAATAATCTCGATGTGCTTTTTCTTTTGACTTTTTTCTCTATGAAATTTTGTATGCTGTTAATTTTGTGATGGCTTGTCAGGTATTGACTTATTCAGGAGTCAAGTTTTGTCGAGTAATTTGTCACAATATTTCAAGCAATCATCTACAGAATGGAACTGCCTTTAATAAATTCAGCGTAGGTGTCTCGATATCATCGAAGCATTAATTATTTTAGACTGTCTATGTAGTTGATATTGTATTGGTGAAAATCTTCATCTTCATTTCTTCGTCATTCTTCATATTTCAATCTTCTCCGCAAGACATTACGTTGGAGAGAATATTCGACATGTTGACCGGTTAAACTTCTAGTCACGATGTCACAAGCAACACGTTTTATGATGACCGCTAGTATGAGATAACAATCTTGAGAATGTTGGTAAGAATGTCTCAACATGTTCAAGATTATTATGTCGAGAACAATTACTTGCGAGAGTAAATTTTTGTTATCCTCTTCTGGGGTCACATGACTTTAATTGGTTAGTAATCTCGCCCGTTATTGGCCTCTAATCCACTTTTTTTATTACCCCACCTTGTCATCATTGTCCCTAATTCTACTTAAAAAATAACTTGTAAAACTTTTATGGATGGAGTATGTTACATAGTGAAATAATCATTAAAAAAGTGATAGGTCCATGTTAGGCTAATTTGCCTCAAAATAGAATTCGATATTTAAACTTGGTAATTGAACATTTCTCTTGATTTTCTTTTATATTTTTAACACAGTACACAAAATTAATTATACTCACAATTTGCGACCGAACTAGTTTAAACAATTAAATCATTTTGTTATATAAATGTACCCACCCTACAAGAAACGTTACCTTTTCTTTTGTGGGTTAAAAACCTACCTAAATGCTAGGATTCTATTTTCCTCCTACGATATAAATAATAATTTTATTTGATTCCTGAAATATTAGGGTCGGCTTCTAGAAATGTTTGGTAAGGAGGCTTAAAATAAATGCATTTTATTTTTCCTTCTTTATTAAGTATCCATCAATGTTCTAAAAAAACGTTAAGTGCTAGTCAAGCAGAGAGAGATTTTTAAAAATTAACAGAAAATTAGTCAAGAATTAATCGGAAAATAAATTAAATTAAAAAATTAATCGGGAACTAGTTGGGAATTAATCAAGAACTAATCAGAAAAGTCAAAATTTTAATAATTTATAGTGAACTTTTAAAGTAAATTTAAGGGATAATGACACTTTGTTACACCTAACTATAGCGAAATGACACTTTCATACCCTAACTACTTTTGTCTCTTTTTAGTACCCTAACAATGTTTTTGTGGCAATCTATGCTAATATGACTAAAATACCCATGGTTTAAGAAATCAGAATAGAACTAGTCCAATTTGGTTTATCTCACTAGATTTGAAATGATTCGAATTTAATTTTAGATTTGGAGGCATAATTGTTGTTACATTAAATATAAACCAAATTGAACGAGAGATAAACAAAATTGAACCAATTCAATTTATGGTTTCTTAAACCAAGGGTAGTTTCGGTATTTTAGACATTTTAGAGCTAGGCGGTCACAAAAAAATTGTCAGGGTACTAAAAAATAGAGAAAAATAGTTAATGTATGAAAGTGTCATTTCACTATAGTTAGGTGTAACAAAGTATCATTATCCCTAAATTTAAGTGTGATTTTAGTAAATTTAATAATTTATAATGAATTTCCAAAGTAATTGTAAGCAAAGGATGGGCTTATATTTGTAAGTGAAAATGGTTTATGCCAAAATTGGCCCTAGATTCTTAACAATACTATTTTAAATAAGGGTGAGTGTGAACCGGATTGGGGTTCCCGATCAAGAATATTGGATCCAACCCGGAAAAAACGAGTCAGGGATATGGAGTCCCATTCCCAAACCCGATTACGTGTGTTCTATCGAATTATGGGACGGGTTAGATCTGAGCGGATCAAACCCGAACTGGCATGATGAGTTTTAGAAATTTTGGAGTTTTTACTGCGCAAAACAATTTTTAGCCCATAAAAGAAGAAAAAAAAATTCAATTTTAAAAGAAGTGATGAACTTTCATTTTTACAAAAAGTAGCGTGAACTTACTATTTTCTTGCAGAATATGTGCGTTTGTCAAAAAATAGTAAGTTCACATCCACCTTTTATATAAATGAAAGTTACATAATATATATGTGTCGGCTGGGTCGTAATCAGGTAAAAACCTACTGTTATTGTGCAAATGTTAGAACAATTCTTACCTATTCATTAAATTTTTCAACGCTCACGATTCAATTACTTAACTCATGGCAAGTCAAAGTAATTTTGTGCAAATCACTTTACAATTGAGACAATTTGCGTCACTAAAGGGGCAGATAGGTTATTTTAGCTTCACCATTTATTCAACATTTAAAATATCAACGAAATTTAAGCTAATCATGATTATCTTCAATTAATATCCATCTTTATTCTAATTTGAATTGCTTATCATAATTTATGGGATTGATCATAATCTATTAATTGATATTAATTTCAAACATGAATCTCTCTTTTTTTAAAATAAACACTAATCTTTATTTTTTTTTTGAAAACAACATGAATCATTTTTAGTAATCATGACTCATGTTACGAAACAATAGCAATGGCGACACTAATGGCATGAAACATTTTCATTAATCATGACTCGTTTTTAATATCACATGACACAAAGGTCAAGACATATCTTAATTTTTCATGACACATTTTATTGTGGCATGACATAAAATTCATGACACGTTATAATAGGTCATGACACATTTCAATGTCTCGTGATACAAAGATCATGAAACAATTTCATGTGCAAGGTATGAATTTTATAAGTTGTGATTTTTATAATGTAAACTGTTTGTCCAAATATGTTTATGTATTCAACTCTATTCATTGGAATTTTAACAATTCTTGACATTTAAATGTATGATAGAATAATAAGATTCAACACCAAAATAGTAATTAAAAAACCTTGCACGATTACTAATTCAAATAAAATATAGTTTAGAATTCCATAAAAGAAAAGCAATTGAAAACAAACAAACATATTGAACTCTAATTTTCTTCATCCCCTACATATTTGTCATTCATTTCGTCATCAAAATCACCTTCTTCTCCACTGCCACCATCATCAGCAGAGGGTTCGTCATCCCCGCTTGAACCGTCTTTTGTTTCTTTTGAGTCTTCATTCAAGTCTGACTCTGGTGGCCACAGTCCAGACGGGTACTGATCCTCTCTATTCGAATCATCAAGATCCTCAGTTTCAGTTTGCTGCTCCGGTGGGTCGCTATATCCCTTACTCGAGTCCGATGAACAAATTGATTAGTTCTCACCGTTTTCTGCTATTTGGAAGTGGTCTGCAAATTTTTAATTTACATTGATTCAATAAAATTTGTTTTACACAATAATTGATGATTGATGTGTGTATATATACGTTTCTTCATCTTCATCATATATATATATATATGATGAAGATGAGAAACGTGTGTGTGTGTGTGTGTATATATATATATAATGGATGTGAAGAAACATGTATATATATGATGGAGATGAAGAATCCTAACTGTAAAAGTTGGTCACCTTCGAGTTTTGTTTTACCGTCTACCAGTGAGTCGTCGTCGATTATCGTTGCATCTATATATATATATATATATAGGAAGCTTCCATTGTTTTTTTGAAGAATATGAAGCTTCCATTGTTGATTTGATTTGAATGAGCATAAATGGTTTTCAAAACATGAATATATTGAATATTTGTGTTTATCACTTCCTTAATTTTAGGACCATTAAACATGAATTATTTAGCAAAAGACACGATTGTCCCTGTTGACCATTTTCAGCATTTGTTTTTTCTCATCCCCATCTCTTACATTAATGTCTTCGATCTAATGGCTACAAACCGTTCTAAAATTTGCATAATAATGATGGTTTGTAGCGGAGTCCTTCCCGTGTCGGTTATCATCTAAATTACATAATATATATGTGTCGACTATCATCTAAGTTGACATGAATTAAAGTGATATAAATAAATAATAAAATTCCGGGTCCATAGATCTAAGTGTCATGGAGAAATATGTATAGAGGCTATAGGTGTACTCATGATATGATGATGGACCAAATTATAAATAGTTATATATTTCCAATATAACTAGAGTTGTGGTCTCATATTGCACACGATTTGTTGGGCCTATATTAAATAAGTGGAGGCCCAAAACCCATGTAATTAATATTCTACATGGAGAAGGAAACCCTAATTGCTTGCCTATAAATAGGAGGCAATAGAGAGAAGGAAATAAGACCAATTCAAGAGAGAAATAGAGTGAAATTCGTGCAGAATTTTCTGCTACTTTCTGGGCCGACCAGCAAGGTTCTTGAGTCCGATCGGAGGTCGATCCACCGTTGGATCGTGCTGATTTTTGGACAGGGTGTTCGGAAGACGTGGTACTACGTTCTGGCCGTTGGAATTTGCGTTTGGAGGTCCGAGTGATTTGATACGATTTTCTGATCGTGCACCATCGATTCGGTAAAGCTTCTCTACTCTTTCTTGTAATTAATTGTGGTTTGAGCCAAGATTGGTTAATCTTGAGATATTGTGATCCTCTAATTGTATTTAGAGAGAACTCGTTGTACCCATTATATTGATAGTGGAGATTAAGCGACCTCGAGGGTCCCGTGGTTTTTTCCTCTCTCGCATTGAGGAGGTTTTCCACGCTAAAATTGTGCGTGCCTATTGTGTTCTTGTTTGTTATATTTGTTAGTTTGCTTGATTCGCTCTGCTTGATAGATTCCTACGAGATTTGCACAGGTGGGGAGAATTATTTAATTCCGCTGCATCTAATTATTCTATTAGATTCGTTTTTCTCCCAACACGATTTGCATACGGTTATTCTCTAATTCGTTCATAGAGAATATTAAATTAAAAAATTAAATTTATTTGACCTTAATTTTTTATTATTAGGTGCTGAGTTTATTCTTATGCAACATGGAATTTAATTGCTAGTTAAAATTTTAAAAAAAAACTGTCCAAAAAAGTAGTTTCCGTTGCCGGTAGTCGAACCCGGGATTAAACTTATGGAAAACACCTCCAATTAAGCAACAAGCTACAACGGATTTGATGTTCGGTTAAGTGAACGGATCGGGCACCTAAAATGGTTTCAAACAGGCTGGGCACTCGTTCAATGTGAGCGGGTGCATGTGTGGGTTTGGCGAAACCCAACTTGTTGCCATTCCTAACAGATCAGAGGCCTACCAAGAATATTCAACCCGATACGAAGAGAACGAGTTAGACATATAGAGGCTCATTCCCAAGCCCGATTAGGTGTGCTTTAGCGGGTTTTGGGACAAGTTGGATCCAGTCGGGTTGGTCCAACCCAAATGGGCACAATGAGTTTTATAAATATTGAATTTTATGACACAAATAAATGTTTAGCCTAAAAAAAGTTGGTATAAAATTTTGACATAAGTGTTCTCTCTGTTATTAAGAAATATTTTTATAAAGACATTTAAAAGTATAAACATTATCTGAGAAGACAGAAGGAAATATGACGAAAACGAAAAAAAAATCTAAAATAATATAAACTGTAGAAAGAACCGGTTCTATTTTACTCAACGATAATTGAACCGAATCGACCAGCAGAGACTTGGTCCAACCCGATCCAGCTAAAAATCAGGAGGACCAGACCGGGAGACCAAGCGTCGCACGAACACGACCCATACTTCTCGTCCAGCTTTCACTACCGACGAGGTCCGATGTCCCAAAAAAAACTCAAAAAATTCTGAGCCCGCCTGAAACATTACTCAACAGAAATCTTCGATGAGGGGGAGGCTAAGCCTGACGCTGCAGCTCCTAACAAACTGCAGAAGGGAGTCATTGGTGGGCAACCGTTGAAGACGAGACATATCTGACACTCCACAAACCGAGAACGGTCCATGCTCGCCTGAAAAAAATGCAAACCCAAATTTGAATTTAACTCAAATTCGTCTATAACAAAACCAAAATGATATTTTAAAAATCAAACTCAAACGGATCATTCAAAACTCGGCTCGTATACATTGTAATTCTACGTTGACCCCGCAAAATTTTAGCTATACTCATTTAAGTATGAAAACAAGCATAAGCTACATAATATGAGAGATTAAGACACTAAGATGAATCTAATCTTATCTAATCCCTCTTATATCTTATGTTGTTATTGTTAAGACAAGTAATTAATTAATCATTAGGTCAACTTTAAGAAGATATGATCTTGTCGTGACAGTCAACAAAAACCCTAGATTTTCGAATTCGAGCCATGGTCACCAGACACGACCATGGCGATCAAAGCTCCGATTACCCAAAACCCTAGATTTCCCAGTTCCAGCCATGCCCATTCCCTTGAGGCCTGCGTTGCCTCTCCTCTTAATCTTTGCTCTGATCGTCTTCGAAGACTGGATTTCGAGTCCGTCTTGCAAAACCCTCCCTGGATCTGATTCCGGCTTCAAAAATTATGACCCAGACGATCTGAAAGTGATGATGGTGGCCAATTTGCACTTGCTGGGCTCTCATGGTGATTTGGTCAATACCCACTTCAGAAACTATTACTTATCAAGGTTCTTCAAGGTAATGCATTTCTGATTCTACATTTCTGCTCCCTTTTTGAGGTGTCCATGAATGGAATAAGATTTTACCTGATGGGTTTTATCAAATTTGTGAATTTTAGTTTAAAGGTATCATTTTTGAGGAATCATTAAAAAGAGCGAGCTGAATAGTTGGATAGGTGCTTTGTTGATTGTAATTTGTAACATTGATTTGTCAAGGTTCGTCAAGGTAATGCATTTCCGATTCTACATTTCTGAGGTGTCCATTTCATGCCTATTGATTGTAGAAATGAACAGAATCATGGGTTTTAGCAAATTTGTGATTTTAGTTCAAAGGTTTCATGTTTTGAGGAATCATTAACAAGAACGAGCTGAATAGTTGGATAGGGGATTTGTTGATTGGTTATGTTCTTGAATTGACCTTTTGGTTATGCCACTTTGTGAATCAGAAATCATTTGAAAGTCTGAAGCCAGATATGCTACTGGTGTTGGGAGATGTTTCTGCAAATGGTCATCAATCGACGAGAAGTGAATGGTTGTCGGTGCTTCATGAGTTTCACCAAATCTTGGGACCCTTTCTCGGGTTTCCTTTTCATGTTATCCTTGGAGACAGGGATGTCGGAGAATGCAATGGGCTGAGTGTGAATTCACTTCATTGGCTAGCTGGCAATTTCCCCGGATTGGACTCGGCTGCTTGTGGTGCCTTTGAAATTAGTAATGTTAGCTTCGTTTCGCTTAATGCCGCGGCTTTGCTTTGTGGGAACAATGATCTCCGGTTTAGTGTTGAGAAGGTCATAGAGATGGCGAGTATAGATTTACGTGCAGAAACTGAAGGCACGGCGGAAGCGATCGGTGATTCTGATAAATTCAGGAACATGCCTGATAAGTTTGAGTGGAGAGAAAATGTCATGTCATCTGGATCTGGTCCTGTCCTTCTACTCCATTTCCCCTTACACCGTAGAAAACACAACAAACATAAGGGGACCGATGTTTTGGCGACCTCTAGCCATTCACAAGAGAATGGGTAAGTTCGTTTACATTTTCTTCTTCATTGCAGTCTCATTCTTCATATAAGTCAACATATCGAATATTTGTACTGGTGTATACTTTAATTATTCTCTTAGTGCAATACTACACATACTTTTTTATTAACTTAAAGGGCGTTGGTTTTATCTTATGTATTATTGCCAAAATCCAGTTCATAATGGACTGAACCATAGTATTATCTCTTTGAATCATGACCAGCCTTCATTGATAGACTATGAGTTGAAAATGATGTTTGGTGGTAGTGTACACACTTTCTAATACCTGTACTTTACATGTAATTCCGGGGCCTTGAATCATCTCGTTAGATTAGTCAATTTGAGGCCCTATATTGGCATCTATAGTGGTCAACATTCTAGTATTTCAATATCCACCTTTTTCTTCTCAGGGGGATTTCTGGGGTTGGGCCTTATGATCTATTGAAGACTCTCCCGCCAAACGCAACAGAGTATATCTTTCAAGCTCTAAAACCAAGGTATTAATGCTTCCTTCCTTCTCATTTTGGGAATATCTTGAACCGCATCTTTCCTCCACATGCAAAACAAATGCTACTTTATATCCATTACATGTATCTATTTAGGGGTATCATTTCTGAATGATTAATCTCAATATCTACAGTGACGATTTTTTTTCTGTAATATTTTCAGCTTACGGATTTTACATTATTATGTTATATTAATATACTAAGAAGACACCACTTTTTTTCACCTATGCTTTTCCCGCTTCCATATGGTTTTCTTCCAATATCTAGGGGTTATCAGGATTCTGTGGGAACTAGATTCAGTCAGTTCAAGTGGTGCATACATGGTTTTGCTAGTCTGATGCTTCCTTGTTGAGTGAACTGGTGCACAACTTTTGTAAATTTCCATGGCCTCTATCTTTGCCCGTCAGCCTGAAAATTATACTTTATGATCGTTTATGTCATGCAACTTACATGGGCTGTAATAGAATATCCATTTCTGACTTGACAACCTCAACCTGCAATCGTGCATTTGCAGCATAGTCTTCAGTGCACACAGCCATGAATTTGAAGATTATACACACTCGGATGGAACACGTGAGGTAACCGTTCCAGCCATGATGTGGAATGCTAAGAACGATCCCGGATTTATTGTCGCTACTTTCAGGGGAAACACAAGAGCAGTAAGTATCTGCTATTGCTCTCTTGCTAGAGAAACTCATGTACTAATTGTGTATTTGTCGTTGATCGTTGTAACAATGTTAACAATGCTCGGGGCAAGAATTCCTAAGTTGAGAAGTTGCAAAATTTCTTAATCGTACGCCGTTTTGATGAAATTTGGTCTTTAAAAATGAAATGTTTCTGGTTAATGTAGACAATGCTCATTTACTTCTCTTAATAGTATTTTTGAGGTCAAATGATTTTGTGACTAAATAGAGAATCATGTTCAGCTTGTAAATTATATGATTCATTCGGCATTCCTGGTTAGATAAATCTCCGATTAGCCTTATTAATCCTTTATTCCAATGAATTTTTGATTAATCTCCGATTAGTCTCGAAAAGGCTCTCTCCTGACCTGCGTGGATAATATTCCATGTGGTTCATAAACAATAAATTGCTCATGTCACATATGCTAATAAGATTAGTTTCGAGCATCAATGACAATGCCATCTTTAGCCGCATCTAGTGTCAAATATATTTTTTTTGAAAATAAGTTTTTGTATTTATTGAAAATGTGATGTGATTTGTTATTTACTTATTTTGTTTATCATAAGTTAGCTAAATTCCAATTCTACCACCTACTAATTATTCATATTTATCACCTATTTTTCTTATTTATGTTAATCCTTAACTACTAGACTTTTATTTTCTTGATATACACATGTATTAGATATTGGTTGTGTCCAAGCAAATTAAAACCCTATTTTGCAAACACCTAATACTTTTGCTCCCTACAAGACAACAAGGTCATGTATAATATATACAAATCAGCTCCATCGATCACATGGCCACTGAAAAATATACACTAATCTAATCAGATACAGAGATAATTAATATATTATTCCCACGAAAACCAAAAACTAGTACTGGGACCATTTTCAGCAACGTGACACGACTGTGTGGAAGCTGCATTATTTTATATATATATACAGAAGAGCGTAATCAGGTGAGAACTCCATGCTTACACGAGAAAATAAGAATCCTTACTAATCGTCGGATTGTAATATTTATGGATCAGATTAATTCATTAATTTGGGTGGCAATTTAACGTAATTTTCGTATTTTGTGAATTTAATTTCGTCATCTAACACCACTACGGAGTAGTATAGTAATTGTTTTGTGCATTAATGATGAGTCTAAAATGGAATAAATCTCACAAATCTCAAAATTTTGATATAATCTGATTTTTTTTTCCTTTTTATTAATATTATTCTTGCCAAATATTAATGTGTCGACTATAAAACCATTAATTGATTCATAACATTTATAACATTCTATAAATTGATAGACGCAATATCTAACATAATTTTTATTTTCATGAAAATGAATTTCATTCCCAACATTTATAGTTTTCATTTTCATAAAAATTGCACATTTTTCATTTTCATCAATTTAATATACTTACTTTCATTTTCATGAAATCTCAACCCAATGTTTTTCATTTTCATTAAATCATTAATCCTCAATTTAATACAAGTTCCATTTTCAATATCAACACTCTAATTTAATTTTCAACTTCTTTTGATCATTGGTGTCCATTTCCTAGCCTAGTAAGAATCAAATTATGAGTGAATGAAAATTATCATGGTCAATTTTGGGTTGTCTTTCAATTTCACTCACACGGTTATATTTTCATTTTCATCATTACTTACTCTATTTGCATGTACTTTGATGTTAACCATTGGGTCCTTATTTTCATGGCGATGTCTAGAATCAAAATCATACAGACAAAAGTTGAATCATGTACAAAAAGAAATTTCATAGAAAATAATTTCTCAAAACATCATTCAATTACACACAAATTGATGAAACAAAAAAAAATCGACACTGGCATCGCCGAAGTTGACGTTGCAGCAGAGTTCAACGTCAAAAATTGAATCGGGACATTGTGAATGGATATGGTTTCATGAAATGAGACCGATGAATTATATAAAATAGTGGAGATGAAATGAGTTGGAGTATATTTGACTACGATTAGCAATTAATGTCCCTCTAGGATTTTGGAATTTGAAACAATTGATTTTGTCAATTATACTCTTTTCCTATTAAATTTATTCAATTTCATTATAATTCGGCTTAATTATAGTAACCATTGATCACATCCATCCTATGAATGTTAGATGTTTTTATTTTCTTCTTTAAGACAAGGTTTTTACTTGATTTCATCTCTATATATATATGCATATTATTTTCTAGATGCATACTTTTATAGGGGAAATAGCAAAAATGTCAACTTTGTTAATCGTAAACAAGTGTCTTAAATTTTGATTTTTTTGTGCAAAATGACGTCACTGTCCTTAAAATTGAGACTGATTTTTTTTTAAATAAAAATAATCTTTAAATTGTTTTTCATGTTTTTAACTAAAATTTGTATAATTTAATGATTCAGTTGAATTATTTTATAAGTGAAAAATTAAGTTTTAAATTATTTTATAAATGAAAAGTTAAATTTTAAATTATTTTATAAGTGAAAAGTTAAATTTTAAATTAATTTATAAAAATATTTTTTTGAGAAAAACACGAATATTATTAAGCAACTAACCTAACATGACGCCGGGCGGCCGAAACAGCAGATGGTGGGACAGACCCCGCACTGTGATCGCAGCTACCGTAGTTGAAGTTTACATGACTAGTTTACGAGCCACAGAATTATAAGAGCGACAAGCAAAATAAATAAAACACATGTCTCAGAAGTGAACAGTACGCAATGCCTATCGCTAATAATATTTTCAAACATGTCCAACTCGACCCATTTAGTATTATGTATAGCCACAACCTCTATCTCATACGGTAAAAAAACCCCGGGATCCCGCTGTAGAATGTCTTAACCAGTGCTCCATGATAACCCCGTAGATCAATAGACTCTAACCAGTTAGCATCATTCAGAGCCACGACCTCCACCACGACCTCCACCTCATACAGACAAAGAAATCCCATGATTTTACTGCAGACCGCATTAAACGAGACTCCTTTATCAACCCTACGATCAATATGAGAATCGTAAATCTTTAGGAACATTACGTGGAACATTACATGAAACATTACAATAAATCTACATAAAAATGCAGTGAGAATGACCCACTTTTTTATGAGATCTAATAGGGCCTTAGGGAGGGTTTGAATCACTTGCTTGCACCAATTATTTGGGTCATAGGCTTATATTTTATTCATTCAATCTAGTGGACCATTTCATTACACGTACGAGGGACTAGCTAGTTTATTTCTTTGCTTTAATAAAGATTTTTTTTTATAGTTATTAATCAAATTTTGTTGTTGATGGATTGGAAGCATGTTGGTTGTTTCTACTTTATAATATAACATAATGAGAAAAAAAACAATGATAAAAAAATAAAAATCTATGTGTTTCTTTGAAGGAATTGAAGCACTTGAAGTGGGTTCCAACTCGTCTTCAACCTAGAGCTTTGTGGGTGGATCTATCGTTTTCACCACCCAATCCTCTGAAAATAACCCATTAAACTACAAACACATGTGGATCCATATTGAACCACAGTTCTCTTCACTTGTTTAATGTTTTCAAGTCTCTTTGTCGAATACCCAGTTGGCGCAGTAGTACAGCTTGGGATCTGATGTGGCCCCAGCCACGGTTCGCACCCATCGGGTGTTTCGTGGAAATGGGTGAGATTGTAGTTTAGGATTTGTGAGCTTTGTACATGGGGTTGGGCGGAGTAGTTTAGGCTATATGAAGATGTAATTGAAGTAATTAATGAGAGAAATTTGTTTTTAGAAATTGCAAGACTCAAGAATACTTATAGGCGACGGGACAACCAATGTCCCGTTGGTTATAAGTACCCATGACCGACACACGTGAGAAGGTACAATTGCATCAACTGTGGTTACTTATAGGCGATGGGGCATCGACTAAAGTACCCATAGTAAGGGATGCAGTAATGTCCACATGCATCGACGATATACAATTATAGGGACAACACATTCGTGTGTAGGCTATAAAGTACACATATAGCCGATGCATTTGTACCTTTCATGTGCGTCGGCTATGAGTACTTATAGCCAACGAGATATTAGTCAACGTCTCGTTAGGTATGATTAACCAAAAATAAAAATTAAATGGTTCAAATTATGTTCTGTTATCGATTAAAACATGTAAATCGAGAACAAATAATAAACATCAACAAACAGTCGCATGAGATTTTAGAAAAGCAAAACAGTTTTATGTCAATATTCATAAGATCACAATCCGAAAAGTTTTAGTATGGTAAAAAAACGTCAAACAAAGATATAAAGCTACGACCCTGAGCCTTAGAACCTAAACTTAATAGACTAGTTTTTTTTATTAAAAATGAGCTCTAATGCGTATGTGGATCTCCTTAGGCGCTCTTCCTGGGTAAAGTCTGGTTCTCCCCAACAAGGAATATTAGAGGCTTGGTTCGGTAGGCTTTCCTAATAAATTGGGTCGGGTACTCTCCTGTGATTGGTAAGATCAGGACCATGATCGGCTCCTCTCACGGTGATGCTTATATACGATAAAAATGACTCTTGTGGGATTGATCAAACCAAGTAAAGTTTGGGATTAGGGGAAGTCAGCTCGATGTAATGAGACTCAATGTAAAGAGAGGGATTGTTAGGTACACATGTGAGTTCAAAGTCTCACATTAGAAAAGTACTGAGTATAAGGAGGTTTATATATACATTAAACCCTAAACCTAATAGACTAGCCGTTTTGGTTAAATGTGGGCTCTAATGTATATGTAAGCCTCCTTAGATGCTCCTAGTTAAGGCTCGGTTTTCCTCACACGACTGGTTTACCCGCCGCCACCTTAAATTCATCTTAAAGATTTTTAAATTATTTTGAACATGTAGCGTGTTCTATTTTATTCTTAAATTACATTTGTAAATATTTTTAAATTACATTGTTTCAAAGCATTCGTTCTTGAACTCCCGATGAGACATTGCATACTGTGTCGACGCACACCCTTTTACATTGAGTAGAATGTAACTGACGACGCACGTCTGTGTGCGCATCATGTATGCAGTTTTATACCCGACGAATTCAAATTGAGTGTGTCTGAAGATACAAATTCTATAGTAGTGGCATAGCCTTTGATGGTCGATTATAAGTCGGTTTATGTACCCTAACTAGTTGGGTTGATTATTATAGAAATTTGAATAAGATTTTACCATCTAATTAACACTATTTAATTAAGGACAAACAGTTGATAATAAAGTTATAATCAATACTCATTGGCTTCTGATCATAGCTTAAAATAGGTTGGTTAGCAATAATTCATGTCTATAGCCTATCTAGTCTTGGAGATATTTAGGATTCTACTTATCATGTATATATATATGCCAATAATTGGGAGCAATAACTTTTAATTACCATCAATAAAATAATTAATAAAAAATTGGATTCAGGTTTTGATGAAATCAAATCTACAAAAGAGATTCGTGTGATCGACAATTGAGGAATGATCATGAAACTTCTTAAGAATGAATTTTTTTTCTGAAAAGAAAAGTGAATTTTATTAATTAAATAAGGGATAATGACAGTTTGTTACACCTAACTATGGTGAAATGACACTTTCATACCCTAACTATAAACTTCTTTTTTTTTAGTACCCTGACAATATTTTTGTGACAACCTAGCTCTAAAATGTCTAAAATGCCCAAAATGCCCTTGGTTTAAGAAACCAAAATCAAATTGGTTCAATTTGGTTTAAAACCTAGAATTAAACCGGTTCAACCTCAATTGAACCGGTTCTTCTTCTTCTTCAACGAACAGGAGCGTCAGGCGAGCACCTCCCTGACTGTCACCGCCAGGCAAGCACCTCCCTGACTGTCACCTCCCTGATTGGCGAGCACCTCCGTGTCGGCGGCTCACGGTAGCGTCCCTGCGCCGGAGGGGTTGAGGTTAGTGGTCGAATCATCTTTCTTTTTCCCAGATTCATCACCAAACAAACACATCGCACACTGTGCTTCAAAAAAATGGTTTCTTCAGCCACCACCAACCCATTGCTCTCCTCCAATTTCTACAGAAACAGAGTCCTAATCTCAGCCCCTACTCCCAAAACCACCCGCTCCTCTTCAACCCCTTTCCCGCGAAACCTCTTCATCGCTCGCAGCAACACCAACACACACAATTTACCTTCTTCTTCTCAATCTCAGTCTCAGGCCAATTTCGCCGCCGCCCTTATCTTCTCCTCCCTCGCCGCCACCGCCCCTCAAGCCCTCGCCGTCGACGCCGCGCCGTCGCCAGCTTCGGTGCTCGAGGCCCAACCCATCAAGCCCAATCCCTCGAATCCATCGCCTTTCGGCGAGAATCTCCTCCTGACGGCCCCGAAGCCGCAGGCCCAGCCCGCCTCAGACCTTCCCGAGGGGACCCAATGGTGCTACAGCGAGTTCCTGAACGCGATGAAGAAGGGCAAGGTCGAGAGGGTGAGGTTCAGCAAGGAGGGCTTGACCCTCCAGCTCACCGTCGTCGATGGCCGTCGCGCCTCCGTGACCGTCGTCAACGATCCGGACCTTATAGACATTCTGGCTATGAACGGTGTCGATATCTCGGTCTCCGAGGGCGCTGGTGGAGAGGTCGGACTTGGCGGCGATCGGCATGCCGAGGCCCCAGGAGAACCGCCGCGCCGTGTTGGTGGCGTCGCCGCACCAGAACTCGACGTGGTGGAACCGGCGGACCCGAAACCGGTCCGACCGGGGGTTGGTGCGCACGAACCTCCGGCGCAGGGACGCTACTGTGAGCTGCCGACACGGAGGTGCTCGCCAATCAGGGAGGTGACAGTCAGGGAGGTGCTCGCCTGGCAGTGACAGTCAGGGAGGTGCTCGCCTGACGCTCCTGTTCGTTGAAGAAGAAGAAGAACCGGTTCAATTGAGGTTGAACCGGTTTAACTCTAGGTTTTAAACCAATTTGATTTTGGTTTCTTAAACCAATGACATTTTGGGCATTTTAGACATTTTAGAGCTAGGTTGTCACAAAAACATTGTCAGGGTACTAAAAAAAAGAAGTTTATAGTTAGGGTATGAAAGTGTCATTTCACCATAGTTAAGTGTAACAAACTGTCATTATCCCATTAAATAATCTTAAGAATGACTTTCAATATACTATTTATTTAATGTTTTTAAGTCATAATGAGCAATAATGATGTAATTATTCTTAATAAGTCTTTTTAAAAAATAGAATGAAATATTTCAATGTAAGCAATTCCATCTTTCTAAGTAAGAGCTTCGGCCACAAGTTTGATCTGGTATCGTTCAATATTTTCTTTTGACGCGTTATTTGGTCTTGAAGACCCATTTACACCTAAATTATTTATGATTATTAGGCAATTCAACAAGATAGCAAATTTTATTTTGTTCCATCAAGTTTAACTCTTCTTTTTTGCCTTCGATCTGTTGAGAAGAATTAAGACCATATATACCTTCTGACAATGAAACAAGATCTTCATCGATTCCAATGTCAAAACAACGTTCTTGAAAATAAACCGTGTATTCATCACATACGACAGATTTCCATTCTCTTTGAGATCATCTTAATGTCACTTGTACATGTACAACATTTTTACAAGTTCATTGTTAACTTCAACAGGAAAGATTTAATCATTCACTTGGTGAGGAACAACTGTGCCTGCTATATATTTATAGCTGACGCACCAATGCCCGTCAGCTACAATTGGTGGGTGAAGGACAGCTTCGTCGGGTATATACATTTATAACTGACGGGCATTAGTGCGTCGGGTATACACCCGACATGAATTTTCGAATCCCAATGCAGAAGACGTCGGGTAATTTCTACACATGTTATCACTGACATAAAATAATTAAGAAAACAAAGTGAATTCAAATCAATTGTTAATTAGGTCTTGCAATGAATATATATATATATTAGCCAAGTACATTATAAAATGGCCATATCATATAATAATTGAGTTCCATGTTACATTGAACTAAATAATATTGTGAGCAGTAGTTGCAGAAATATATAGAAAAATGGACATGTTTCAATTTTCTAGAGCTCCTTTGGTTTGTTTATTGTATAAATATAAAACATAATTTGACATTCAAACTTAATATACAAGGGAATATACCTATAATATATATGTCCTTATGTGCCACATTTATATTTGTTTATATGATTCTCTTAATTAGTATCATTAACAACTGTTATAGATGCTAATGCTCTCAATTATTGGTCTTTTTAGTGTTCGAGGAACAAAATCCCTTGCTCTCCAATCGAACAAATAAACTTCAATAATACGATAAGTTCATAAACTAAAATATCCACGTTTCATGATTCAAATCTCTGGTCTTTTACGAGAGATATTTACTTAATTACTAGGTTTCGAACTTCAGATATCTTTTGAAGTAAATAATTTTTTACAGAAACGCATAAGTAGAAATGAGAAAAAGTATAAATAAATATAACTAAACGTCTTTTCTCCATAATCATTCACAGCTAAAATTTAAGCCAGTCAGCTACATTGAGGTATCGAAAATTCCCACTCGTTAAAATCTAAAAATTTATCAACTTGTGAAAATTATTTTTAAATTATTAGATTTTAAGTCTAAAAATTAAATTTTTAATCAAATGACATTTTCGTTTTTTACTTTCAAAACTAACATTTTCATCCAAATTTTTTTTGATAATGTAGTGATTGTCGACCGAAATTTTATTTGGATTAATTACGTAAAAAGGGGGTTTAATTGAAGATAATTATCTGTACTTTTTTTTCGGAAATAAATATAAGGAATTTACTATACCACTACAAATGTGACCAAAGTTATATAATTGGGAATATAGAAAAAGCAGAAAGTAGTTTGGGTTTTTTCTTGATTATGTATTAAAGTTAATGAGTGATTTAAATTTTTTGTGCTAACCTGTTATGCTATTTGTGCTCAGATTTTCAGTATCTTAATAATAAAAAAAAATTGCATTGATTTGTTCTTCTCCCTAATATAATTAGTGAACAGTACTTCTCACAAATCACCAATCATAATTTGTATTTTCCATTTATTTTGCAGAAATTTTCTTGGGAAACAAACAAAACCATGTCGCCATGTGCTGTGGTCAGAGTCATGTTGAAATGGGAGATACAATACAAATTCTTGAATTCAAAATTTCCAAAATTATGGAACATTGTCCATTAATTTTTTTTCTCATTATGAATTAAACAAGAAAATGACTTCAAATTTAGCCCACTTGTAGCCTAGTTTTTCTTAATGGCTGTGTGGATTCAATTTTCTTTTCCGTATCTTTACAAGCAAGAAAAGACACAATCTATTGTTTTCCAAGTGATAGTAACTGTTGCCATTGCACTAAGCGCCGCAAGAAGTCCTTTACCTGCAAAAATAGCCAAATACAACGTTAATACGGAAGATTCTAAATGATAGGCATTGGTTTGGTGACCAGAATTCGAGTCTCGACAGCGATATTAAAATCGTCCTACCTCGGATGGTTCTTGAAGAGAAAACGTCGCGCTTGTTTCTCTCGGAACTTTTGAAACGATGACCCCGAAT
Organism: Geranium rotundifolium; assembly: GCA_963920655.1. Lineage (NCBI taxonomy): Eukaryota > Viridiplantae > Streptophyta > Magnoliopsida > Geraniales > Geraniaceae > Geranium > Geranium rotundifolium. The sequence continues at coordinate 36,219,408 of OY987315.1, forward strand.
CCTTGTCCCCTGCGGCGCAAAACCTAATAACAATTCATGAAAAGCAATGAGCATGCATGAACATTTTGTGTAAGCAAATTACGACGAAAACGAATTTGTGAATACATCGTGCATGTGTATTTACTTTAAATGCATCTTCGTCCGTTCGATCATCACCGATATAGACTGGAAAAACGTCGTTGGAATTTGCGTATCCTAAAGAGAGACATTAACATACACATCAGTGGTAAGTTTTCTTTTTCTATTAGCAAAGTGTGTATTAAGATTTTAGTTCGACTACACTTAAGAGTCAAAATAGTATGAGAACTTTCATTATTCGGAAAAGGAAAAAGAAAAAGATTGTCGATATAGACTCACCGAGTGCCTCTAGCAAGAACTCGAGGGCATTGCCCTTGTCCCATTTGATGGTCGGTCGAATCTCCAATACCTATATCGAAATTGACAAATAATCACAACCACTGCGGGGTACGGTAAAAAAAATTGGATTTTCCATTTCGATTTTCTCAATTACCTTTCTTCCTTGGGTAAGTTTGAGTTTGGGATAATCAATCAATACATCTCTCACTTGCTCAGCCAAATAAGCCCACATCTGAACAAAATTTTAATACTGATCGTTAGAGTCTCACGTTAAAAAGATATACGTCAGTCGTGATCTACAGAGATGGGTTATTACCGTTTCGTCAACACAACGAAAGTGAACAGAAACACAAAACTTGTTGTTCTCGACCTTGACGCCGGGAATCGAGCGAGTACAATCCACCAATGCCTTGTAGAGCTGGTCGATCATCGGCAAGAACTCGCTCGCGGGCTGGCAAATCACCCCTTGGTTGGCCTGACGATCGAAAAGGGCAAAACAAGGTTCGATAAGAATAAGGAAGAGACTCCGTTTGGACAGAAGTCGAAAAATGGCCAAGTTAATACGTGTATGACTCGGTTTCTTTATGTCATGCACGAATATTCATTTGACTGATTCAAGATTTACGTTTATGAACTAACCCCACATCTAACAGACTTGTCGTTCTTGCGGGTTCTTGACGGGCCCTTTATGTCCATTCCATGGCTACCGGCGTAGTAGAGCTCGGCCAGCCTCACGAACCTATACACCTTGTCTCTGCGCCGTCCGGTCACTATCGCCGTCGGGAAGTAGCTAGCAGTGTCCCTCACAGCCCGTCTCATCTAAAAACTTGCCAAAATGTTAGCAACCAAACAAAAACAATAATCTTCTTGATTCAGCATCCAAAAATACAGAATATGTACCTCCTTCGACATGAAAGCTCGATCGGGATCTTCAACGATGGGCGACAGAGTCCCGTCGTAGTCCAAGAACATCACGATCTGCTTCCCCTTCGAAGCCCTCGTGATCTGCTCGAACATGTCGAGAGCCGAAGGGTGCTCCACCTGCCCAATTCAAGAAAAAGTTACAAACAAACAAAAAACCGCCTTCAATCCCGTAAAACAATAAAAAAACTGCAGCTGTACATATCAGGTCGGGCTCTACAGCTAAAAAAATAAAAAGAACTCGAACAAACGATACTCACAATCCAAGAGCAATGGATTTTATCATCGACGACGCCACGCGGGCGGGTGGGAGAGGAAGCTCTCATGGAATCGAGCCAGGCATTGGGGATCGGCCTTCGGGCGAGGGCGATCTTGAAGGCCAAGACGGACTTGGCGTCGGAGACTACCACATTTTGGTTAGTCATTGGGGCTTCAAGAAACAGAGAAGAAAATTGCAAGTGTGTGTGTGAGAGAGAGGTTTGGTGAGGAAGTGAAGAAGAGAAAGAGAATATATAAAAAAGATTGGCCCTCCCTTTCATTACTATATTTGAATGTGTATTTATTAATTTGACGGTCCAATCCACCCTCTACTTTATTTTCTTGGCCTCCCCACAAAAACATAGTCTAAATTAATTTGCAAAACTATTTATTGCCACAACTATAATTTTTTATATTTTATTAGAAATGGGTTTTCTTGTTTTCTTTTCCTTTCCATCTTTTTGAGAGTTTGAGAGGGAGGGTTCTTTCCATTTTTTTCTTGTTCGAATCAAATCTCGTACGGCTCACTCGCTCTCTCTTATCCGTTTCTTAAATACGACAAATTTAATACGACCGTGGCAGCATGTTTTAAATGTGTATTACGAAAAATTCAACGTACGGTTTGTACAAAAAATACACGACTGGGTATATCTTGTAATTGGCGAATTCGTCACATATTCTCTGGTCGGTTTAACAAATTCAAATTACTCTTCTTATCCTCGTACACCCCGTGATTGTACACGCGAACTTACTTCCCTCGATATTAGAATGGACTTTATGCATATTAAAACGCTAGTACCGATTCGGTTTGTTGTCATTACTATTGAAAAAAGAACTCGTGGACAACAATAATGTGTAGGCTTCTAATTAGGTAGAAATGAAAAGGGGTCGAGCTATGATATATGAGGCATGATGGGCAATAAAGGGTGAAGAAAAAAAGCAAATGGAAAAAAAGATGTACTTGCAAGGGTTTTGAGTTTTGTGCTAGTAAAGAGTCACTACATGACTTTCACTAACCAAGTCCTTTGTGCACTCGATGGACTTGCCAGCTCTAGCTCCATTTTTCTTTTGGGTAAAGATCGAGCCTCGCACTTTTCTTTTCTCCATAAAGTTTTTGTTATTCTGTCGATCCTACTGTCGTTTGTCTCGACTCTAGTTCTGTCGTCTTTCCTCAAGTCGTAACGTGTTACTTAAATTTATAACGATGTTACTCTGATGGTGCACTACATCGTATACCGATTATGTCGACCGGCGAAATAAAATTATGCAAAACAAATAGGCAACAATAAGGCATACACTATACAGTTGATAATAGATTAAACATGGATTGGGAGCATATACGATTCAGATTCAGATTCAGATTCACCTTAATGAGGAACGATTATATTGATGTCTGATAACTCTATTTCGTTAAGGCGCTTTCTTATTATGTATAGACAATCGTCACCCAAGATGCAACGGTTGACGTTGGTGAAACTCGAATCGTGCAAAGAGATTAACACCAAAGAGAAATTTTTATAGAGAAAGAAGTAGGGTTATGAGCTTCGTTCTCTTACAGACTGAATAAACCCTAATTTTGGCAGATCAGGATTTTTTGAAATATTGAGTTTTTTTTTACTATTGCATCATTAACTCTAAACTCCTTTCAACTCAAACTCACTTAAATACAACATTGAGACTTTTTTTGAAATAAAAGTGAAATCAGGTGGCGTAATTCTTGCACCCATAGACCAAGTGTACACGGTGATAAATATAATGCAAGTCGCGACCTCTATCATAAAGGGTTGGAGATACTTTGTGATTCAGTACAGAATATCTTATGCAAGTTCCATCCACGTTGACACTATTTTATTATATAAAATGTAATATTTTTCTGTTTTAATTATAATTAATTAGTATACAAGGAAATCGTGAAACACAATCGATTCAATAAATAGTTTAAAATAATTTTTTGAGTTCGAATAGTGTAAACCCAATTGACAAGGCCTCGATTCAGAGGTTCGCCGACATGATTTTGGTTTTATTTGCTTCGTATATTTACTTTAATTTTGATTACTTTAGTGACAGATGTCAACTTCATTTTGCATAAATTAATTATTATGTTGCTATCATTTAATTTTCTTAGGAAAAACTTAGTGTCACGCACTGATCATTACTGTCCAAATTTAGTTGATAACAACCTCCTCAGGTAAGGTTAAAATAATTCCGAAATATTCATTTTGTCAATTTTTGTCGACATTACAAAATGTCGAGTTCATATGACCATTTAAAATAATAGTGACAATCAAACTTAAATATCAAGAGTTTGTAGTGCACTAATAATGTGTGTCGCCTTAAATGTTGAACAGTGTTAATGCTATCGAAGTGTCACTTAAACTGTAAATATTTATGACTATAGATCATCTATTTGTTTACGAGTGGCATGTTTTTGAAAATTAGATGAATATGTGAGGGCATTTTATTCTTTTCAATACAACTATAATAATTGTTTTAACCTTAAGGGCATTTTAGTCATGTCACATGAAAAAACGTTAAAAACTAAGGGCATCTCCAACTCTGTCTCCAAATATGCAAATTTTTGCATATTTGGAGACTATCTTCTCCAACGCAGGTATCTAAATATGTATATTTGCTACAGCGAGTCTTCAAATTTAAAACACTGTAGCAATCTCCAAAAGTGAATAAATGGGTGTTAAGTGAAAGGTTATTATTTTATTTATTTATGAGTGTAATAAATGGGTATCTAAATTTATTTTTATTTATGAGTGTAATTTATGTGTATTGTTTTTAAAAGAAATTAATTAATCTATTTAATTTGATTGTAAATTGAATATATAAAAATTATTGCATTATAACTTCATTTGTAATTTATTTTCCAAATATACTTTTCATTGGAATCGACGACAAACAAGGATTTTAAATAAAAATTTGACAACAAACATAGATTTTCAATTACAATAATAAATAAACGAACATGATTATTTCTCTTATTCACTAAGAAGGTCGAAATATTAACTAAAACTACCCGTTGGGACGAGTATACTAACTCGTAGAATTAATTGTGTTTTATTCGATGTATTATTTTTAATATTTTATTATATAAAATTTTGATAATTATATGACATTTATTTTTAGTAAATTAATGTATATATTTAAATAATTTATCAGAATTAGAATTATATAAATATAATACGTAAAATTATTAAATAATAAAAGTAGTATTTGATGTGACAGATAGAGATTGGGTTGGAGAGAAATAGAGATAAAGACTCAATCATTGGGTAATAATTTTTTAATATATGGATATAGCATTGGAGATGACCTAACAGAATTGGACGGAAAGTGCAAAATGAAAATTTTGCACATTCTAGGCGCAGGCAACTGAAAAAAAATTTACATGTATCAAAGTGAAAAATAACAATATCAAGGTATAGCCCCCTAAAATTATCCCTAATAAATTATTATAATTTGGAGCATACGATTGATGTTTATTTGTTTCCTTACATAGATAATTAAAAAATATAAACTATACCCATAAAAATGTATATATTGATATTATGTTTTCAAACCAACCGAAAAAACTGCAAGATAATCAAAAAGATGGGTTTCGGTTAGTGAAGTATAGAGAACTTGTTTATGTTGGGGCCCATAACATCGACGCAGCGAGTCGCTAAACATAGGGCCCAGCCCAAATGTGGGCCCAGATACTTTTGGGCCTGATGTGACATGTCATTTTGGTCGGCAATGATTCAATAGGGGCCCACAAATCATGCTCCAAGTGCCAAACCCACTCACATTGGCATTACCATTCCCATCACCACCATGCCCACCACTTTCTTTCTATTTCTCTTGGATTTTTATCTATGGAGATCAAAAGTAGAATGTTGTTATTGCTTTCCCCAACCATCTAGTGTACATTTCCAATCTTTTATCACTTCAAAAATTGAGAACCGAACCAACCAAAACCGAACGGTTCTTGAATAAATCAAACCGAAATCGAACAAAAAAATTTCGGTCGGTTTGTCAAACCGAACCGACCTGTTGGGTCGGTTTTCAATTTGAACCGAATTGAACCGAAAATCAGCCACAAAACCAAAAAGGTTTCATAAATCAAAAAAATATATTAGATTTTGGTCGGTTTTTAGAGAAATTATGTATAATAATTTTACACTGATTGAAATGAAACATTAATAAATCCTAAAGAGAAAAATCCAATTGAAAAACACCCTAAATTGAAGTATAAACCGTAGGATTCATCACAATTTGAACCAGAGTCGGTCAGTATGATTATTGATCAGTTTTGGTTAATTGAACCGAAACTGAACCGACCATGACCAAAACTGACCAGAACCGAACCAATCAAAACCGACCATTTTTCGGTTCGATCGGTTTTGGTCAGTTCAGTTTTCTTTTAACACCCATACTTGGATGCATTCAGAAAATTCCGTATTTCTTACATGAGTATAACTGATTTTGAGTTTATCTTTTTTGTTCACTCGTAATCTCATTTTTTGCGTGTTTAATTGCGTTTTGAGACACTGAACTGAACAAAACTGGGTGTCTGAGCGAACTGAAAGGATAATTTAACTTTTGAAACTTTAGTGACGTTTTCCCTAAAAAAAATATAACATAAAAGTTTTATAAACTATTAAAGGTATAACAACAGAGCAACATAACACTCGTTAACGAATGAAAATGACGTGCAAGAAGGAAGAAAAATTATAACAACACAGTATTAACATGTTAGAAACATTTTGACCGTTCAATGGAGTGTTTATATGTCATAACATCTGTTCAGCTAAAATGTTAATGATGTTGATTTCAAGATAAACATGTTCAATTAGGGAAATGATATTTCGTTTGTTTTTTAAAAGCTAGTTGGCGTAGTGGTTCATTATATATTCTACCTGACCAATGGCTAGGGTTCGAGCACAACAACTTCTCATAGAAATGAGTTAGGGTTAGGCATAGGTTTGGGCTGGAGTTTGTTGGGTTTATGGTCGGGAAAAAGTGGACTTCAGACTTGTAATTGGGTAGTATTATTTCAGAAAATAAATAAAAATTAGGAAATGATATGTAGAAAATTTCGTCTTTCTAACGTAAGTAGAATCAAGTTTTAGTTCATCTTTTTTTTCTCACTCAATGTCTCATTTTTCTCACGTGTAATCGTGATTTCAGACACTAAAATGAACAAAATTAAGAATATGAGTAAATTAAAAGGGTAACTTAAACTTTGGTGTACCGTCATTTTTCCTGAAAAAAATATCACAAATTTTTTTAAACTAATAGTAATCTCCCATAATATAATACAATATCCGTACACATAGATTCAAAACAAATTTATTGTTTGATTCCATTATTCCAAATATAATGTCCTTAAAGATTGTGTTGCTATTCCAAATCTACTAGAAATCTCTTTGTGATCAATTAGTTTAAAGAAAAGTTGAGCCAAATGTACTTGGGAGGATGGGAACATTCCATGGAGCATATTTATATCACATCAATTATAATTAAGTAATCACAAATACAAATATAATAATATCCTATGTGAATTTAAAGTGAAGCTATAGGAGATTCTAACACATTGATCCCACTCATTTTCATTGTCAATATCTTGAAAAAGTGGTCTCAATTGATTTCTTTTCCTTAGTGCCTATGGCACCAACTAGAATGGTCCAACCTAGAATCGATTATACACCATCAACACTCAAATATACTAATTACATCTTAACACATTTTCTTGTTACTAATCATATTGTTAATTATTGTCTGTTAATCAACTCAAGAGATGAACCAAATGAGAGTACAAAGATGAAATCCTAAGAAATTTTTGTATTGATGTCCAAGGAGGAACTTACATTTTTTGTTCATCTTATATTGTTTCAAGATATTGGGCCAAATGGTCCCTCTCTTGCCTATGATGTTACATTTATTGATTATTGATGGTTTAAACTACAAGTGGAACTCACAATGGCAAAAGCTTCTTTTATAGTATTCGAGCCCAGTTTATTAAGCACACTGCCCGACATCAAACTGGATAGCAGCGACGAGATCTGGCGGGACAGTCCCCCCACCTGAATCTCAAACTGAGCAAACGAGCCCAAACTTAACAAGTTGTGATTTGTCATATTACAATCGAAATAGGATGGATAAAAATGTTCAATAAATGAAGAAAATCGCTTAGAATGCGTGCCACGTGACCCATCAAAGTAGAATTGCGATCTTGGACACTATGAACGACCTTAAGACAATCAGTCTCGATGATAACTGAACTCCAACCTCTTCTGCGAGTCCACCAAATAGCTTCTCGAAGCTCTACGGCCTCCACCTCAACTGTCTAGAGAGACCCCGTGAATCTCCTCCAGAAAGCGTCAGTTAACTTCCCCTTTCGCTTATGCACAACGCCCCCACGCTCCACAATTTGCTCAATCTCTTCACATTTTTCTATCATTTACATGATTTCTTCTTTGTTATTGTGATGATTAGGGATGCATTTTTGTTGTTCTTATCGTTTTAGTATTTTCATTGTTCGTGACTGTATTTCCATTGTTTCTTTGATTGTATTTCTATTAGTGTTGCTTGTTTCTCAAACGACGAGAAAGAAAAGAAACCCAATCTGATCCATCGTTACACCACACCCTCGTTACACTTACTGGAACTGAGTGAAATGAGGGTTCAGAATGATTACGACAACCTAACCATACAATTTTCATAACCAGTCTGAACTCTCGTTGCACTTAGTTTCCACGCTCACTACACTCTGGATCCCCCTTATACTTTTACCATGAGAGTTAAAGTATTAGTTTATTATAATCGTTCTGATCCATCGTTGCATTATGTTACATACCCACCCTCGTCCCTAAACAATCACTAAACAATTTCCCTGGCTCCGAACTTGCCTTGAAAACCAAAAACTTACCGGCCCGCCACGACACGAGACGGGTCGGCAAATCAAGTCCTCGATGGATATTGATGGTGTTTTGGCCATCATTAGACAAGAGAAAAGTAGAGAGTTTGATACATGGATGAAACCAGGTGATGAAGTGATAGATTTGATCAGAGGACACGCATGCACCTAAGTTGGATGGTGAGTAATGACAATGAAATGACTCGAAACTAAAAGTTGAAAATATTCATATCTTAGGACACTGTTCTTTCACGTGTTCTTTTTGCATAACACGTGTATCTATATATTTTGTTATTGCACTCGTAGTTGGCTATTTCACGACTCTATCAAAATAAATCTTAACACCTAAAATATGTACATATTAGCAATCTGTCATTGGATCATGTTAGAAGATTAATTTTATAGTTCGTAGCGAACTAAAACTATACCAACATGTACCATTAGATTCGTGTAAAAGAATTGTCGATGACAAAAAGACAAAGTATCGGAAAAATGTGAACATGAACTGTAGAAATCGAGTTTCTCCAGCGATCATGATAAATTATTGATATTATGGTGCAAAATGAGGACACAAATTATTATCAATCTTGTTCAAATCCTAAACGAGCACATTATAAAAAGACGATTATTTTTCAGGAGCTAGAGAATAATGATGGATGAGTATTTTGGTATTTCATGAGTTGATTAGGGACAAAGAAATGCAAGAATGAGTCAGAGAAACTGAATAAATAAGCCTAAATTTGTAAATCGATATTAAATAGTCATTATAACTTTTGTATGTCGTCTCAAAATTAAGTGTGTAACAAGTCCATATAGAGCTATTTCAAATACGATGAATCAGGGAATGACTCTAACAGATTCATGTGATTTCAGCTCTAATTAATTCGAATTTTTACGCAAATTTTAGTATTTTCTATTCTAATACGGTTTGGGGGTTAATTGGGTTCTCGACCGTAGTCTCTGTTTGAAATTAAGTTTTGAGATATTTAGTTTTTTTATACAATTTAAGTTTGATGCATCATACACTCATTTTTGGGCCGCATTAATGGGCCACCAACGCTTTGGGTTCTTCAAATTTTTCTTGAGAAAAATGGGCCTTTGATGAAGATGGAAAGCTCGTTAATTAAGCTTTGGAGGTTTTTTTTTTACAACTTTAATGTAGAAAATTAGTTCTCTTCAGTTCAACATATTATGCTCGTTAATAACTGAAAATGGTAGTATGGATATTGTAAACGGAAATGCACGACCATACTAAAAGAATTGATAAGAGCGATAACTTTTTTAGTCTACTTGAGGTCAAGGAATCAATGGATGAATAGTATATATTTAGTTGACGATTACATTACTTATATGTCGAGGCTTAAGATGTGGAGACGTTTATTTGATATGAAGGCGGCGTAAATTTCTTTAAAACTTAGGAAAAAGTTTCCTATTGTATAAGGATGTTGGGCTTGTAGACAGTGTTCAAACGACTTTCTATTTGATCTTCATGCATGCCTAAAAAAAGATGATGAAATCGGAAATGACATTTATACAACTTTGAATTTTCATTGATGATGAGAGAAATTTGAAAATCCAAACCCTCCGTTAAGAAACTTTGATCTCGTTTGTTATTCTTCTTTTTCTTTTGAGAACTGTAAAAGTATGAACATGTTAAGAAAAATGAATGAAAAATGATCGAGATGAAAAAGGAAATTAGTGAAGAGAGAAAAATGTGCAGCGGTTAAGTAGAGAAAGAAAGTAAGAAAATTGCGTAAACTCATGATAAAATTTTCAATTTTTATTGTATAAAACTTCAATTAACTAAATTTTGTAATGTTTGATCATTTTATTATTTTAAACCACGAGACGTAAAATCGTTAATTTAATCGTTGAAAGAATAAATTAATCTCTTAATATTATATATATTATATTATATACTTAATTATCAAATTAACCTTTTGGACTTCTCTAACCCTACAAGTAAGGCAAATAATAAATAAATTATCCTAAATCCTTCAGCTTCAATTCAACACAAACTCTCTAGTAAATTGTATTTCATGATTTTCCCCCTTCCCAAACAGAGAAAAAACATACATTTGATCCCTAAAGAGCCTCTCTTGGCACTAAATCCACCCAAGTTATGTATATTCCTAATTTTCAGTGCCCTTAAATTTGGCAGATGTATGAGAAAGGCGAGGCCTTTTTTTTCGAGGTTTTAGATGTCGCGCGACAGTGACGGTCAAAATTTTATGGGGCTATGTTGGAGTTATGGTAGGTTTTCAATTTTTTATTTAAATTATATTAAATATAAATTAATTTATGTATGTAATAATAATATATATTATGCTACAAGCTATATATATTTTTTAAAATTAATTAGTTTGGACATAATCGGCTGAAATCAGTCTAAAATCATCTCAAATTAATACAAAATCGGCTTAAAACGGCCAAATCGCAACAGTGTTGCGCCCGTGTGGTTTTTGGGGCCATGCCGGTCAGAACGGCCGCCATTTACAACACTACTCTTTTTGGAAAACATAGGAGGCCGATCTCTCTCAAAACATACATCACTAGGAGTCTTTGACTGACCACAAGCGCCACTTCACCTAGGGCTGTAAACGAGCCGAGCTTTTAACGACCCGCTCGAGTTTGATTTGTTAAAATATTCGGTTCAAACTCGTTATAATCGAGCTCAAAGTTTGACTCATTTAATAAACAAGCCGAGCTCGAGCCTGACCTTTTAAGATTTGACAGTACTCGCGAGCCAGCCCGTTTAATTCTTAATTAATTATTCAATATTTTTAGCTTTCAATTGATATTTAAAAATGAAACTAAACAAGACAAATCAAGCCGAGCTGATCTCGAGCTTGCCCATTTATAACTAATTATATTTTTATTCAAGATTTTAATGAATATTTTGATTGAAAATTAAGGGAATCGAACTCAAACTAATCCATATTCTTTCAACCCGAGCTTGAAGGTAGTTTTGAAAGTTTTTCCGAACCCAAGCTAAGCTCAAGCCAAACACTTTTCCACGAGCCGAACTGATGGAATGGCTAAAATCTAGTCAAAACCTAATTGTAGAAAAGGAAATCCTAAACTTATTGGAAAAGGAAACAAATTATTAGAATTGAAAAAGTTACTCGAAACTTAAGAAATTACGATTTTGACTCTCTAGATGATCTTCAATGGTCAAATTTTGTCGTACCTCGTGGTATAGTCATGAGTTTGACTCATATCGTCGTTTTTGCCCGAAAAACACTAATTTTTTTGTCCAAATCTGACACTTTAACGATAACTTATAGTGTTCAGCTTCCGCATATCGATTTCTTCGACCACAACGCATCACGAACCGAATCCAATCAAACTAAGACTCGATTCGGCTCGTTTTTTATGGAGGTGGACCATTATACTATTCATTAAGTGGATTAGAAAACATTAAACAAAATTAGAGATAGTTAGTAAGTGAAAACGCAATTGGCTCTCCTTGAAATAAGAGGCAACGCTGCTTCGCTGTCTCTCTCTCTCTCCTCTCTTAAGTTAATACAAATCGAAAGAGCGAGAAAATACAGAAGAAAGAGAAAAGAAACGAAAAGAAAAGGAAAAGAAAAGAAAGGAAAAAAAAAAATATTCTGAGGCATTAGATCTTAAACGCCCCGTTACTCGACTGCGGGTTCGATTGCTCTTCGAGGGGGTGTTTAAGAAACATTTTGTTTCTGCAAGTTACTGTCTTTTTTGTGTTTTTGTTTGATTCGATTTGATTTTGAAGAACCCAGAAGGGGTCAATCAAATTTCTGGAAATCCGGCGCCATGGATGGGTTTATGAGCAAGCTTCGGAATTTGGACGCGTACCCAAAAGTCAACGAGGATTTCTACAGCCGGACGCTCTCCGGCGGCGTCATCACTCTCGCATCCTCCGTCGTCATGTTCCTCCTCTTCTTCTCCGAGCTACGTATGTGTCGTTCTCACTTTGTTATGATGATGCATGATGTGGGTATCTTTGTAAATGAGGATTGGTGTTTTGGTGGTTTCTGTTTAAAACCCAATTTGATTCTAAATGGAAGGACTTTTGTTATGTGGGCAATTAATTTCTCTGTTTGGTTGATGCTTTACTGGATGGAAATGGAGATTGGGTTCAGAGTTGTTGGTGTTGCCGTGCTAATGTTTGAACCAAATCAGGTTGATTTTGTGATTAGACTGCAGGGTTTTCATTTGAATGTTCAGTAGTTTATGTGTGTTGCATACTGATTATGGAATTGTACATGATGTGGATGATTACTCAATTGGGTAGGCACTATCAAGTGCTTGGCATTATGTTTCAATGAACTGTTCACGTTATGGATACGGGTGATGTTGTGGTAATGGGTTTTTTTGGGTATTAGAATGCCTCAATTGGGCAGTGGTTTCAGAAAGCACAGGGCCTTTTAGTTGTTGTAATTTGTAAACCTAATTATCAGTAAAATTGCATTTGGTTTGTTATGCTCTTAATAATGATCATCCTGGATGGAACTCTCTAGAAAACAAGTTTGTGGATGGAGAGTGTAAAGCCCTTTGTAAGTAGCTTTATAAAGGGATCATAATTTAATGTGCAAGCTTTCAATCTCATCAATGCTGGCGAGTCTATGGTGAAAAGTAGAGCAAATTTCAGGGTGGTCAAGAATTTAGGATGTATCTTATATATCCTTCCACCTTCTTGCTTGACAGATTAGGCAAAACTTTTATTTTCAATCTTTGCTATAACGTGAATTCTTGAATTGTGTCTTTATGATATTTTGATTGCTTTGTCTGGATAAACATTTGACATCATACTATGGGAAATTGAATTCCTTCACTCTATACTCTTGCTACAACGATTCTCTAGTTTGGGGTTGAGGATGTGAATGTTTTGGGCAATGACATACAATCTCCCGTTCATTATTTAAATCATCTTAGCATTTGCTCTTCCCTTGTGAATATTATACTGCAAGGCATATCACACTTGGAATATGGTTTCTATGACCTAATAATGTAGGAAATAAGGGAGGATTTAATTCTGGTCTCTTTCATGTTGGGCTATAGCCTATAGCCTATAACTATGAAGCCTCAACTGTAACAGACTTGCCTTGCCTAGTTTTTACTCAGTATTATGTTCTAACATCAGTTCTGTGTCTATTTGTTTTCACTGGGTTGCAGATTTATACCTTCATGCTGTAACGGAATCAAAGCTTGTTGTTGATACTTCTAGAGGAGAAACCCTACGTATTAATGTATGTAATCTGATCCTTCAAAAATGGTCAAATCATTTCTCAAATGCATCGTAGCGCTTTGCCATTCTATTTTCAATGTTTCTCCTTTTCTTAAAGTTATACATTTAAATATTGGGTTAATTGTTTCCTACCGGGTAGTCTAGTCTCAAGTTCAATGGAGAAAAAGAACCTTCTTAACTCAATTCATTGTGTTTGATCATGGATTTGGACTTGTTATGAATCTTATATACATTGAACTATGTTTTCACTTCTCCTTTTCTGTTTATTACATCCTTATTAAGTTATTTATCATGTTTGGCCTGCAGTTTGATGTCACTTTTCCTGCAATGCCATGTTCTATACTGAGCCTCGATGCCATGGACATCAGTGGAGAGCAACACCTTGATGTGGTATGCATCATTAGAGCTCAATATTATTCTCTTTGTTGTGATGCTTCTTTTCTCTGTAAAAATAATACTTAGCTTGTTTGAATGACATTTTCTTCTGATGCTCTGCTGAACATGCAGAAACATGACATAATTAAGAAGAGGTTAGACTCGCACGGGAAAGAAATAGAATCACGGCCAGAGGGAATTGGTTCTGGTAAGGTTAGTAATATTCTACTTTTGAATGTATATACGGGCCAACATTATTTACATCTCTGAATTATATTCATTCTAATATTTGGGATGAAAATATAAAGGAACGAGAAGTTGACTGATGGCAGTATGTACAAAGATTTTGGAAGGCAGTTTTCTCTACATAGTATATAGTCAGATTTAAACTGTTAATAAAAATTTAGTTCTGGCATAGTGGCATTTATCTGTTCCTGTTGGAAAAGTATTTGTTCAAAGTTTAGGGCCCACATAACTAGCATGTATACATATCCACAGCCTCTCCCATTTCTTCTTACATATACAAGTCTAATTGGGTTTATGAGACAGACAAGTGCTGGATACATGTCGATAGGCAAATCCTGTATTTTAAACTCTTAAACATAAGAAATGAGATCTGTGGTGAGTCATCTAGTACACGCAAATTGCCGCCCACCCTATATTTGCAGCATCAGCTTCTCTTTCCTTCTTCTGAAACACATCTAGATCTCAACTTCTTCGTGTCCATTGTTTGCTCCAAAAACAACCACTCACTCACAGATCAGCATCCTCCATAGATTTAATGCTTTCTCCAGCCCCAATCATGCAGATGATCCTCCTTCTTTGGCTGTTTTCCCCGGCCACAACTATCAGTCGATCTGCCTTCCCAATCAGATTTTGTTGGTTAAACAGGTCCTTTTTCCTTTTGGGATGTTTGTTTGTTTGCTGATTGACTGAGTTCTGAAGTTACCTTTTCAAAGATCTTTTTATTCAAGTAATATACCTGCGTCCAGTGGGTAATAAGATGGTTTCACTTGGTCATTATATATATATTATTTTCAAGTGTTCAGATATTAGTTTATTGTTGTGAAAATAGGTGTATCTCTTCTATTCAAATGATTTAATAATTGTCATTAAATTTAGATTTATAATATTAAATACTATTTATTATGTCAATTTATTATATATATTTTTATTTAAAAATTAAAATGCCCTATACTTTTTGAAATGATGGTTCATGTGTTTAAATCGTGTTCCTTGATCCGTCGTATATTTTATTATACCTTCTAAATAAGGTAGAATAAAATGAAATTCTTGAGTAGACCACTTATATTGAAGGCACCTCTGCTGTCACTTGTTAATTAATTTATTTAGTAGTAGTAGTGGTAATAGTAATAGGTGTTGCTAATATATATCTATGGAGAATAATTTCCTTATCCCTTTTGACACAGATTGAAAAGCCATTACAGAAACATGGTGGCAGGCTTGAGCACAATGAGACATACTGTGGTTCCTGTTACGGTGCACAAGTGGTACGTTTGTCAGTCTGTTCTTAAAAGTAGTATCTCAATACCATGCTGCATAATTGTGTGCAAATTTCTTTAATCGTAGTGGTAGTGCTGATCTATATTAAACGCGTGTACTGTGCAAGTAAACATTATGCTTCAGTCTTCTATTACAATAGTAAACAGACGCTCGACATATTATATTAATGTTTGTTGCAGCTCTGGAATGTGGTTGTTATTGTTGTTGGCTGAAATATATATTGATAGAACTTACAGATGTTACACGCTACATAAAGCTTATATACACCTTGTTTACAAAAGATTGGAGTATTTAGTTGGAGCACCATCCTCTTAAATTATCTGCATCATTTCTTGTTTTTCATATAGTATCTTAGTGACACTGTTTTGATTTAGTTCCCTTATACTGTCTGTCAAGAGGTTATTCCTAATATGCTCCCCAAAGTTCCCATCACGAGTACTAATTGTTGTGCCAGACATATTTCTATCAGCTCATCAAAGAAAATATAATGTTTTTCGAAGAGATCTTTTAAAATTCTTATTCTTACTTGCAGAGTGATGATGAATGTTGTAATAACTGTGAAGAAGTTCGTGAGGCATATCGGAAGAAAGGTTGGGGATTAGTCAATCCTGATGAAATAGATCAGGTTTGTAGTGGCAGTTCTTGTTCTATCATTATTCAATGCAATTACAGATTTTCAGAATTTGAAGTGTTAACACTTAAACTATCTTGAACTTATATTTATCCTGTGAATGTTAACTGCTATATCATGCTGAGGATTTACTTTCAATTTGCTCCTTACAGTTGTTCAATGATTATATTACCATTTGGTAAAACCAGTAGGAACTGCAGATATTAGAGTTGTTAAGGAAAAATGTGCTGAGAAGATGGAAGTCATCCATGATTCTAAGATGTTGAATATTTTACTAAAATATTGTAGTTGCTCCTGCCTGGTTTCTTTCAATACTTTGCTATTGGAATCATGTTTGACGATTTTACTCAGGACCAGTGGCAATAAATTCTCTGCGGTTAAATATAGATGTAAGAATCTAGGATAATGGATGTGGCTTTAAGTTCACACGTGTCCTTCAATTAGTTAATATCAAGGTCCAGAGTTATTAGGTCGTTCAGAGGAAATGGTAGTTGCACTGCCGCAATGAGAAATCAAACCATGTATGTACATTTTGGGTTATCTGGTCTCTGATATGGTGGCAAGACACTGTTATATCAAGTGAAACAAGTCCAAAATTGTGCAGTTAATACCCGTCACCTCACCAATGTGGACATTAAATATTTAAATGCTGATAATGCACGTGATACAAAAGAATTGTTAGTTCTGTGAACTTGTATGTAGTGATAAGATCATATTTTATATGCTGTGACTTAAATGAGAAAAATGTTCAGATAATCCACCTGCCTTTTGTTTGGTATATAGGATATCACGTGCACTTGTTCTTCTATTTGGCTGTCAATTCTGTGCAATGGTGCTTTTCTTTTTCTTCACTTGTGTAGCAGTGATGACCTAGATTGCTATCCTGCTCTTTAATATTTCATGTGGTGCAATAACTAGCTCCAGATTTATTCTATATCATGTGAAACTCTGCATGTGTTATCCAGTGCAAAAGGGAAGGTTTTCTACAAAGGATTAAAGATGAAGAAGGTGAAGGATGTAATATATATGGATTCTTGGAAGTTAATAAGGTGGCTGGAAATTTCCACTTTGCTCCTGGGAAAAGCTTTCATCAATCAGGTGTCCATGTGCATGATCTGCTGACGTTCCATATGGATTCTTTCAATGTAAGTCATGCATCCTTCTTTGTTTTGTGCATGCAAGTTCTTTAGTGCATGTATAATGTCTAAACAGAAAATGGAATCCTGAGTTCTTATCGATTTACCAACATCAGTTTTTTCTCTCTATTTATAATGCTTTATTACATGATATGTGCGGGGCAGATAAGTCACAAGATCAACAAATTAGCTTTTGGAGACTATTTCCCTGGTGTTGTGAATCCTCTCGATGGGTATCCTCATTATCTTTTTCTTTTTGTTTTCAATCCCATTCACATGCTAATCCAGTCTAATCACAACTTTAGTTTGCGAAGGAATATTTTTGCATTTTCATATATGCTCTAAATTTTTTGTTTTACCTTTTTCAGTGTGCAATGGGTGCAAGAAGCTCCAAGTGGGATGTACCAGTACTTTATCAAGGTTAGTCCCATGAAATAAGACATTTCCATCTATGAATCATCATAATGCAAAGTGTTGGTTATATCAATTACGATTCTATTCAACTGTAACTACTGAAGTTTGTTGAATTTTATTGCTTCTTCTTTTGAAATGCCTTTTTTTCATTTGAGTTGATAGAAGGGCATCACCGCATGCCATAACTCATCCCTTTACTGAATCAGAACAGACCTTGCGTATCTAGTATATATCTACGTCGATTTTATTGGACTTGTAAACATTACATTTCTCAGATGCCTCTTGATGGGTTTTAAAAGCGCTTTGCTTTCACTATTTGAGTTGGCTAAACCCACCAATATCTGTCAAACATTTTCTCCCAGTTCTTTCTCCTTCATGCTACTGTAGTTTTGCAATGGGGAATTATATGAATGAACGACGTAAGTCAGTTGAATTGGTGCATATAGTGAAGGATTTGCGACTGACTTACGTCGTTCATATAGTGAAGGATTTGCAACTGAGCTGTCATAATACAGTTGAGAAGGTGCATATAGTGAAGGATTTGATGTGTTGTGCAGGTTGTACCAACTGTATACACAGATGTGAAGGGGAACAAAATCCAGTCAAATCAGGTAGTGCAACTCAACTTTTCTCTTATCTGAAATTTATGATTCGTTTTGTTGAACATTATTTAATGGATTGACAAATGTCTTGCAGTTCTCGGTAACTGAACATTTCAAGGCTGTAGATGGCAGGCTTCAATCCCTTCCTGGAATTTTCTTCTTCTATGACCTGTCACCAATCAAGGTGAGTTTGTTTCTTCAGCTTATGTTTATCTAATAAATGGATCCGTAGACGAATAACATAGACTGATTTTGCCCTCAATATTGCTCAAATCCGATTTGCATGATTCTAGGTGACTTTCACAGAGGAGCATGTCTCATTCTTACATTTCCTAACGAATGTGTGCGCTATAGTTGGAGGTAATGTGTACTGCAAACCCGATTGAGCTTTAAATATTGTGCGTGGTATTCAAAGATCAATTCTTAAATTGAAATGAAATAAGTGTATTCGACATGAATTCATTGGCGACTTGCCTTGTTATGCAAGTCAACAATGCCGAGCAATTTCCACGGGTTTTAATTGGATGGATGTTGTGCACAGGTATTTTCACCGTATCGGGGATATTAGATTCATTTGTATACCATGGTCAAAAGGCAATCAAGAAAAAGATGGAGATCGGGAAATTCAGTTGATGCGAGTGGGGGTGAAGATTGGGAATGTTTCGACTCGGGCTGGTGTGCCTCTTAACATTGATTTTCTGAAAAGAAATGAAGCGGAGAGGAGATTTTGGGATGGGCTGTTTCAACTGTCGGGTTCTCCATTGATTGGTCCGTCGTGTCCAACATTATGTCGTGTTATGTTAGTATGATTAGTGGATTTTTACCATTTGAATATGCTTAAATCATAGCGCTTAGGCACTTATATGTAATGTTAACATTTGAAAGATAAATGGATTTTGTATTCTATATCTGTTTCCTTATTGGTAGTCTTCATCTAGGCGGAACTAAGCTCTAACTAGTGACAATCTCAAACTTCAACTAAACAAGACTCAATGGCTAGTTTTGAAAATTAGAGATTTTACCAGTGGTATTTTAGACTTTTCAGTATGAACTAAATATTTTTCAATTTTCAAAACCCGTGAGAGAAAAAAATTTGTTGGGTGTAGTTGTAAAGGATAAAACCAGTGTTCCAAAAAACGGTCTAGGCGGCGCCTAGGCGCTCATTTGGGCTTTGCCGTTCCGCTTTTCACCAGTCGAGCGCTCAAAAACGGCGGAGGCCAAAAAACGGGCTAGGCGGCGATTAATTGGCCCAGGCGGGCCTATTATTTAAAAAAAAATCAATCGAAAATTACAATTTACACATTTAGACCTAAAACGTCTCCGGCCTTTGGTTTAATTTGTTTATTCTTAATTGATTTATACTTCTAAACTAATTATCCCGTTTAATTCGATTAATCCCCGATTAATCCTTCCGGAGTGTTGTCCGTCCGATTAGCGCCTAGCGTTTTTTAGAACCTTGGATAAAACGGAAAATGGCGTAAGTGGAAATGAGTAATCTTTTCCCAAAACTTCTTTAAAAGCTGATATGTTTGCTTTTTAGGGTAAAGGTGTCCTCTCATCAGTAGGTAACATCTAGTTTGGTAAGAACCGAATTGAATAGAACAAAGTTTTGTTAACGTTCAGCTCAAATTCGGCTTAAAATAAATAATTAAATTTCAATTTGACTCGATTTGTTTAGCTTTCGCTACAAACATAAATTATAGTCAATTGGACGAGTAAGTTCGTGATTGATAGGTTGGATTAGACTCAAGCTCAACCTCGATTACAATAATCACGAGCCAAATATTTAATGAATCGTGCTCAAACAACTTGTTAATGAATCGAGTCGTTTACATCGAGTAATTTCACTACACTATATATGGGATTTGTATAAGGAAGTGGTAGTGATGTTGTACAGACAGAGATAGAGATTAAACAGTTTTCAGAGGACGCTTTGTTCCTGCTTCATAGGTAGAGACTTTCACTGTTACATTCACCAAAAGGACCATTCATTAGTATAGAATATAATTCATTAATGCAGCAAAATGTTCATGTCAATAGAAGACAAAAACACCATGAGGGCCCAACCGGGTTCGAACCGGTGACCTATTGATCTGCAGTCAATTGCTCTACCACTGAGCTATGGACCCGAATGTGATAGATCTCATGCAAGTTTCTATCTTTTGTGTTATGTACTGAAGCAAAATGGGAACAAATAATAAATGACCATCCAGTCCACTATATTATGTAAGATTCAGTAGTCAAATCCTGTTAATATGTATATGTATATGTATATGTATATGTATATGTATATGTATATGTATATGTATATGTATATGACTAACCGGGTGGCGGTAGGTTAAGCCAGGGGTTTGGGGGTGGTGCGCACTGGTAAGAATAAGACGGTTCAAGTCTGAAACGGGCCATGAGGGCGATATGGTCTGATGACCATGTGGGTGAAGGAAGAAAATCAGCACCAACAGTATCCACGTCAAAAAGCTCCAACACGCTTTCAACCTTCAAACTATCCTCTGCAGCACCCCCAACTTTAACTCGTAAATCAAACGTGTTCCCACAATCTGTCGTACGATTGATTAAATATAGCATAGTCACGGTACGTACCTGTGTAGAATATATAGTCTATTGTTCCTGAGAATTGTGGTTTGTGGTAGGTGAATAAAGGCTCGTGAGTTTTCTTGTGTATATAATTCCTCCACATCTTCTTCACCCCCAAGTCTAACCGAAAGAAAGCTGGATATGCACTTGCCTTGTAGTAACACCAGCAACGAAATAGAATAAAATTTTATTGAATATATGAAACATACTCTTGGTTTCTATTCTCGACCATAAACCCATGATCTTACCAGAGGAAGGGAATGCCGAAGTTTGAGATACTGATAAATACCAAATGGATCGGTTTTTATCGCACTCTTGCTGGTGCTCTTAACTTTTCCCTTCACCATGAACTTATAAGGATGGCTGGAATGACATAACAGACACACGCATATATATATAAGTAAACTAACACACGCTGTACTCTCATTGGCAATATAATAAACTGCAATTTCCAAAACACTAATGGTGATAAGTACAAAACAAAGTAATATACAAAAATAATGAATTGATGACTCAGAGGAAGCTAATTATGAAAAAGACACTAGTAGGGAAGACTTCAATATTTATATACAGATTATCGAAGTGAAAAAAAGCATACCAAAATGTTTTATAGTTTCCCTCATCATTCCAACCAGAACATATGCATCATAACCAAAATTACAGGATGTGAGGGATGTAATTATGTACAGTCTTCTCCCTTTGCATAGGTTGTTGCAAAGACCTCTAAAACTTAATGCTTCACGACAAAAATCGGTTATCTCCAATTGGCCTGATTAACCCTCTCTTACATTTTGTTTTCCTCAATAAAATCCAATCAGAAAGGGGTAGCCGAATCAAAGTGAAAGCAAAAAATGAAGAAGAAATAGACGTTCTGTGCCTGTGTGTGTATGTTAGTTCGAAGAGAGATTGTCACGGTTCATGTCAGCCAATTCACAAATGTACTTAGCCACAGCCAATAATGAAGGACATTCTTAGGAGAAAACCCATGTTTATTGTGAATTATTGCATAAAGAAACAACATAAGTGCACACAAAATAGGACTTATTTTTATGTTATGTCATCTTAAGCCAATTAGTTAGCGATAGAACAAACTAACCTTTTTGGCAAAGAATTAAAATCCCCACAAATCAATATAGGAATTCTTGACTCGGCAATTTTTTCTAGCCCTTGTACTAGTTGTGTAGCCTGATGTTCACAAATATAGAAAGTCTTATCCACGCGACTTTTAATGGCTTGGAACACATATAGGAAGAAAGATGCAAGTTAACTTACCTGACACAATCTTACATCGGAATAATCTTTACCTGCAACCATATGGGTGTTCACCTAGAGATAAAATAGCATGATTGCCAGAATTCTTTGGTAGAAATGAATATCTAGGATTCAACCAAAAAAAACTTACCACGCAAATTCGTGATTGGAAGGGATGGTGACTGATTCCATTTACCACTGTTTCTAATATGACCACAAGTGCCACATTACTCTGCAAAACCATGAACTTTTCAAAAATTAATTAAGAGGTAAAATGCAGGGTTCGGACTAGATGACAAACCATTACCTTCACCAGGTGTATTTGACCTTGTTTTCTCTGTTCAGGTTCCAATAACTCTGCGACTGGCATTGCTGTTCTTCCAAACTCAACCTGTAAAAGAAGCAATTTAGTATAAGCAAGCCTCGGGATAAGAGGAAAATTTGGATCTTTTTGAATAATCCTTTGCCAATAATAATTAAAAAAAGGAATGCTTCAGAAACAATTTTTGTCTGCAGAAATTGGAGTATATTCACCTCATATTTTGTTATTTCCTTGAATAGATTAGGGCGGTAAAATGTAGCACAACCTTCAGCGGTATCCCCATTACATGTATAGACCTGAAAGAAATATGATGAGATCATTTACATTATCATATAATTGAACAAAGGAGACAAGTTTTTAAGCTAATTCGTTATCCTATGACTTCACATTTGCAGAAACTATGAAGTTATGCATTCTGTATACGCGGCATATCAAGTGGAGTAGCCACATACCAAAGCTTGTTTGCCCAACTGGTCAAGCGCTTGAATTTGTGGTCTAGAGGATCAGGGTTTGAGTGCTAGCAGCAGTTTATCTCTGATATTTAATCTCTCTACCAACTTATGTTGGGTCTCGTGGCAAAAAAAAGAGCTCCCTACTTCATAAGTGAGGTCTCGACCCCAAATCTTGATACAATCGAATGTGATAAAAAAAAGTGCATAGCCACAAGCACTACTTCTAGCATGATATTGTACAACATACACACTTGATAATCAAGACTATCAGCTCTATCTTGAAGGCACTAACAGATAGAGCTAAGTTCAGGTAGTACACCATCTATTCATTAATGTAATATCATGATGTACAAGAACAATATACTTGAAATCATTATTTTTAGAACGCATACCCCATTTGTTTTTTCCTTGTACAGAGCTGAGTAACCATATTTTGTAAATTGTGGTTTGAAGAAACTTTGAAAGTGATCACTCTGTACCTGCCACAAGAAGATCAGAATTCAATTTACCATTTCAGAACTAATATAACCACGGCCAAAAAAGAAGTAGAAATACCTCCTGAAGACATATGATATCTGCATGATATCCAATAAGCTCCTTGAGCAAGTTTTGTCTACGGTATTCCCATGATAGGGCCCAACTTGGGCAGTGATCATTACAACTAGCATACAGATTAGAAAGGATATTATAGGATAGCACTGTGAACGTTACACCATTGGAGTACTGTGTCTGAAGCCTTCCAATTTCTAACATACGACGAGGGTTAGGAGGAGGATTGGCTACATATTTCACTGATGCTTTATCTTCCACCCTCATTGCGCTCTCATCACGTAATGAATAATTGTTTCCAATCCTCATCCTCAACATCCCCGTATGGAGTTCACGGCTAAGGCTTGGGGTTGCCTGTGGCGAATAACGGTTATAAGCATCCACAAAGACGTGGTTTTCCGCATTTGGCTTTAAGTCAAGCCAAGAGCCATCGCTACCACGTGGTGAAGGGACTTGGCAATTACCAGTTGAAGTCTGACGAATAATTTCTTCAGCATAACAATGACGCTCCTTGTGTTTTTCTGACGCTCCAGTTGAAGTCCCGTGCCTGATATCTTCGGCATAACAATGACGCTCCTTGTGTAATGAATCATTGTCTAAGTAAAGCCGAGGGCCATTACTTCCAAGTGGTGAAGGGACTTGGTAACTACCAGTTGAAGTCTCACGAATAATTTCTTCAGCATAACAATGACGCTCCTTGTGTTTTTCCCACTCGCTTATGAAGCACTGTGAAGAGCAATGGTGATTATCTTTGACATGTGACTTGAATTTCACACAATCAATACACTGATGAGTAGCCGAGCTAGAAGAATGCAAAGAATAATAAATTGGTTCTTGGTACCTAAAAATTGAAAAGAGAACAAAGCTTTATGTTTCCGTGCGTGGAGCTAATATGTAGTACTACCATGTGATGGACAAGTTATAAGCTGGCACCCAAAAATATAACTGGGATCTACCAACAAATCCAACCTTTACTTGCCAAAGAAGTAAATGTATCAGTGGAAGGCACATATGAATTGCTTCTGATCGAATATTAATTAGGGTTGAAAATGAGAATGGGAGCAAACCATTACACACGCACACAAGTATATATAATTTTTAAGTACAATTATATTTGAACTCCTCTTGAATATTAAACTAATATGGTGCAACACTCATAGCATCCTTTGCTTTTATATGCAGTTTTAAACTTGAAACAAATATTTACCAAATTTGTCAATCAATGTGATACGGATGCCTTCATTGGAAAGTATTACAGAAAGGAAAGGGAAAAGTCAACATGCAGTACCACACCTAAATAAATAGAAAAAATAGTATTTCCTAAATATATGTTTCCTTATTCTAATACTTTATAGTTACATGTTTTCTTATTCTTATTCTGTTACCTATTTTAAATAGGAATAATATATTCTAGGTCATACCTAATGTAGCCTATAAATAGGCATTCGTTAATAAAATAAAATATCATCTTTTATTCTCATAAAGTAGTTCAAGGAGGAGGTCTTATCAAGGACGAGCCTGCTATTATCAATATTGGTTTCAAGGAGTCTAGACCCTAAGAGGAGGCACATAACATCGTGGTATCAAAGGCCCCTTTCCCGCAACCTGTGGAAGAGATGGCTTTGAATTTGCGGATGAAGATGATGGAAATAGAGATTGAAACTCTTGGGGGAAATCAAATTGATCTATTGCTACAACTGAAGGACAAGAAAGTGGAGTTCTATGGCTACTACAGTGCTTTTCCATGGTGGCAGGAAACAATCTGTCGCAAGGCTGAGATGTATGCCATGATGGATCAAGTGGACAATTGGCGTCGTTCGGAATATGAGCTGAGGGAGAAGCTAGCTTTGGAGATCCAGAAACAAGAGCAGTTAGCGAAGTTATTTAATGAGATAGCAGAGATTCGAGCTTTAATGGAGAAACATCATCAAGTTGATCTTGTTGCCGCGAAAAAGAAAGAGCATCAAGCTAAACTCAAAGAGGCAAGAAAAAAGCTAGAAGTCGAGCGACAAGAAATGGAGATGATCATTTGTAATGTTCGAAACTTGTTTGTAACTAAACCCAACAACAGTGGCTACGAACAATACTTGGGGGGACTCAACAACTTAATGGAAGAAGAAGAATCTGAGGAGAAGAAATTGTGGTCCCAAGAAGCACATTCACCATCGACTTTAGGTTTGGCGTGGGAGATTCGACCACGACAGATTGGGATATTCTCATTTGATGACGACTACTCAGACATATGGATCTTAAAATTTGTACCTGATGGCCACTACAATCCCGATGAAGAAGATATGAAGACGGCAAGTCGATTTCCCTTTGATATGATATTGATAAGGGACATTAAGACCCAACTCAAGGATCGACCTCCACCATATTTGGGTGTAGGAAAATGGCGTACAGAAATTGGCAACTCTTTGCAAGTTAGCCGCCTCGAGGACAGATGCTTATTTCTGAAATTTTTCCATGTCAGTAATATTCTCCAGACGATGCCACGTGGGAACCCCTTGAACATGAGCTTGAGGACAAGCTCATCTCCAGGATGGGAAGTGATATACGGATGCCTTCATTAAAAAATATTACAGAAAGGAAAGGGAAAAGTCAACATGCAGCAACACACCTAAATAAATAAGAAAAATAGTATTTCCTAAATATATGTTTCCTTACTCTAATACTTTTAGTTACATATTTTCTTATTCTTATTCTGTTACCTATTTTAAATAGGAATAATATATTCTATGTCATACCTAATGTAGCCTATAAATAGGCCTTCGTTAATGAAATAAAATATCATCTTCTATTCTCATAAATTAGTTCAAGGAGGAGGCTCTGTAGAGGACGAGTCTGCTATTATCACTATTGGTTTCAAGGAGAGTTATAGGGTGTCTAGACCCATAACTAGACCTTAAGAGGAGGCACATAACACAATGCCAATGATTAAGTTAATCTGGAAAACATAATAACATGAGAAAGCTCATGTGTAGTGCTACATAATCCTCTCCTCTTCACTGGCACTGCCTATTCTTTTTTTTTCCTTCTCTTTTGTAAGACCTTTTCTACAATCCCTTCATTCATTTTTATTTGAATAAGGAAATAACATTTCCACATATACTTCTGTTTCCATCCCAATATGAATGTCTTATTTAACTCTACACAAAAACTAAGGAATGCGTACCCCGTTATCTTCTATGTGCTACCGATCTAAGTGGTTGTAAAATATGGGCGACATTACACTCGATTAACATCCTAGATAAGAAAATGAGCAGTTGTTGTTTCTACTTACTGTCTTCGAACTATGCAGGTGTAAACTCAACCTCTTACAACAGTATCTTCTAATACACAAAATGTGCCTCGTGCCAATACTACAGTTTTAAGGATCCACTTCCTAAGGTCCCTGATATTGTGCAAAAGCATCTTTAGTTATACTCAGACATCCTGTCTCTGTTTGCTTTACTCATTGTCTCGTTTTCAACTTCGCAATATTTTATTGTTTCCTGCGGATCATCTGTTTGTGCCAAAATATATTGCATAAGCATTGCTCATTTTGGCTGAACAACAAACCTGGGTAGCTAGATTCATTTCTGATTAAATTTCACAGCACTTATAATTTCTCATTCACAAACATCATTTGCCAAATGATGCATCTGAATTCACGGGATCCATTTCTATTAGCATGAATAACTAAGATAAATAAGAAGAAATTACTCAAATACATAATGCCTTTAGAAAAACAAATTTAACTTAGGTTGAATAAAATAGAATGAAAATAAATGATCTGATATAAACAACACATTTTCAGACATATTGGTCCCCCAAGGTTTCGGCTTGAGTCTTGCAATTTTAGGAGAAAATTGAGCTTCAAAACAAATATTAATACTTTTTACTATATTTACTATGTTTTGACAATTTTGGTAAAAGTTCAACAACAATATCAGATAAAAACCAGGAAATTTGGAGGAAAAAAACAGTTGATGTTTTCTCGGCAACCAAACAGGCGAAACGGAGGTCAAAGATTGGAGAGAAATAGAGACTGACCCAGTGAAGTGAACATCGGGAGGGAACGGAGCAACCAAAAAGTCCTCGGGACTGAAGATGCGAACGCTTGAACTGGGTGCGTTGTTGTTGTCGCTGTTGCTGGAGAAGGATCGAAGGTCCATGTCGATGACAGCTCAGAAATCGAAATCGAAATCGAAAATTAGGGTTTTGTGAAGAAGAAGAAGAAGAAGAAGATATGTGCCGTCAATGTTTGTACGTAAGCGACAAAAGAGAGACAAAGAGCATTGCAATTTCCTAAACTCAGTTCCAGAATTGACCAAAAGTGAGTCTTTTTTTATATGGCAAATTTCTTTTCTTTTTTTAAACATATTTTTTTATCATCGTTAACAATACTGCAGTTGTATTTGTATGTTACCTTCTCCTCCAAGGAATTGAGATTGACATTGAAATTGAAATGAAAGGAAACAAAATCCCAGAAACATACAAACCCTTTTTTTTTCTTTCCAAAAATTCTCTATTACACTGAAAATGTCTATATATCTATTTTGGTGATGATGGTGGTGACACTGGAAAATGGACACCAACTATGGAGCTCTCTGTATTTTGGTATGTATGTGTATACCCTAAACCCTACACTACACTGCCCTATACCAGGCATCAGTAACCTGGCGCCGCGCTGAACCATGGGTTCGGGGGTATTGAATCTTGCAGTCCGCGGCAGTAAGGTGGCTTGTAACTGAAGCGTGCCATGATAGCGATGTGGTCTGATGACCATGACGCTGAAGGAAGATATGGGCCGCCCATGTTTTCTTTATCAAGAGGTTCCAGCACACTTTCAACCTTCAGACTGTCATCTGCATTCCAAGGAAACAACTCGTGGTTAGAGAACCGATGGCGGTAATGTAAAGCATCTTACATATATTTATAGTGCATGTCAGTACCTGTGAAGAATATATAGTCTAGCGTTCCGGAGAAGATCTGTTTGTGGTTCGTGAATACGGGCTCGTGGGTGTCAGGATTCATATTCCTTCGTTGCTCAGCCTTCAACAAGTCTGACCGATAGAAAACTGAATATGCACTTTCCTATTAGGAAGAAGAACGGTTTAATTATTATGTAAAAATGGAACGGGTCGTTTCTTTCCCAGTCAAAATTCAGGCCTTACTTACCAGAGGCAGTGAGTGCTGAAGCTTGAGGCGCTGATAAACACCCACCGAATCATCCTCGTTTGCAACCACTTTATCAATTTTTCCAGTTACTATTAATTTGTAAGGATCACTGCAATGAGGACATATATAAGTACAATAACATAAATTTCACTTGCTAAACCTTTGTATTGATAGCTTGAAAATATACATATAACATCTATACAAACAACTCATGGATAATCCTCGAGTACAATAAATATCCAGAAAAAAAGGGAACATGGTAAGTTTTGGTTTTCGAAATGATAGAACCTAGACAGGACTATGCATCATATGCAATACACAAGTTGGAATTATATGAGCAGCTGGAAAGTAGCCCGACTAGAGTATAGCATACAAATTCAACGTCATAACTAACTGTAAACCAACATTAAAAGAGGAAAGGAAATAAGGACTTGAAGGCTCCTCGCTCCCATAAAATAAACCTCCTAAAACTTATGGCTCATTAATAAATAAATGGGTTACCAAAGCTAGTGAGTGAAGTGGCGGAGATCTCATGTAATATGCAAACAAAGAGACGGAATGTCATGGTATATGTCAGCCAATTAACTACTATTCACTAGAGATGTCAGAGTTCAGCCAAAGTTTAAAAATTGGTCCATAAATCAAGTTTCACCTTTTTGGCGTCTTCCAAAGATTCTCAACAAATTAAAAGAAAAGTTTAAGCCACAAAGAAAATGGAGGCATGCATGCAAAATAAGATGGTCCACGGGGATGTATTATATCAATGGCTTCTTTATATGTAAAATTGGCGTCTGTTTTCTCAAGATTCACTAATGAGAAATGATAGTTATGAATAGACTGCATAACCTAAATCATTAGCAACTATTCAAGTAAACAAAATAGTCTTTTCTTTACAGAATGAAGTTGTATGTTTTTTGACATCTTAAACCAGTTAGTTACAACTTAAGACCTACCTTCCCGGCACAGAATTCAAATCCCCACAGATCAACAGAGGAATTTTGTACTCTGCAATTTTCTCTAATCCGGTGATCAGCTGTGAAACCTAAAGTAGTGGAAAAAGAAAGTCATACAACATGCCTTCTAATTTATTGGATGGAATTTACAAAATGACATACCTGAAATAATTTTACATCTGGATGATTAGGATTTGCGTGTATATGGGTGTTTGCCTAAAGGTACAAATGTGTAATTGTCAGAACTCATACACAAAAACGAAGAATTGAAGATCTAGGATACAAATAATAACAGTTACCACACAGATTCTAGATTGTAACGGAGGAGGATTGCTTCCATTTCCCAATATCTCTAATATGACAACAAGTGCTACATTATCCTGCAAACCATGTATTGTTAACAACACCGGGTGGATCATATAAGAACAGCCGAGAAGAAGGAAACGGTTCTGATAAGAGAAAACAGAAATACCTTCATCAGACGTATTTGACCTTGTTTTCTATTTTGAGGTTCCAGTGCATCTGCCACTGACCTTGCTGTTTCCCCAAATTCAACCTGCAAAAAAGCCAATCATGATTGAGCACATGCAGTAGAAACAATTGCTCACAGAAATTAGTTTATTTACCTCATATTTCATAATTTCTTTGAATAGCTCTTTGCGGTAAAATGTTGCACAGCCATCAATTACATACTTGTTCCTTGTATATATCTGGAAGAAACCTTATCAAAGTATGTACTTGATATAATTAAATGAAAAAGATGTTTGCAAACTCATTTCTAAATGCATACAAATTTAGTCAGTGTGAGAAAAGTAACATGGACCTACAGATGATATCCACTGGATGTTTATGCCAAGTGGACTGGGCACATTACAAAATGCAGAACTAGTAATGTGATG
This sequence comes from Geranium rotundifolium, assembly GCA_963920655.1. Lineage (NCBI taxonomy): Eukaryota > Viridiplantae > Streptophyta > Magnoliopsida > Geraniales > Geraniaceae > Geranium > Geranium rotundifolium. Next base: position 36,249,944 of record OY987315.1, read on the forward strand.
GAGGTACTGAGCATCGTTAAAAAGTTAAAAAGCAAAGATTACTATCAAGTTGTAATTATTAATTTCAGCTTAAATTTTATGAAAACTAAGCTTTGAAGATAGTTTCATCTCTCCTTGTTCCCATCCAATAATCTCATTGTATCGAGAAAGATATTATTAATTTTATCATATTCACAGCTATCCACTGTATAAGATTTGTTTATTTTTCCCATATTTTGTTACAGCTTTCTCATATTTCCTTTAAAAGGCTTCAGATATTAAAATGAACACGGGCCTTTCTGTTTTATTTTGCACAATGGGTCATAATCAGCTTTGAAAAATTAGTATCATATCCTAATTTTCATGTTATGAATTTAACATCTCCCCCAAAGTCTTATGGCTTTCCTACTGGTATCGGTGCTTGCACACTTCTAATCAAAACTGCTAGTATACTAACACAGTACACAAACAGATAATGCTCAGCTCAGGTATCCTTATTCGCAAACGTGTATATACTATAACCAATTGCAACAAATACACAGGAAATCTTTATTTTCTGAGAAATACCTCTTTCTTTTTTTTCTTGTACATAGCTGAGTAACCATTATTTGTCAGCTGTGGTTTGATGAAACTTTCAAAATGATCACTCTGCACCTGCACAATCAAAACCGAATTTAAATACAAGTAAAAGGTAAAAACTCAATATGATCAGCATACAAAATTAGCATGGCAGAACTAATAGAAGAATACCTCCTGAAGACAGATAATATCTGCATGATATCCAAGAATCTCCTGAAGCAACTTTTTTCTACGATATTCCCATGCTAGGGCCCATTTTGGGCAGAATTGCTCATAAACAGAATAGAGATCGGCGAGGATATTATAGGACAGAACAGTGAATGTTACATCATTGGGCGACTGTATTTGATGACCTTTAATTTTTATCATACACCGAGGTGGAGGAGGACTTGGAAATTGAATCACGGGATCGGTCAATACAGCATCCACCGGACACAGATGACTTCCTGTTGAACAGTCTATGGCTACACATTCCAGCCTCAATTTGCAGCCCAAATCACCAATACTTGGTACATAATTTTTTGAAGAGGCCACCTTAGCCCATGCTTTTCCATCTCTTTTCACCACAACCGCGCTCTCGCCATCCAATGAATAGCTGTATAAGTCAGGCCAAAAGTCATCTCTCCCAAGTGGTGCTGAGACTTGGCCATTGCCCTTTACAGCACTGTGATGATCTTTCTTGTGCCTTTCCCACTCGTTTATGAAGCACTGTGTAGAGCAATGGTAACTACCCTCAATCGGTAATTCGAGAGCTACACAATCAATGCACTGATAAGTAGCCAAGCTAGAACGGTGGATAGAACAATAAATCTGTTCCCTGTACCTATAAAATGAAACCAAGATCTATTGATTGTGAAATGAGAAAGTGTAAGCAAAGCATCACAAAGCACTTTCGGGTTAATCCTTTACGATTCATATGATATATTGGCACACTCACGGCATCCTTTTCTTTGATGAAATTTGAAACATATATTCACAGAAATGGCCAAAATCAACGCCCAACTATTAATTTAATATTAAAAACAATAACCTGAGAACTATCATTGCATACTGCCAACTGTTTCGACATTCCCTTCAGGCCCTTTTGATTGAAGGACAATTAGTCCCAGAAAACACAGAAAATGGTGCACAGTTTTTAGGCATAACAAAATTCAATACATTTCTTTCTTCCTGAATGGTGCATTTGATTGATGTTAATGAAATCCGAGCATAAAATAAATAAATACAAATTTGATCAAGAAACCCAAATTTCCAATTAAATTTTCAACAAAATGAAGGAAAATGATAAATCAAGTAATTTAAACTCTGTCAAGCTCGACAAGGGCGAGATTTTTTTGAGATGATAAAAATAAAAATAAATTTAAAAGAAACAATGGTTTTCTTAGTAAACAGAGTCAGCATCCACATTTGACCCCAAATGACCCATTTCCTAAAAGAACTCATTTGGGCATTACAGCAAACACTTAGCGTGCAATGTTTTCGCTGTTCCATCTTTCACCATTCTCAAGCGCACACAACACACCGAAGTCTGATGAATTGAAAAGGGGAAAATATATACAGCACAAGAACAACAATATAAAAAAACCCACAACCCAAGAATCGATCTTTAACCCTCCCCCAAATCGATCTGACTCTACGCACCAACCCAACTCGACAAGGAGCAGTACCTGGAAAAAAACAGAGAGAAAAGACTCAAAAAGAGACGAACCAGGCGAAGTCGATGAAGTAGTCGACCGGCTCGACCCGAGTCCCCTGAGCATCGTGGGCGCGAATGTTGGTTCTGCAGTTGATCTCACATTCCACCACAGGTGTCTCCGTCGAAAGAATCGCGCTGAGCTCGACTCTGGCGCCAACAGGGTCCATTTCGATCAGAACTCGCAGAGACCCAGAAACGGCACTGGGGAGAGCAAAACGTGGGGAGATTCAGAAATGGGAAATTAGGGTTTTGGAGGGGATGGATTGGGGAAGAAAGAGAGAGGGAGAGGAGGAAGGAGAAGAGGTGACGTCAGCGAGAGCCAGAGACAGAGAGGAAGAGGGAAAGGTGGTGCACTGTACTGTACTGTACTGTACTGTGTGTAGTGTTTATGTTTGTATTTCTTTTTTCTTTGTTAAAAACTCAAAGAGTGGTTAAAGGTTAAATAACCTTTTTATTTTCTCTTTATTTCAATACTTTGTTCAAGTAATTTTATGTTTCTTAATTAATGCTCATCATTTAAAATGTAAATTAATTTTAGTCAGAGTTAAAGTGCATAATAATAAATCTATAAATTATAATTGATCATTAATGGTGGATTCAAATTTTTTTTTTAATAATACATCACTTTCATAACTAGTTTAAAAATCACCATTTATGTATTTTGCTCAACCTCGAACCATGACCTGAACTCATAGAGCGAACAAATACAACCACTAGAAAAAAATGAAATTTAAATTTTAATCTCATTCATATGTTTCACTAATTAAATAATTTAAAATAATGTTCAGTTACGGTAGTTTTCATTTGAATAACCTTTATATTTTGGTATATATCTATGTATGTAAAATGTTTGAACGCGTATTAATACCTCTAACTATGTGTCCCAAATTGTACAAGTTCTTATAAGATAAAAATGTATTAGATATTCAAGTGTTTATATGAATTATTTATTAGTATCGTTGAACGTCATTTATTTGACAGTTTAAAAAACGCTCAGAAAGATACAGAACAGAAAGATGACAGGTAACTTAAATCATTTGTGTATCTTGCGTAAAAAACATATTCTACAGTTTATTTTCAAATTTTTAAAATTGCATTTATTGTTATTTCCTCGGTGTTATCAAAGTTAATCGAATGAATCAATCGCATGTTTATAAAAGTTCATGTACTAAATTGTAACTTTTATACCAACAATTAGTATAGATTGGTTAGGGCATTAATGATTTTATTCTTGAATTTGTTAGATAAAGCCGAAATTGCGATGATACTAGATCAAAGAAAACATTTGATTCCAGTCTATTTAGGACCTGAAACTTGTCAATGTAGGTGCTACAAGTAGAGAAGGAATGGGTTCACCAAACTTGAAACTTGCACATAAATAAAAAGGTTAATTGGGTATGAAAATCGATAAGAATTGTCAAATGCTCTCTGCATCACTCGATTCTTTCTCCTTGCGTTGTTAGAGTAAATTGAAAATAGGGATAATTTCATATACCACCCCCTAAAATATATCAAATTTCACGCAACACCCCCTAAAACCATCATTGTCAATAGCACTCCTTAAAATGGGCAAAAATCTCAGTTGTCAAAAATGTATTGAAAAAAAACAAAAATACCCTTCTCTCTCACCACTCCCTCACCATACCCTCTGTCTCTCCTCTCTCCCTCCACCGTCGCCGGCGAGCCTCTCTCCGGGAGCTTCGAGACGAGCCTCTTCGACTTCCGGCGAGAACCATGGCGGAAAATCGAACTCGGCCTTGAAGATCTTCCCGTACTCTTGTGTTGGAAGGTCAAGACGGTGAACACGCGGCGGGAGAGGATTGACCGGAGGGAGGCTCGCCGGCGACGGTGGAGGGAGGGTCCGGTGGGGCAATTTCGTTTCTGGAGAGGGAGGGAGGAGAGACAGAGGGTATGTTGAGGGAGTGGTGAGGGAAAGGGGTATTTTTGTCTTTTTACAATAAATTTTTGACAACTGAATTTTTTGTCCATTTTAAGGGGGTGCTAGTGAGATTAATGATTTTATGAAGTGTTGGGTGAGATTTGATATATTTTAAGGAGTTGTATCTGGAATTATCCCTTGAAAATACAATTAAAATTAAAACACTTTTTTTTTTATTAAACATCATTTCAAATTGAAATTACAATAGTGCACTTATTTTGACTAAATTTTTATTAATTTTCATTGGGTATAATCTTAAAATGCATAATGTTTAGGTGGTCCACTGAATCATATGTCCATAGATAAGACAGAAATTGCAAGAGACTTGGGCATCAAGAAGGGGTTTTAAGTCTCTTGTACGATGATTAAGGACCCAATCTACATCCGGCCTTCCTCTTGGGTAGCAGGAGGGTTAGTGAAATTTCCCAGCATAGCCTTTATCAACATTTTGTGATAGATTACTACACCCGACTATTCAAAAATGACATTTTATACTTTCACTAATTTTGTCGCTTTTTAATACTCTAATTATTATTTTGAAACAACATACCATAAAATGTTTAAAATACTTAAACTATCATTGGTTTAAAAAATTAAGATTGAACCAGTTTAATTTGGTTTATTCTTTGTTATATTTAGGAAAAATAACACTTTTGTACACCTAAATATACACTTTCGACACTTTCATACCCTATTTTTTTTCTTTTTTTCAATACCCTGAATTTCATTTTGGGACAACTTGTCATTTATTTACCAAAAATGGCCCTCAACTTTGGTTCAATTCATGGGTATTTGGTTGAATTCATGAGTATTTTGGTTCAATTCATGGGTATTTTGGGAAAATGATCCAAAAGTACCTTGAATTTTGGTTCAATTCATGGGTATTTTGGAATTATTGTCCCAAAATGAAATTCAAGGTACTGAAAAAAAGAATAAAAAAAAGATAGGGTATGAAAGTGTCAAAAGTGTATATTTAGGTGCACATAAGCGTCATTTTCTCTTAAATTTAATACGTAATTCAAATGTCTCTGGATCGATTTAAATTCTTGGTTGGACCAGATTGAACCAATTAGAGCCCAATTAATTTGGCTCAATTCAAGTTGGTTGGTTTAATTGTGGTTCAATCATGGTTAGTTTAGGTATTTTGAGCATTTTAGTAGTTGGTTGTTGAAAAAAAAATTGTTAGGATACTAAAAAATAAAAAAATAGTTAGGGTATAAAAGTATCATTTTCATATAGTTTTTCTTGGAAAAAATGTCATTTCTCCTTTTGTATAAGAAAATATCAATGTTGAAATGTAGAGTTCGTTTCTTCACCGTGTCTCAGATCATTTTTTCACCGACTGTAGCTTTGATCAGTCTTTCTTTAAACCTGACGGGTGTGGGCACGATAATCAATCTCCACTTAAGCATCAAGACGAATTCGTGAATACGTACGAAGAGCCACATTTCGTAGGGAAGACGTTCCACTTCTCCGAGTAAATGTAGAGTTAAACACTAACAAAATACTTCAAAATTAAACCCAATGTCAATTGATTAAAATTTGAAGGCAAAATAAGAATACTATAGCAATTTCCTAAATTGTATGGTAGCCCGCCCGTTCATCCCTTCTGAATAAGTCCCATATAAGCGAATATAGGAAATTACTATATTGACTCAATAAAATTCGCTCCATGGATTCAAGTCTCATACTATCCCGCCCGTTTATCTCTTCTGAATAATTTTTTTAATCACACATTATCTTGAATACTAAACTCATTTTAGATTTTTATTTTATATCGCCATGTTTGCTCTTCTTTGTCATTTGTTCCAGATGAAGGACATGGTCTACGTGTACATCCTTGTAATCCAGAAGCTGGCACATGAAGGAAAGTGTATCATAGCCCGATTAAACATTCGATGGCAAGTCTACATGTATTACTAATGACAAGAAGGATAACAATAAGTCTTTATCCAATGAACATTGTGTATTGTTGGCCTAGAACTCCAAGTTTAAGAGTTTTCAGAACACATTAAGCACGTTGATGGTTAAAAAAAATCGTGGACATGAGTGGTAGTGTGAAAGGATCACACCAAAGTTGAAGTTATCAATACGAAGAAGATATCATTTTACAATAGGAGCTTCAAACTCATATCCAATCAAATTAAGTGAGACGAGGAGATTCACCGAGAGGTACTAATCTAGAGAAGACCAAACCCGTCATGAATATCGTGAATCCTATGAGAGGAGTCTCATAAGAAAGATTTTGTCTATACTAACATGTCAAAACTTGACACCCTAAAGTTTGAAGGTGAATGAAGATGATTTCTTAGAGTGGTTGAACATCGCAGATAGCGTGTTCCATTATACTAAACCAATAGAAGGTTGTAAAGTAAAGTTAGTGCTTGTAAAATTGAGAAAAAAAAACTTCAATTTAATGGGACAAGCTCAAAAGATAGTGAGATATAAATGGTCGTATAAAGATCGTAACATGGGATAAGATGAGGAAAAAGTTTAAAAGAAAATAATGGCCTTCTAACGAGGTATATCACAAAGTGCAGAAGTTGAGATAGGGGAGTATATTTGCATAGGAGTATGCACCATAATTTAAGACATTGACGATGAGAGCCAAATTGAGAGAAGTTAAAGGAGCATTTCATTATTACTTCATTGATGGTTTAAATTGAGATATCACAAATGTAGCCGATCTACAAACTTACCACACGTTAAATAACGTGATCAAATATGCATTGAAACTTAACACAAACAAAGATGAATTGATGTATCAAAAAAGTTTGTTGAAGACAAGGGCCATGGGGAAAAGAATAAGAATAGACAAAGACAAAACCCAATGTAGAGGTAAGAAGTAAAATTCATGAAGTAAACCCTGAAATTCCTTTATAGAACTTTAATTCAAGTGTCGACATATGATTTTCCAAATCAAAGAGTGGTGGTATTCTCGTAAGAGGGACATGTGACCAATATTGTAGAAATCGGTCCAGTCAGCAGCCTAGAAACCAGAAACCAACTAGACATCGAAGTCGTCACCAACGCCCTTATTTTAGGCAGTCGGACCCAAAGGGTTAATTAATTCTTTTAACAAATAACTCTTCTTTTTTTCATCAAAATAGTCTAAAAACGACAAGGACTAATGGAGTTCTTACGCGTTGAGGTCTTCCAGGTCTGGGTGGATTATTACGGGTTTCGCTCGGGTAACTCGGAGACACAATATTATATTTTTTCAATCTGTTACCCGTCCGAATCGCACCAAACTAGGTTTTAGTACTACCGGGGGACCTCGGACCTGGGCGGAGGACACCGGGTTTGAGGGTGTGAAAACGAATTAAAGAGAAGTAGAGGGAGCAAAATGCAAATAAGGAAGCTCCAAAAACAAAAGACAGCGGGGGTGACACTTACAACGTGCGGCGATGGAAGCAAGAAAGAACCGCCACATTCTTTACCCCCAAAACATCACTTCTCTCTTCTTCTTCATCTTCTTCTACCACAAATCTACAAGACTCTCATGTCTTCAATCCCCAAAACCCTAGAATCCCAATTCCCAACCACCACCTCGCAATGGACCTGACTCCGATTCCGGCCGATTCGGCCTTCTTCGGCGGCGGCGGGTTGTTTCTCGAATCCGCACCTTCTTCTTCGTTTCTCCACTTGATTTCTCCGGTCTCTTCGCCGGAGCTTCGGCGGAGACCTGCGGTGTTTGGCGGTTTCAGGCGAGGAAATGGGTGTGCGTTTCTGTCTGTGAGCTTGAGCAGTAGTGGGTGTGAGCAGGTGCGAAATGGAGACAAGAATTTGGAAGGAATCGTGGTGGGGAAGAGGAAGAAGGTGAGGGGGCGAGGAAGCCAGGCCATGAACACCACCAAGCATCTCTGGGCTGGTGCTATTGCTGCCATGGTCTCCAGGTCCTCTTTTAATTTCATATATACATGTTGCTGAATCATTGATATGTAGCACTATGTACATGCACATCTAGTTGCATTAACTTGTTGTGAAGTTCAGGCTTTAAAAGTTGAAACTAGTACCTGTTATACTTTGAAAATGTTGGTGATCAAGTGTTGGCTGCACAAATAAGGGGTTTATTTTAGGAAATGCCCATTAGAGGACTTTGTGTAATTTGCCCGCGATCTTCTATACGTGTAAGTCAGTGTTATGAAACTCCCAAGTTCTCCAGAAATCAAGTTGACTGAGTTTTGGACCGTAGTTCGATTTTACCAAATCCTTACCCAATCAAAGTTGGTCAAATTTTATTTTTATATTTTACACGTGCTTTGAAAATGTTCTATAATTTGTGCTTTTGTTTTAACTTATAAGGGCATTTCAAATGGTGCTCCCTGCATTTAAATTAATACAGGGAGTCATTTGCATTGGAATTAGGGGTAGAAAGCCATTTTTCCATGCTCAAATCCAACCATGCTCTCTACCTTTAAGCTGCATATATTATTTTGATAATATTTCTTACTTTTTAACTACAAAAAGTTTGTAGGAGAGGGAGTAAAGTAAGATAAAGTAGGATAAAAATAATAAGGTATTAAGAGAGAGAATGAGGGGAGCTCCATACATATAAGGAGATAGAAAGAAAATGTGGGGAGCTCCCTATTGTAGGGAGTCATGAAGGGATCCCCATTGGAGTCAATGCTTTTGTATGGAGCCCTATTGGAGATGCTTTAAATGGCTGTTTGAAAGTATCTTATTTTACTAAAATATTGTAAGTTTTGCCTATTTCTCCCTGAGTTCTCAAAACTCTATTTTTTTGTCTCGCCGAGTTCTCCTCAATTCCGAGTTTTAGAACCTTGGTGTAGTATATGAATGAGCTTTGTTGTTTCAGGACGTTTGTTGCGCCACTCGAGAGACTAAAGCTCGAGTATATGGTTCGAGGGGAGCAGAAGAAGCTATTTGAGCTCGTCAAGTCAATTGCTGCAACGCAAGGCTTGAGGGGTTTCTGGAAAGGGAATTTAGTTAACATTCTTCGCACAGCTCCTTTTAAAGCAATCAATTTTTGTGCTTACGATACTTACAGAAAGCAGCTGCTTAAATTTTCTGGAAACGAAGAAACTACAAATTTTGAGAGGTTCATTGCCGGTGCTTCAGCTGGGGTTACCGCTACTATGCTCTGCTTGCCTCTTGACACCGTATGTATACCTTCCAGTAGTAACTGAGTGCGCTCTGAACTTTAACTATGCATGATAGTCTAATATGATACATATAGCTTAGTAGCATGTTCCTTGTTAGTTGTTACATGTTCTCGTCTTTTATCTGCCTGAATATCTATAGCGTAGAATCTTACCTTAAAGTATCTATTTGCATCCAAAGCTGCAAGAGACGTCTAAGAAGGTCTTCCCGTATATGACAAGCAAATATGTCAAACCACAATCAAGCCTTCCATAGTTGGGAAGCTGACTTTTTCATTACAATTGGTTTGAGGGTTGCTGCTAAAGGGATGTGTTTGATTGGGTTATCTTTTCATGACGAAGAGGAGTAAATTTGAATGAGGATAATTTTAGTCCAATTTATAGATTTAAGAAATGTAGAACTGGTCAATGAGTTGTGTTTTTTTTGCTTTTTTATATATTCGTTATCAGTATTCTATAATAAACGGTAGGTGCTAATTGGGCGGAGAGGGCCTTATGGGACTAATCGGAAAATAAATCGGATTGAAGGATTGATCAGGAATTATAGAGGATTAATCGGACAAGTCGGGGAATTATAGAACATTGCTCTTTATGTATCAAAGTAAGTGTCCCACTTTTCTGATAAGGATGTAAATTATGCATGGGATTAACAACAATATCAGTGCATGAGTTAGTTATTACCACATGATTATCGCAGCAAGTAAAAGACACGGTCGAAAGTAGAGCACTGACTTCTCTAATCCTTAATTTTTGCCAAAAGTCAAGCATGGCAATTATTTTGGAATGGAGGGAGTGCTTCAAATTTACGTTCTTATAAATGATTCATCCTTCAAGAAAAATTGCATGTCTAAAATTTTCAGGTCAATTGATTTAGTTTTCCCTATATTGACTTGTGAATTGTTAATTACACTTTCAGATCCGTACCAAGTTGGTGGCTCCCGGCGGGGAACATTTGGGCGGTGTAATTGGAGCTTTTAGTCACATGATCCGAACCGAAGGGTTCTTCTCCCTTTATAAAGGATTAGTACCATCCCTTCTAAGCATGGCACCTTCGGGTGCGGTTTTCTACGGAGTATATGACATACTGAAGTCGGCATATCTGCATTCACCAGAAGGCAGAAAGAGAATTCAGAACATGAATCAACAAGGGGAGGAGTTGAATGCTTTTGACCAGCTAGAGCTGGGGCCAGTCAGGACACTTCTGTACGGGGCTATTGCCGGTGCGTGTGCCGAGGCAGTCACATACCCATTTGAAGTTGTTAGAAGACAGCTTCAACTGCAAAGTAAGGCTACTAGATTGAGTGCAATTGCAACCTGTGTCAAGATTGTCGAACGCGGGGGAATTCCCGCTCTCTATGTCGGACTCATTCCCAGTTTATTACAGGTATGTATGTCTATACAAAATTCTGGATTTACTCTGAGTGACTGCATCTGCATAGTTTTATGTTGATACAAATTTCTGGATTTACTTTGAGTGACTGCATGAACGGTTTTCTATAAGTATGATAATTTCTCAGGGGACTATTATGGAACTGTGGCTATTGTTTGCTTTCTGAAATTACTAGCTTGAAGTTTCATTATTTTCCTCACTTATATGGGAAAATGTCAAAAGGGTGCTATGCTATGTACTTTGTTAATGGTAAAACAGTGCCGTGGCCTGTGAACTTTGTTTTTTCGTGTAAAACGTATGTATTTATACAAAAATGGTGAAATTGCCTTAATAAATTAAGAATTAATCATTTTTAAATAAAATTTTAAACATTTTACTTTTATCTTCTAACTAAAATTTGTATAAGCAAAATTTGTAATTTATTTACACCTTTTGCACAAAAAAAGCAAAGCTTACAACACCCTTTTGCAATAATCGAACACCCTCTTGCAAAAGTGTCATAATATAGAGCACATTTTTACCATTTTCCCTACTTATGTTGGTGCCTATGTATTCTTTATTTTCTTTGGCACTAGGTGAACATTTATAATATATCCTTGCGAAGGCCTGCTCAAATATTCTTTGATTCACAAAGATGATATAACATACCATTGTTTCTTCTGATGCAAGCTAGTTATATGTACAAGATATTTGCTTCTCGCAATACTGTTGCAATTATGACTTGCAAAGTTGAGTGTGCACATTTATATGAATATACTGGTTCTATAGACCTAATCTATTGTTTTTTTGCAACTTCAGGTTCTACCATCAGCTTCAATTAGTTATTTTGTGTATGAATGCATGAAGATTGTTTTGGAAGTGGAATAAGAAGAGACAAAGGAGATTCCAAGTCATCTACACTGGGTAGCTAATGCTCTCTAATTTTGTGTGTACTTGTAACAGAAGAAAAGAGAAGTAGCCATTCTGTACTTTCGTGAGATCACATATCCATGGACCATGATAGAGTTTTTGTTGTGTATGAGGCAAAATGTCATATTAGGGAAAGTAGAAATTATAAATTATGCTCAACCATGACTTTTGTCATTCAACTAGTACAACTATAAAAGGTACAAGACCAAAAAAACCATCCAGTTACAAGACTATAAAGCCCTTCCCAACAATTTGTATCTCACACCCCTGAAGAACCATCTTTTTTCTCCCACGCCTCGGGAGGAGAGCATGCTTCTTCCGGTTGGGCACCTTGGATCCGTAGAAGATCCGGTCTGATTACCTCGAGAGGTTCCACCCTTGCTTCCGAGTCCTCTGCCTCCTCTGTTGGGTTAGGAGCAATCCCCGAGTCTCTCTCGACATGTTCATGTGCCATTGTAGCCGTTCATACTTAGCAGTCGATTCCCTCCACCCTGAGCACAATCCCCTTAAACCGGAAAAGAACATCTCGTGTCTTATTGCTGGAAAATTGAACGATTCATAAATCCCGATTAATTGAAAGATTTTTTTTTCTAATTTAAAATTAAAACCGAACCATTAACTACGGTTATTGATTTTTTTGATTATCGGTTTGAGACCGGTTCAATGTTCTAAAATGCCAACCCATGAGTGTGTCTGTCTTCACTTCATCCACTCTCCTCCTCCGCCATGTCTCCGCCCGCCGACGGGTGTTGCTGTTTCTCCGGCGACAATGGCGAGCCTCTCGCCAACGGATCGCCGAATCACTATCGCTTCTGCACGCATTGCAGGAAATCAGGCGGTCCGTCTTGTTCCTCCACCTCCGGCACCGATTCGGTTCCCCTCAAGGAATCGGAGAAGCTCTGGAGGGTCATCGTTGCCTCTTCCAAAGGTTTCTCGATCGGGGCCGGCCTGAAAGGTGGCCTAGCTCTCTTCTCCGTCCTCCTCGGGTTGAGAAGCAGAAGATCCCCCAACAGGTAAGCCAGTTTTCATCAAATTTGGAGATTTTTTTGGTGAATTTTGTTCCGGATCTGTGGAAATGGAGTTGAAACTTTGGAGCAGCTTTTTATGTACTGGTTCTGATCTAGGAAAGTTGAGATGCTAACGAATGGGGAAGCTGTTTCCATTGCAGTGAAGGAGACGCTGAGATATGGCCTATTTCTTGGTACATTTGCTGGCATTTTTGTCTCCGTGGATGAGATTGTAGGTGCTGTGGGAGGACACTGTAGGCATGATCTTTATCTTCGATTTTCATGGCTCTTTTTCAATGTCAGTGTCAAGTTAGAATGGTTTTAAGTTATAAGTTCTGATTTGTGATTCAGGACTGCGAAATGGAGGGCTCTGTTGGCGGGAGTGATTGCCGGGCCATCCATGCTCTTGACGGGGTTGGATACTCAGCATACCAGCTTGGCCATATACATTCTTATGCGAGCTGCTGTACTGGCTTCACGCTGTGGGATAAAGAGTAAACGTTTCGGGAAATACTGCAAGCCTCTTACTTGGAAGCACGGGGACATATTCCTCATGTGTCTTTCGTCCTCGCAAATATTGTATGTGCTGATTCCCTCCAAATTAAGTTGTTATTTCAAGTGCTAGTGATTCACGGGTTTTAATATAGGACATAAGAATTTTAGTTTACCCGTCTAAGTCTGTGTAAGAATAGTCTGTCCTGATCAGCTTATAATGCAATGGTAATGGTGTACTTAATGTCAAGATATGGTATAGGCCATCGTAGTATGCCAAACAACTTAAAAGATTATCAGATTCAGTTAGTAAAAGCTTGGTAGATAGTGATGCATTGCCTGATTGTGAAGAAATCCCCCATAATGGGGAGGGTAGATTCAGCATAGTTCAAAAGAGATGGCAGAGTGATCCATAAGATAGTTCGAAGGGGTGCCGAAGCAGCGAGGACGAACATGTTAATGAAGGTGCAAGGCGTTCAAGCGGGGATATAAATGTCGGACTGTTGAAGTCCCGCGTTTAAAGAATTCTAATAGTTTTGGAGGTTTAGCTTAGTTTTAAGCCTTTGTTTTTTAGATTTGGAAGAACATCAATTTGAGTTATTTGGATTAATTCCATTTGCTACCTAAAGTTAGAGTATTATTCCTTTTCGTTTAGAATGCCCTTCTACTGCAGCAGATATTGAGAGGCTTATAATTACAGTGTTTGGTAATTTTGCAGTTCATTATAAATGCAAAAGCAGGTAGTGCTTACTTAGGCTTCTATGTTTGGACTTCTATAAATTCCTATGCCATACACCAAAGGAATAACTTTTGTTTTTAAACTCTTGAGCTGATTAGTTCTACTTTTATGGAATTATGCAACCAGAACAGTGGTCTTACAATCTATATAAAATAAAATACGATCATAATTCTGAAGGAGATTAGTTATGCAATAATTTCTGAAGAAACTAACAAGATTCATCTCTCAAGCACAATTAAAGTTGAAAGGGATCTTTGAGTTCTCTTATTTGAAATATCTAGGCTGTGTTCTCTACTTGCTGAGCTCTTTCTATTTTTTAATGTTTGGTTTCAGATGGACTGAACTCATAACCAGTAGTTTCTGTATATCTTTATTTTTCAGAATTTTGACCACTAGACCATTTGATCTGTGGTTTGTCATGCCATCATTTGGCTGATTCTTCGGATCCATCAAATGAAAACATGTAACTTGTCGTAACTTTAAGTATGATAATGTCCAAAAGACATTGACAGTTAACCTTTATTTTTCTATAATGTTATTTAGTTAGTAATATTCAATTTCCAGGTCTGCTTACATATTGAAGCCGGACAGTTTGCCTCCATCATATAAGTCATTCCTCAATAAGCATGGTGGGAAGGATGCCAGGATCCTAAAAGGTGTAAAAGACCTTGGATGGCGCAAGGGTTTCACCAATTTGGAGGCAATAGAGAAATATTACAAGACTATGGGAGATAACATTAAATTAGATCCAGAAATGAAAATCCCATGCACGGTATGCTTATAATTCCTGTAGTCATGTTTCGGCAATGAGATTAAATGAAAGATATACATGTGTTTTTCTTTAATCTTCTTTTTGTGTTTGTTAGAGGAAGCAAACTCTCTTGATCATTGAAGTAATGATACTAATACACCTTCGATTTTAATATTGGAATTTTTTTTCTTCCTTAGTACATGACATGATGCTGTGTTCTTGTAGGTAAATGTGTCTTTAATCTTTATCACAATTTAGTTTGACATCAATGCTTCAGTTAAATTTTTTGTATCTTGCTCGAGTAGTTTATTGACGTCTTCAAGTTTTAGTAATTGTATTAGTATGGACGTCGTCAAGCAAAGACTACACTCTTACAAAAAATATATTGAAATCTCCTTTTTCGAAGTATTAGTAAATTTAAATAATTGTTATAGGACAGATTTCAGAAAAAAAATTATTTTACTATTATCCTTTTGTTGCTTAATTGTTAACTACTGTTCAAAGTAAATCTCACATAATATATTATTTATTTCATCAGGAATAAAGTGGAATTCATATTGAATTTTGGATGTGATCATAGGTTACACTGTTAAAGAAATAGATATTGGCTGCAATAAAAAGCTTGTTCATTACCCATGTTCCTACTATGTGCATTGTATTAATCATTCACCTTTGTATTTGCTTGTTCCAGCTCGCAAGTTTTCCTATTACAAAAGCATCCTCAATTCAATTCTAAGAAATATATGTCTATACTTCTGGCTGAGCATAGCCAGGAAGATGCATTGACATTTAACTCACAATGATGGTCAAACATATAAGATTTCGGTAACAAGGGAAACTAATCTTTTGTAGTCTTTGCCTGGTTCTTTATATGGTTCTTTGTTTCACATGATAAGAATATGACATGTATATGGTTTTTCAAGCTAGAAATATATTATTGATTATTCAGCCAGAAGTGTTGAACACAAGGATATTTGAAGTAATGAGTCTTTACAGGTCCTTGTTAATAGTTATGTTCTACTTTATCATATCTGTATATTCACATTCTTTATTCCCCTAATTCATGAGAGTACTTCTGATGCCTTAACCATTTGCTCTTCAATTTCTGCTTGAAATGGTAATTAGGTTAGGCTATGAAGTTAACAAGCACGTTAATTTTTTCTGAACTGCTATATACTAAAACCTTTGAAACGTTATGCAGATTTTACATGGAAGTCAATCGTGTAATGCACATGTTGTTTCTTTTCTTATTCAATCCTACAAAAGATCTTTACCTGTTTATCTTCCAGTGTACTTAGTTCCTGCCCTTATAGTTCATCGTCAGGGCCTTATGAAAAGGTAACAAACTTCACTATGTTACTTCTGCGATTTTAACATTTTTCAGTGCACTGGTAAATAAAAATGTGGTACAAAGATGCTCCTCCGGTTCAAGTTGCTGGCAGAAATTGTAGTTGGATTATTGTGTTTAGGTTATGTTGTTGAAGAGATTGTGGAATACATAAGTGCACTTCGCTAGTCGATGTGGCATAAACTAGAAAAATGAATGTGTACAATTGATTATTAATATGCTCTTTTTTTTGGTATAAATGTTCTCTTTCTATTTCAATCAACTATAAGTATGTATTTCCAGATGATATTTTATCAGATCTTGTTCTTGTTATGAGTCTGTATTTGCAAAGTTATTTATTGGTCACGTTGTTTACCGTTGTCATTAATATCGTCTTACATGTCTGTTTGACCTAATGCAGGCCTAGTAGTATATTGGGGAAAGGCCTTCTTGGTACTGCAAGATCAAGTTTATTTCTCTCTGTATATTGCACATCGGCCTGGTTAGTACATGTTTATGATTTTCTGAAGTTTATATAAGTGTATTTTTTTTCTTAACTAGTTGTGTATTATTATTATTATAATTTGCCTTGCACTATTCTTTGAACAGACTCTTTCATGTCCTTTGTATTTTTGTCAATTTATTTATTAATGAGTAAGATGGAAGTAAGTTTTCTCATTTATCTTTAGATAATTTAACCATATACAACTATGATTGCTCCTATCATTTCCATCTTACTAGATCCACCACCTTTCTCTCATGCAACCATTCACCACTTCTCTCTCCCCTTGCAAGAAGAAAGTATATATGAGAGGATATTTTAGGTATTTTTAAAAAATGGTCTCACATGTGCCACTCACGTGATGAGAGCGAGTAGTTTGACCCTTCATTTTTTAGTCTGACTAGTTTTTGGGTTGACATCATGTACCTCCTAATAGAGCAGATTAGATTCACCAGATAGATAATAAAAGAAAACAGATTAAATAATATGCTAAATAAGAGTAGTTTTTGACGTTAAGGGGCCTTGCACTTCCATCTTGCTAGATCTGCTACCAGTTAGCGAAAAATTGTTTTGAATGCTAATGTCAGTTGTGTCTCAGGATGTGGATGTGCTTGCTCTTCAATTTATTCAAGAGATGTAGCATTCCAATGCTGGCAATTGGCACGGTACAAGAACTTTTACCTTCCATCATTCTTGTAAGTTGATAAATTTATCAAGTTTTTATTTCCAGTTCCCCACAGGGCTTGCCTTAGCAATTGAGAAGAAAAGTAGGCGAATTGAGATATCACTTTACTGCCTTGCTCGAGCTATTGAGAGCTTCTTCACGTGCATGGCCGATGCTGGATATTTTCCACAGTCAAAGAAGTTGAAGAGAGCTGACGTGATAGTCTTCAGCTTGTCAACGGCCATTATAATGCACTGTTATGCGGAGGAGAGAGACGTGTTCCGGTCCAAGTACTTGAATGTTCTCGATTGGGTGTTTGGCGTTCCCCCGCCAGCCTGTGAAACTCCTCGATGCAAATCTCACCCGTCGCACCTCGACAAAAACAACTAGAGCCATTGTGCTAATTTATTTTAGACATGTACCGCGATTTTGATGGCGGCGGCAAGGTAGTCACTGCAGTGTAATTTTTATGAATTGTAAATGTCCTAGCAGTCTGTTCAAAATTTCAATTTTTTAGTATACAGTTAGGGAAGTAGGCAAAGTTTTGGATCGGTTTTCTTTGTTGAAAAAAATTCTGCTTTGATCTCAGTTGGACCTAATCGTGTTCGATTTAAAACATTTTCTATAACTAGTTCGTCAGGAAGCTCAGATTTGAAGTGAGGATATACTTGTTTTTTAAGTTTGGGAACCCTTTGAGCTAAATAGTATTTTGTCCAAAGTTTGATGTCTTTGTTTTGTTGAATATTATTGTCTATTGTGGATTGGCTCACTCCCCATTGAGGGTTTGAGAGTTCATATTTACACGATCAAGGTTTTATTCTGATTCTGTTGTTTCTGTTTGTTGTTTGATTTCCTGTCAATTGGTATAAGAGGAGTTGATTAGCTATCTGTGAGAAACGAAGTAGCCATTACAGATGCTCGAGAAGCCATTGATGGACTTCAAAAGAGTCTGGCGATTGAAGCCTAGAAGAGATGAGCAGAGTTTGAAAAGCACTCCATCGAGTCGATTTCTAAAAGATGTCGATTGCTATCGCTCACAACCCATGAATACTCTCAAACTAGGAGGGTTTAAGATGGCGGAGAAAGGGAAAAGCAGGATATCAGAAACAAAGATAAAGGAAGAAATGAGGAACCGAAATCCTCAAGCCGATGATGAAGAAACCAGGAGGTTACACTGGCGGGTCAAGCCAGAGCTACGGGAAAGATAAATGTAACCATCGTCAGTACAAATCTACTTCCTTTCAGTGGGGGAAATAGTAGAGTTTGGATAAGAAAATGTGCTTGAACGTGAATTATTCCTTGAATTCCTTGTTCTTTTTCTACTTTCGGGAAACCATGCCTTATACGAATGCCTCGAAAATTCAAAAAAAAAGGATCATTTAAATATTGTCAAGCCTGATAGGTAAAACTGAAGTTTGGCACACTAAGTATATGGTAGACAGAGACTTTGTTCATTGTGAACAATTATTTAAGAATGTCATTGATAATTTGAAATGTCGGGCATGATGATGATGATACCTTTGGAGGAATAAGGAGTAACTTGAAGGAATGATTAAAACTAAGAGGGAGACACTTGCTCATGTAGAAAAGATGATGCAAATTCGTACTGTCTCAGCCATTGCAGCCTCTTAGGGATGGATATTAAATCAGAACATTGCTCTTCGTGTTCAGCTTGTTGACTGCAGATTTAGTGTCACTCGAGAGTGGAGCATCTGTCCGTACATGAGATAACCTAGAATGACCACTGATCTGTAGGTGATGGTGCTGGTTATGAAGCACAATAGCAGAACCTGCCACACATAAATCCAGATAAGTTATTATTAGATAATGCTACAGAAAGAAAGAGGCTTTTGTTTAATTCATCTTTTTTTTTGTTTTGATATTTAATTGTGAGAATCGACTACTGTCTCTCATTGAACTGCACAATGTAGAAAACACTGAGTAACCACCGTAGCAAAACACGAACAGACATGCCATCGTAATGCAAGGTTGCGCCTCTCTCAAATAGAGTACCATATGTCATTTTCTCAAAATATATTACATATGCACGTTAGTTGCACGCAGCTGGCACGTCGTTTTCACAAAGTTTGTATGTCGTCTATCACCGTATCGAACTTTGACTCTTCAAATAGTTTACTGTAGTGAGGTGAAAAAATATTACAGCACACCGCAGCGAACAAGAATTATCCCAAAATAAAACCATAACCTAAATGAGTAACCATAATCCATGATTTTCATTTTATTAATTTTGGTTCGGTCTGTTTCTTGGTTGTCTATCAGTTTTTGGTTTAAAATGCCGCAAGGAAGAATTAAAGGGTGTTTGGCTGCTGAGAATCCCAACCAGAAGGAAACATTCTATCGATTTTTTCATGTCCTAACTACAACTCCAAATTTGTTGAATTGATTGGGAATTTGGATTCTTATTTTCTCGCTACCCAAGCACGCTCGACCCATTTGCATTTAGTAGTCAAAATTAACCAAAGGGTTTCATGCCCAGACTCTGTGAAAAGCTGCATGCCAACTGTTTGATGAAATGTCTGTTCAAGATTACATTTTTATTTCATGTCTTGCTCTGTGGTTGGTGATGATGTTGAAGGGCCATTGTGAGCATCATTTTCTTTCACAAAACAACATAGCAATCACAGAATCTACTGGACCAAATCTGTAGGCACATTTCACTTGTTAAAAAGGAATTTGACAATGAGAACCTGTTGTGGATGCTTCTCTTTGAAGAAATTGAACAATTTTGAAATTTGAGGAGGGTTTGTGGGCAGATTAGGAACTGTGAGTTCAATTTCAGTGCATGTATTGTGGACTCCTCTCTATTTGGCTGCTGTTAGAATGATGCCTAAGACTACAATCATTTTAATTATTGATGTTTGTGTTCATCCTCACTTATGTATGTACAGATACCATCTTCATCTCATGTCAAGTGGCCCACTTTGCAACTGATTGGATGTACAGCATACACAACACCCAAGTGTAAACCAGGTACCAACCTACAACAAACTCATATTCCATCACTGTTTAATTAACTAAGCTTGTCTTTAACATTTTCTATATCTGAACTTTAAAATTTTCAAAAGGCTATGGTCTTTATTGTTCAGATAATGCGAATATTAGTATATTATGATTCTTTTTATATCTTTATATCATACAACCTCTTAATACCAGCAACATAGAATTCTATGCATCCTCATATCAGTATGTTAACTATGTTGTGTGTGGCCCATTCCTAACCCTCCGTGTCGCAATTTCCTTAAAGCTTAAATGATTGACCGTCGTAAAAAAACTACAAGCATGTTCTTTCAGCGTGCTCTGTGTTTATAATTTAGCTGCTGGGTTTGAAAATGTAAAATACCGTACTGCCCTAAATTAATGTTATCCAATATAAGTGCTGTCTTCACTGAAGACTGAACATGGAATTGGTCGCCAACTCATGAGTCATGAATGACAAGATTTGCTTAACTAGCTATAAAATAAGGTACTGCAATTCAAACTCAATTCAAAGGTCAAACTTATTTACTGACCTGTATATTCCTTGTTCCTTATACATGCTTTCAAGCCATTAAGATCTTGTAAGCTCTTATCATCTTACTGAAGTGGGTCCAATGAGAACCTGATAAAGCATACCTCCTCAATACATGTAAGAGAGTAGAAGTATTTTGAAACATGACCAGTCTGATATACTTGTGTCACTGAAATGCAAAACAAAAGCAAGGGTGGTTATATCTATCTTTTGGCTAATCTTAGATATGCCTCCTGAATCTAAGCGCTCATCTGTTCTTGTAGGAAAAGTTTATATTTCACTTTGGTTGTCGCATCTACATAGGAGGATCACCGTTTCATCGAAAATTAAGCGATGTGCACATTTCTGGTAGTTTTTATTCATTTGATCTCTTTCATTGCTGTTATTGTCATCCAATAAAATTTACAATGAGAGCATAAGAGTATCAAAATTTGACTTTGTTTACTCTTTCAGAACTGTAAATATCTTAGAATTGTATGTACAGGTGTAGAGTAATTGCTTTCCATTTTGAAACACGATACATTGTTGAATAACCATTCATTTTTGTCAACATAAGCTGGTGTAACGTGTTATATGTTCATCTGTTTGCAAATTATGATGTATTCCAGTTAATTTGCTGGTTCTGTAGGAATTTTACTTTTTTTTCTGATATGCGATATACATTTATATAAATGAATCAAGACCTGAACCTGAGACATAAAATTATTACAAGACATGCACTTTGTAAAATTTAAAAACCAGATGTACGTTGACACGTAATCAATGATTCTCATAAGATTCTCGAATATTAACTCAGATGGTATGTAACTTGGTATTGGCTATTTTCAATTACTTAATTGATTCTCATAACTTTCTAAGCTGAACCATTCTGAATGACTGATTAAGAGAAGGCACAGGCTATTACAAATTGTCTATTGAAATTTAAATAGTTCTTTGGCATAATTAATCATTCAAAGCTAAACACTTACTAAAGAATTGCCAAGTGCTGCTATATAAAGAAAAAGAACCTAAGCTTTGACTTGAAGTACGTATCTTTCTTTATTTGGTAGAATCCTATATACTGTATCTCAACTCCATATATTGTTAAATAGTAAATACTTCAATAAATAAGAAATTATAATTAGATCTATGTTGCTCATGACAATCTTTGGAATTTACTGGTTTGTTCAATGAACCAATCCATGTACAAGACCCTATATTTATAGTGCTAGCATTACAACAAATAGGAAAGAAGCCTATTTACAATAGATAGGAAACTACAAGAATAGAGAACCCTAAATATTCATGGGTTTGACAGCTATCGGATAATATATATTATTAATGTTATTTTCATGAGTCTAATGCTGCAGTGCAACTGATTAATATGTAAGACAACAAAAAATCCAAAATCTGTGTTTTCTTTTGAAAACAATTTGGTGACGCAATTGCACGCCAAAATACTGTAGTTAAAATATGCCAAAATAGTGATTGGTTCAGGGAAGAAAATAGCTATAGTGCAGATAAAAGCACATGAGACTAAAAGGTTTCTGTGTAGTTGACCCCAACTAGATGGGATTTAGGTTATCTGGTTATGTTGCGGTGAATTAGATCCAAGAACCGGCCAAGATGTCCAAAAGTAAAGGACCTTGAAAGGCTTTGACTGATTTTCTTTTGCAGTCATACAATGTAAGCGTGTATTGATAAATGTGTTAAAGATGTAAACATAACTTTCTTTTTACAGAAGAAGAGTGAAATCTTGTTGTATTATCTATGAATCATTTGAGTTGGTTGATTAAGAAGCAGATAACTTCTAGAAAGGGTTCATACCTGCTGCAACTTGGTGGGTTTTCATTTCTCTTGTATGCTGTCATGATATAGATTTTCAGCACATATATAATATACCATATAACAAATTTAAACTATGAAAGAAAATACTAGTCATGGAAAGATGATGTAGTGAACTGTTTATTTCTTATTGGGGAGTAAAGTCTTTTCCATTGATTTGCTACACATCAAAGTCAAGTTCGCTACATGTTTGGTGATCTCAAATTCTGTTGCTTTCTCATTAAAGTGACAAGCTCAAGATTGTACTGGTATTACGTGCTACAAATTATTGCAAGTATTATATTAAGAGTAAATTATCTGCTTATTTTAGGATTATTGATTTCTTCACTTCATCACTAGGCTAATTAGGCTTTTGCTGTGATGTCATTGCTTGCAGAAGTTGAGCCAACAATTTAGACATAATAGTTATGCATCAGCATTGAACTAACCCCTTTCAAGTGTCCAATGCACTTTTTTTAATTACAATAAGCAAAAATGTTAATGAAATTACCCTTGTTTATTTGCAAATCCTGTTACAAGGGTACGCCTAGTACCTACTATGTATTCCTATGCATGCCTTGTGGGGCGAACCGGTTCGTAATGACCAATAAAATTTATATACATATGTTAAAAGAATCTGGCAGAAGGATATGAAATTCTCCCTTGTTTAGTACAATAAGAATCTGGAAACGTAATTGCCATAATTTAGAGGCCCCTGTTAATTAAGGATTTTGTATTTTCATTTGTAAAAACTTATGCAGGTTATAGGCCCCTGTTAAGTAAGGATTTTGTATTTTCATTTGTAGAAAACTTATGCAGGTTATAGGACTATTTTCTCTGGATATGCAATTATATTTAAGAGGTAAGTGATCTCTTAACAGTTACATATGACTCCTGTGTATTTTTAGATGTACTAGTTTGCATTGTTAGAATGTCTTTGGCAAGCTTTTGTGGCAGGTTTCAGTTTATATAATCGAGCCTTACCAGATTATGGGATGAGAATAGGAAGAACTTTGGTGATTGGGAAAGATATAGTAGAGGGCGTATTTATGTTAGAAAGGCAAAATTTTATACCTAGACGTCCTTTCTCCTTAATAATAGTAGGGTGAGGAAGATCAACAATTCCAGAGTTCTTGGCCAGTCATATGAGTTTGTACTCGTACAAATTTTGATAGAGTATGTGCACATATGTACATGAACATAATCAAAATCGAATACCTCTGTTCGGTTATGTATCTTATTTATTTATGTGTCATTCTTGACTATGTGGTTATTGATGAGAACGACGGAGACAACCTGCTTCAGAAGATTGAAAACAACATATAAGGCATGACTAGCTGAGATTATTATCCGGTATTAGACCCTAGTTAAGCTTGTTATTTTCATAGGGGTAACTCAAAGTCAACTAAGTTTCTTGCTATTTCTATAAAGTTTCATAATCCCAGATTAGGTTACCCATGGGGGGACTTTAGGCAAGTTACCTGGAACAGGTTTTGCTGGTCCCCACTCACACGTTCATTTCGACACGTTAATCTTCACAGATACATCATGATAATATGCCTTACCATCGCACGCACAATAAAATAGCCCCATCCATATATGCATATGCATATGCAACATACATGCATTTATTTTACATGGTTCTGTTTCTGACTTGTTTTGTTATTATCAGTTTGCCAGGTTACTGAAAGCAAGAGAGTTCAGGTACCAATTTCCTATGTCTCTTTTTGGAAAAATAGAATAAACACATAATATTGATGAGTTGAAGTTGACAGTGTATGATTTCATGCAAACATGCATATAAATGTTCAGTGGAAGAGAAACATATGTGTTTGGATCTGAAAATTAGATGGCCAGTCTGGTTTTTTGATGTATTGGTTGGAAACCCATGGAAGCACGCAAATCAGTTGTTTAGCAGACACTGAAAACAAAGATTGATAAATCAAATGAAATGAAGTAGAAGATTTCACTGACATCACAGAACCTATTATTCAAATTTTGGATGGTCCACCCGACAAGGAACCTCAGTTTTATGCGTAGCTAGATGAAAATCTTTACGTTATAAGATCAATTTGAAACAGGGGAATTGCTTAATTAACCCCATAAACTGTCCCTTTCACTTCCCCTGGCTGGTGGTAATTGACGTTGACACTGAATTATGTTGACATTTTTATTTGAGTTTAGGTTTGAATGCGAGAACCAGCACATATAGTTAAATGGTGGTACCTAGCCCCACTCTTGTTTATTATTTACATTAGTACCACCTAGCTACTTTGGCCACCACCGTGGGGCTGGTGGTGAAATAAAACCCATGTTATGGCCCTGATTCATTTTCGAGAAATGGTTTAACATCTGAAACTTTATACGTTCGATTTGTATTACTTCATATAGATTATATGTATATAGACATAGATCATTCGAGATTTTCCAATTGTTTAAAAACCATAGGGGCATGACTAGCAAAGGTGGTGGTTGGAAGCAACATTCAAAATCAAAGGTAAAGGTAAAATTATTAACTCTGGCTTGTACTACAGGATAACCTATTACTTTATAAAGGCGATTTAAATAAAAATGTTGATATGGTCGTGTAAGGAAATTTGAGAACAGAACAAGGGGAATGAGGACAAGGTACCAACAAACACCATTGAAGAATCCTCTCAACAGTGTCTTATGGGGAATGAATTACAGAAAAAGTAATTGAAATGAAAAAAATTTTGGTGTAGATTTGGGGTGTTTGCTGCAACAACCCTCCTCTCCTCTCTAAGTCAAAATCAATTTTTTCCTTATCATCTACATTTTCACTTTGTTTTGTTATAAAATTGGGGTGATTAGCATGTGATTAATGGTTAATCAGTGTAGATTAACCAATGCGGTGTCTTATATATAGAATGTTGTTACAGTGTAGGGGCATGACAATTTTCCGGTTGCACATGATGCATTATGCATAAATTTCCTTCTCTTTCGTCTCAGTGGTTTGCATGTTTTAAATTGATTTGTTAAAGTTTTCAACATTCCAAAAGAAAGAAGCTTGTAAAGAAATACATATGATTGCAATTTGTTATAGGTTACCCAAATAGCTAAGTCATTTCTAGGTTGTTATGACTTATGATAAAGTCAATCGGCCTCATCAAGACTTGAAGTACGATCCAAATTGATATATAATTAAATACGCGTAGCTTATTTTAGCTAGCTGAAGACTTTTCCTTGATAAATGTATTTTATTTTAACTAATTTTTCATTGCAACTGGTGCAGTGAAAAGAGTTGTTTATGTGCAGGAGCTTGTAGTGGGGCTTTGCAGAAAATTATTGGGAACAGGTAAGTTTTGATTATAGGTGAGCCCATGAGCTTATTGTCTTATGCACATACAATTATGTGCATGGAGATGTGTCATGTTAATCATATATATATATATATGTATATAGAGTCAATACGTCATGATTCATGAGTGGTTACTTTATACTAGCTAGACAACATATGTATATGCATGGTGTATGATTCCTTGAGAAATCCAAAATATAAGGCGTAAGCGCTTCGAAGCCATGCATACGGTGACAAAATATCATCTGTATTGCGTGCATGGGGAAGCTTCCCTTGGCCAGCCCTGACCTGCCACGTTTTACGTCATTTTATATATAGGCTGCTTATCAATTAACCTTAAATTATGCCTCTTTGATTAAACATGCTTTTATATCTGAAAGTTGTAGTTTAAACATGTATATACTTGAAACTGTGTGTAGAGATATATTTGTTCTGATTAAGCGAGCCCATGAAAGTTATAGTTCTGAATACATGGCTTGTGGGATATTCAATTCGAGTTCCTTGTTTGTCACAAGGCTTTTCATGCTCAATATTGTGCAACACCAGATAATGTGTTTTGCATATTGCATTTGTTTATGCAATGTTAAGTGTACGAGACGACGAGTAATTAAAGGACTGAAATTATTGACTGTTATGGAGCAAATGAAAGGTTGGGATATGCATAGCTTAGTTGGTCAAATGGTTAAGTACTTGGATTAATTTGTGATGTGGTAGTCAAAGTTGAAGTCACTGCAGAAGGCTAGAGATGTGCATTTGTGATTAAATAAGAGAAAAAGGCATGCCTCAAATGTTGTTGATTATTTTATTGAAATAAGCAAGACTGCTAATAATGGCTGTTTATAAATAGCAAAGCAGTAGTGAGGTGTTATGGGAGAAGAGCAGTAGCTAGAAGAAGAATTATGGGGAGATCGCCTTGTTGTGATGAGAATCAGAATGGGATCAAGAAAGGACCCTGGACTCCTGAAGAAGACGCCAAGCTCGTCCAACACATCAACCAACATGGCCATGGTAGCTGGAGAGCTCTCCCTAAGCTTGCAGGTCGCTCGCTCGCTCGCTCGCTCAACATTGCATGTTTTATATGCACATTTCATTTCTCATTTATATGTATAATGATGGTTCGCTTTTGTTCTTGCAGGTCTCAACAGGTGCGGGAAGAGCTGCAGGCTGAGATGGACTAATTACTTGCGCCCCGATATCAAGAGGGGCAAGTTCACCCAAGACGAGGAGCAAACAATTCTCCATCTCCATTCCATCCTTGGAAACAAGTATGTTTCCCAATTCATATATACCAATCACAAACTGATCAGTATTTTTATTTGGGAAAATTAAGTTAAGAAATATATATATTGTTCACTTTACTACAAGGTGGTCGGCTATTGCGACTCATCTGCCAGGGCGAACTGATAACGAGATAAAGAACTTCTGGAACACCCACCTGAAGAAGAAGCTGATTCAGATGGGTTTTGATCCAATGACCCACCAACCAAGAACAGACCTATTTTCCAGTTTGACACAACTCCTGGCCCTGGCCAACCTCACAGACCTCATCATGGATCATCACCATAACCCGATAAGCTCGATTATCGACCAGCCTCCTGCTCCACTCTTCAACCAAAACGGCGCCATTACCGACATGGAGCTCTTGAATATAATAAGCTCGATTTCAAACGCTGGTGTGAACCCTGCAGCCTCATTCTCATCTCAACCACTCCACAATCATGAAAGTCAGTTGTTGCTAGACCCACAAGTCCCTTTCAGTTTCCAACCCGAATCCGAGCCTCCATGGCTGAGCCTTCCATCATTGCCCACCACTCCCCTCTCTGTGCCTGCAGTCACTGAGACTTCAGTATCAGTGTGCAATCCAGGAGATGGCGGCGGCGGGGGCGTCGAAGGAGTTTCTTCATATTGGGATCCTCAGATCTTCTTTCAAGACACCCTGCTATGATGCATGCTTCAAACTGTGTCCTGTTTTTTAGTTCATCATCATGAATGATTTTTTTTCTCTCTTTCACTTGTTACTTTGAATTTTGGACATGCTTGATTTGTGATCTTTGTGCTTTCTTGTTTATTACTATACATATACATGCATGTACAAGGATATACATATACATATACATCTATTTTGTTATAAATGGCGCTTCTGTTTTCGTGTGAGGTGAGGTTAATGGATGTGGTTAATATATGATTCAAAGCAGCCTTTGGTTCTTCAACTTCGGGTGAGATAATTTCAACACCAAAATGACAATGTGCTATTAGTTGGTTAAAAGCTAGTTACATAAATTAATGTTTTATAAAATAAAATACATTATTTTATTATGTCATTATGAAATTCATTTTTTTGCATATCCAATCAAGATGCAAATATATATAGGGGAAATTATGTGCGAGCTACAATTTTGGTGCAAACTTTGCAAACTGAACCACAAACGTTGGATGAGAAGGACGCGTACAACGTTACATGGTGGGTTGAACTCTTGACTTGAGTCGAAACTTATATCGAACAGTCATTACCTTATATCAAAATATATTGTTATAGTAGCTGAACCCGAATGAGGTATAGGGCCTTCACTGTTGTAGTATAAGATTTTAAGCGTTTTGGTACAAGGTTATGCATGTTTTGGCATAAGGTTCTGAGTAGATGAGACTATGAGATCTTTGTAGGTACGTGTTGCGAAACACTTGAAGATAAGTGTTGTGAGACACTTGTAGATATGGATAGGTGCACAAAGACACTTATAGATAGGTGCTTTAAGACACTTGTAGATAGGCGCTCAAAGCCACTTGTAGATAGGCGCTCAAAGGCACTTGTAGATATATGAATGGTGATGAGGAGGAGTTGGAAGAGGCACTATTATGCGGAAGCGATGAGATTGTCTTGCATTACCCTATCTAGTCGCCAATGACGAGTAGGTATAACTCAAATTCAGCAAAAATTTTAACTAATAACTGAACCTGACTCTGATACCATGATAGAAAGAGCATAGTGAATAATATTATTGATACTATTGTTGTGTGAAATACAATAGGCGAGAACCCTTTATACATTCCTATGGATCAAACTAAATTACGAAAATACTAATAATAATAAAAAATCAACTAAATAGGTAATAAACCTAGAATAAAATTAGGAAACCTTAAGTTGAATGTTTCTTAATTAGAAAAATCTAACTTCAAAACATCTTATAAACAATGGTGAACTTTGTCTCTGATAGGACACCACAACAGTTTGAGTCTCACACTATTAGTGGCGATATATGGTTTTCGAACCCCGTTGTGATGAGGGTGAGAAAGAGTTAAAGGGTAGATTTAGGATATGATGTAATTGAAAAAAAAAACAAAAACAATGGTGAACTTTCTTTTATTCCTGATGCCTTTTGAATTTTGAAACTCGTGCTTTTTTTTTCATTTTATCTACTAATAGAAATAATTTATTGTCTCGCATATAGAGACTTCAAATGATTTCGAGGTTTGCATAAGAAATGCACTTAACTTTTATACTTTCTTAAAACTGTAATTTTAACTAAATTTAACCAAAACTAAGAACAAAGTTTCTTCGTAAAACAACTTCCTAAACAAGCAATTTTCATGCAACAACTTCAATCTCAATTGTGACTTGAAAAATAACATTCAAATGTTGTGGGACTTTGCATTTTGCAGAGGTATGAATATCAGGCACATATCTTATTAAGACATTAAATCTTTAAGTATGCAAAATTCAAGTGCTTTCAGCAGGTAA
Organism: Geranium rotundifolium; assembly: GCA_963920655.1. Lineage (NCBI taxonomy): Eukaryota > Viridiplantae > Streptophyta > Magnoliopsida > Geraniales > Geraniaceae > Geranium > Geranium rotundifolium. The sequence continues at coordinate 36,279,428 of OY987315.1, forward strand.
AATGAAAAAATAACATGAGTAAAAATATAAAAAGCAAATCAGGACATTTTAGTTTTTCTATAATAAACAAAAAATCTAAGAAAATGAAAATAGTAAAGGGAGAAAAATATAAACTTGAACTATATTTATGAGACATTTTAAAATTAACTGTAATTGAACAATTTAACTATGTTAATAAAATGGGATTTTCCCTGATATATTCTAATCAGTGTTATGGATATTGGATTGCAGGGATATATCGGCCCCTTAACAAAAAAGGAGATCTAACAAACTTGGAAGGATCGCGGAAAGATCGCAGGAAGATCACGGCAAATCGCGTTTTGTAATAAATAATTAATTATATATATATAAACTTATATGTATTATTTATTAAAGAAAAAATGAATGATATTTAATTATTTTTAAATGTGTTGGACCATAACCATAACCTAAATGAATAATATTTAGTTTATAATTTATATGGAAAGTGAATGATATTTATTGTTTATAATTTATAATTTATAACCTAAATATCAAACCGATTTAAGTGTGCCGGAACGAAGCCGATCGAATTAGACCAAGATTAATTAAATTAGATCATAATTAAATGATTTAAACCGAAGTTAATTGATTTAAATTGAATTAAACCGGAATTAATTGATTTGAACCGGATTAAACCATAATTAATTTAAAATTGTTCGGTTTGACCGGTATTTGGAGCGATTTTTGCGATATCGTCGCGAATATGTGAAAATTCCGCGATTTCGTCGAGATCTCCCGCGATCAATGTTATGGATTCTAATAGTTAAAAATGATAAGCTTTTGACTTAATAGTTGTTAAATTGTTTATTGCAAGTGCAGTCTTGTAGATATAAACTAGGGATAATGACACATTGTTACACTTAATTATAGCAAAATGACATTTTCATACATTAATTATTATTTTTTCTTTAGTACTTTGACAATTTTTTGGTGACAACCTATGCTAAAATGACTAAAATACCTATAGTTTAAGAAATCAAAATAGAATTGGTCCAATTTAATTTATCAAATCTGATTTGAAATGGTTCAAATTTAATTTTAGATTTGAGGGTATAATTGTAATTGCATTTTAAATATAAACAAAATTGAACTAGAGATAAACAAAATTGAACCAATTCAATTTATGGTTTCTTAAATCAAGGGTAGTTTAGGTATTTTAGACATTTTAAAAGTAGGTTGTCACAAAATAATTGTCAGGATACTAAAGAAGAGAAAAATAATTAGAGTATGAAAATGTCATTATCCTTATAAATTACTACTAATTATACAACTTAAATAGTATGGACTTTTAATGGCAAAGAATAATATTAAGTTCATTAAAGCAACTCCAATACTAAACCACTATATACACCATGTATATGTTAGGTATAACTTGGGTGCATGAATTAATGGGATTTTCAGTAAACAAGACCAATAAATGTTGACCAAGAACAATATACAAAAAACAGTTGAGGTTGATTTGAATATGCACAAGATTTATATAAAAGAAGAAAAAAATAGGATCCACATTGCCTCTCTAGCTTAACTCAACTTTTCTTGATGATCATTAGGAGTAGTTAATTAATTAGGTTTTTGATTGATTCCTTTTCTCACAAGGGATTGAAAGTTACACAAACCCTCCCTCACATGCTCTCTCTCTCTCCATGGTTAAAATGGCTTTGTTTGGATTAAAAAGTCAAAGGGCCATGATTAATGTCAAAGGAAAAAGATTATCCATAACACATTTGGGTTAGGTTTGTTGATCCTCTTTGTCTTGTAAATATATAGAAACCATTTTGTTATTAATTTTATGGAGAGGAAAAGAAAAAAATAAAAAAAGAGTTCACCACCTACTCCTATAACCTCATTTATTGGGTGGGCCTCACAATTTTTTTTCTTATTATTATTATGTCATGGGGCATTGGTTTAATGTGGCAATTTTAATTATTAATAGTTGTAGAATATGTAGTTGGTGATCACTAGAAATATCAATGTCATGGTCTAATCTCATATGCTAATCATAATGTGTTTACATATATAATTCTCATGACATCAAATTCTTTTAAGATTAGAATTATAATCAGACAATGAGATGTACTTTAATATTTAATTATGAATATTATGGTGTATCCAAAAAAAAATTAGATTGATTGTACAAGTATTTATATTGATTTCTTGTATCAAAAGAATACTTTTTATGGTAATGTGGACATGAAGATGTGAATACAAAATAATTCAAATTCATTCACGGCCCGTTTTGATGGCCCATCACTGTAAACATAGGCCCAAGACCAACATTTTCTTGTTATTAGGAAAATTGGGAAAATCTCATCAATCTCGAAGAATTTCATTTCCATTTGTGCATGTGTTCCCAGTAAATATGTGGTACCCTATTTTATTACGGGTTAGGAGAAATTGAGAAAATTAGAACCAACCCGACTATGCCCTTAGGATACTAAATAAGATGTTACGAATAATCGTAGCAATCTACGTATGTCTGTTTCCTCTCGATTAGTACTGGTTAAAGTACTGAAAATATATGTATGATGGTAATAAAATCAATCCCTGCGAAATTTGAAATGAGGAACATTAAATGTCTTCAACCCTTATTGAGGTTGTTCGCATAAGAGGTTGTGTGCCCGGTTACTGCAAGATAACTTAAGTCGGGGAAGCAAAGACGCATGAACCTGAGATGAAGAAATGGAGTCGCATGCACCATTGTGTGCAAAAAATGAATGGACACCGGAGTTGGAAAGATAATGAAATTAGTATTGTGACGTGGCAGAATTAAGGCAGTGATCTGATAGAGCGTGGTTGTGATCGTAGTCTTTGCCCCCAATGTCTTAACACATCGATCCTTTTGTAGCGCACCCACTCGCACAACAGAAACTGGAACGTGTACGAAGCGAATCTCTTGAATAAGGGATACGAAGGTGAAAAAAGAGATTATGTACGTAGGTCTGAATCATAAAAGCAACGAAGAACTCTAGACGAACATAGCTTGAAAACAAACTCTGTTTACACAACAAACTCGAATAATCTAGAAATAATAGAAAAGGCGAGGGGACGTGAGTATTGTTGAAATTATGCCTTAGGCCCAATCATTGTTGGGATGCAAAAGTGGAAGTCTCGTCGACCTTGGCCTTCTAGGTAATCGACGGTGGCGACGAGTTGATGTCAACTGTAGATCTTCGCCTCTTGGAAGCCCAATTGAATGAGAAACGACGAATATGAGTTGGGTTAGAGTCGGTTTGGAACCTAGAGAGACATACCCTCCATGAATTTTACAAGCTCAATCTTTGTTAGTCGCGCCTCTTCTCAATGTGTGAATAGGGATGACAATGGGTCGGGTTTGGGGCGGATTTGACCAAACCCGCGCCTGTACCCGAAAGATTTGAACGGTACCCGACTCGGAAAAAACCCGTTCAAAGTGAGCGGGTACCCGCCGTGTGCGGGTTTTACCTGAAACTTGACCCGAAAAGTATCCAAAATGTAATTTTTAAAAAAACATATTCAGAATTTATAATATATAATAAAACGTGTAATTGGTTTATATACTTTATATAATGTTATATATCGTAATTTCTTTAATTGAAATTGTTTTAATGTTTTTTTATTCAAAAATAATTATATATAATATATAAAATAATTTATTTTCTTATATGGTACAGGTACGGGTTGGAAACGGGGCGGGTATAGGTCAACCTCAACCCGCACCCGACCAAAAACCCGAGGAAAAAACCCATACTCGTACCTATCCCGATTTGTTTTGGATTTTACCCGTTTTGATCGGGGCGGGTTAATCGGGTACCCGTTGGGTTCGGATTTTTTTGCCATCCCTACGCGCTCGAGAGAAAGATGAGTGAATTGATTTTCCGGTTAAAGAAGAGATGTAACCGAAATCGTCTAAATTCACTCCAGTTGTAACCGGTTTAATGGTTTTCATATATAAAGCTCGAGAATCGAACCGGATCAGTCTGGGTTGTAAAAATCATAACCAAAACCGTCTCACTTCGCTCCGGTTCTAACCGGTCTGGTTGGTTTTTTGATTCTCGGTTTAATTAGACAGTGTAAAGTGAAATTAGTCACTGCTTCTAATTTTGATCTAAAGCCCTTCCATGGCTTAATAACTCAAAACTCACAGCTTCGAGACCTCTCTCTGGTTGCTCCTCTTTCTTGATTCTGCTTTCGTCCTCCTCGCACCGCCTCTGGGCCTCTCTGTTCGAGCTTCGTTTCACATCTGTAAGATTTTTTTCTTCACTTTTTCTCATGAGCATTTTTCTCCTTCAAACGGTAGATTTGTGCATTGTGCATTGTCGTTGGAAATTGGGTTTTCTTTTTTCATTTTTGCTTGCCCAATTATGGATTCTCGTGAAATTTATGTTCTTTTCGATATTTTATGATGATGTGTGATGATGGCGACCTAATTAGTGCAGTTAATGGTTTGATAATGTTCATCTTACTGCTGCGTTTTGGATGTTGTGGATACTGATTTTGCAATGATTGTGTTATTTGTTGTACATGCTATGATTATGGCCTTGTGGGTACAGACAGTTTTTCATGTTCGAATTTGAGTAAATTCTGGTATCATCTCTATCTTTTGAGCTAAAAATTAGAACTCTTAGTAAAAAGTTTTTAGTCGATTTTCAGGCACCTGTCTAAATATCTATATCTCACAGTTGCTCTGAAGCGGGATTTTATAAAATTGATCTACTACTATTTGTATAAATTGGGTTTTATTTTCGTTATAGGAAGCCCGATTTTCTTTTGTAGCGTAATCGTTTTGTTCTATGATAAATTTGTTCTGATATCGATTTATGAGTCCTGCGAAGATTGATTCTATCTTCAAAGTAATATTTAGTTCTGAATAATCCTATTTGATGCTGTAGTTTTGTTCTCAATTCCTTATAGATGTTAATAGTGCAATTCTTATGTATACATACAAAACAAAAATGGCACTAATTTTCAGCTTCTGTGTTTAATGTTGGAACTAGAAATGCTTGTTTTTACTTTATAGGAAAAATATTTGTTTGATAAAGGGAGAAGATTTATTCAAATAATATGTGTGCTATACAACTGGGGACAACCCTTCCCATATCTCACACATAGCCCTCCCCGCAGACCATTGGTGGGGGCGGTCTGGTGTTGCCTTGGCCGACTACTTACAGACAAATATTAATGGGTATGTATGTCAAGTTTTAGATTTCAACTTGCTAGGTTAGCTTCTTTTTTTGATACAACGGTCTTGAGATTTTCCCCCGCCATGGAACTGTGTTCTAATGCTTGTAAATTGTAAATCCTTTCCCATAGATGGATAAGTGCTTGGATGTTAAGGTTCACATAGACTATACCTTTAAGACTAATGTATGGGTATATGATAGTTTGCTTATTTAAGTGTCTTCTAGAAAATGGCTAACTAGCCTCTTATCTGCTCTATAACACTTGACTCAAAACTTGCTTCTAACATCTTATTGGTGCAGTTTGAGCCAGTTCTGTTGCTGTAGGATGGCCAGTGCTCATGAAGACTTCTCTCAATTTGATCTGTCCAGAGAGGTGGATAGAATGTTTCTACATTTTCATATATGTGGTCTCTATTCAACTGTGTTCTGAACTGCAAAAATGCATTTTCAGGAGAAGGACAAGCTTGTTGCTGAAGTAATGCGATATGTCCTTTTTAGAACACAACAGAACTCGGGGTGCCCAATCAAGAGGGAGGAGCTTACACAACTAGTTACTAAAAACTATCGCCAGCGTAACCTTCCCGCTGTTGTTATTAATGAGGCGAGAGAAAAGCTGTCCAGCATTTTTGGTTATGAAATGAGGGAGCTTCAGAGAACTCGTCCATCTTCTGCAAACCAGGGACGGTCTTCACAACAAAGTGAGCAACTATATTTTAATTTAAGTTTATGATGAAATCATCTCCAGTTTTGGGGAATGCATGAGTATTGCAGTGATCTTGTACCTAGTAAACATCTTACTGTTAGCTATGTTCAGGAAAAGTTACAGACTTACAGTAACAAAGTAGAGGCCTTTGAAGAAGGTTCAAACAAATATTATGTGTATATGCGCCACACACTGGTTTGACACAAACCCGTCACTGTGCCTTGTATAGCCTATATTGCTAAGATCAAAATACATGGTAGAAAAGATTGTGTACAATGTTTCAGTGATAGGAGACAACATCCAAAACATAACTTTAGAAGTTATTAACTTTGCAGTTTGTCTTAATTGCATTCGGGATTTTGTATGGGTTTGTTTTTGTAATTTGTAGCATATGCATGTCTATTACGCAGATATATTTAGAGTAGACTGACGAGTTCATCGGGCTGTAGACTACCTTGCCTTTCTCAATTCCTATTTCTTTCTTTATTACGTATATTCTTCCTATTCTATTATCTGGATACAAGATTATTGCTGAACTTTGCCTAGTCCTGCTCATTTTCTTTGCTCGCTCTCTTTTATAAGCTTGCCTGATTAGAAGAGCTTCTATAAGTTAATGTTAAGTATCTTTGTTACAGTACAGAAAGAAAGGTCATTCTTGCTCCCTGGTAGAAGCCTGTTAAAAGACTCAAGTGTTTGGTCCATACTGAGCTAGCTTGGTATAAGTTGCATTGACAGAGCAGCTCAAACCAAAATATTCAATTCTTATTGACGTTGGATTTTGTTACCTTCAAGTAGCCTATGCTATTTTTCTTAGTACCATAATGACTTGAGTATTATGAAAGTTAACTTTCGGAAAGGGTTGTTCAACAAGATACTTGTTTTTGTTTGTGGTAGTGTATAATGCACCATCATCTGTCTATGTTAAGAAACAAACATCTTAGGTTGTATGAATGTTAAGGGTAGCATGCTCAAGAGTACCTTATAGCACCTGTGCATTATTGAAGTAAACATTCCTGTTCCGAAGTCTCGAAGCAGACCAATATGATTTATAATTCACATTCTAACCAACATATTGAATTGCTGTCAGTTGGCTGTTGACCCCGCTAGATAATTAGTAGTTACCAAAGTCTGCTTGGCCAACTAGTCAAACACTTGAGCTAGGGTCCTAGTGACCAGGGTTTGTGTCCCAGTGGCGATACCTCTCTCATCGTTAATCTCCCAAACTTATTTAGAGCCTCTCCCGATCAACTAATGTTGGGTCAAGTGGCAAAAATAGATCGCCTTCTTCTTAAGAGAGGTCTTGAGCCCAAATCTTGATCAGTGCTGATTAAAATAACAATAAACAGCTGTTTGTCTGCTTGAGCCTGTCCATTTTCACATACAGGTTAAACATGAACCTCTTTGTCCTCCAGTTAAAGTCCATCTGTTCAACATTTCTCAATAAGAGAACATATGTCATTCAGACCAACACATATCTCTCGATTGCTGGCTTTTAAGTTATCTCTAACTTTACTTTTAAAATGCCGTTACAGGTGTGGGAGATGCAAAATCATATATCATCGTAAGTCGGTTACCTCCTGACATCTATAAGAAGTATGTAGAAGACATAAGCACGGCACCTCTGACTGGTTTTACCTTTGTCATCGTCAGTATTGTACATCTTGCTGGAGGGAAAATCCCTGAAGGTATTTTTTCAATTGGATTGCACAGTAATTTGATATATTTCTCACCGAACAAATCATTTTACATATCCGTTCAAATTCATCTGTGCAATATTATAGTCAACTACTTTGTGGATTACCAATAGCTTGTCCACGTATGATAATCTCAGAACTTCAGTAAGAGCTTAAGCCAGTCATTTATGTTGTTTATCTACACTTGTTATTATATTATATGCCTGATATTTTTTTCTTTCTTACAACACAATAATTTTTTTCTGGTTGTGGTGAATGCTCTGCAGAAAACCTTTGGCATCATATGAGGCGGTTGGGGTTGAATGAAAGTGATGAAAACCATCCCGATGTTGGAAATGTTAAGGACGCGTTGGAGTTGCTTGTCCAGCAAAGGTTTGAATTATCCATTATGGTTGGTTGTGTACCGAACTAATTAAGTGCATTTTCTTAGACAGTGGCTTTATCTACCTGAAAGCTCGGTACATATTACTAGTTTTGTATCATTGTCTAGATATTTGCAGAAGGACAAAGTTCACGGCCCAGAAGGCAGTACCATGTTTTACGAGCTTGCTGAGAGAGCTTTAGACGGACCTATCCTTGAAAGAATTAAGGAGTACATACCTCAGGTATTGTTTAAAAATTAAGAGGTTGATGTTGTAGTTATTTTATTTTTCCAGTAGCACACGCCTATGCGTAAAGCATTCTCTTTCAAAAATGTAGTCCCTCCGTCCCAAAATAATCGCCCTATTTGACTATTTCCAAAAATTAAAAATTCAAATTTTAGTGTTTTGACTTTCCACCCTTTTCTCATGTGCTCCCATTTTCCCTCTTTTGGAGTCGTTATAACTAACTCATGAGGTTATTCCCGTTAGATTAACCAACTAAAGTGGAAAGTAGAAGCATATATTTAGACATGCATTTCAGGTAAGTTGGACACTTGTTTGGCACGGAGAGTATTATTGGTATCATGTTAAGAAGATAGGTTATTGCAATTTACTTTCATATGTTTGCACATAATGCAATGACATGAAGCGGCTATAATAGGAGACGCCATTAGATTTAGATAGGATTGGGTGTAGGGAGTCATCTATCAAACCCCCACTGAGTATAAATTTTACAGATATAATCAACCAATCAAAGATCTTAATCAAGCGTTACTGAGTATAATTCTTGCAGATATATTTTTAGGGTAAGGTGCCCAATTAAAACTCATTCGTATGGTTCTAGCAAATGAATGTAGCTTAACATGGTATTCTAGCTGTTTATGAAAATATATTTGAGTCAATTTCACTTACTGAATTGTTTCTCTGTTGGCAGATTGTGAATAAAGATGACGATGACACCGAGGATGCTGATTAGTGCCTGATTTTTACTTAACTGCTAATGGTGGTACTAGTAAATTTGATCAAGTACCGGGACTTGGGAGATTCGTGCAAGTGCATCGTGTTTGGAGGCTACCTTGTGAAACGCAAAAAAAAAACATAAGCATGAATTTTGTCAAATAGATATCTGTATATCTAATTGTGTCTTACTGAAAGGTCCAAAGAGATATCTGTATATCTGATTGTGTCTCAGATTTTAGTATCATACTGTCTCTTTCCTAATTATTGAAAAGTCCAAATAGATGTGTTTCACGCCGTTTGTTTGTGTTGAGGTCGAGAGTTTGATTCTATTGGAAATTTGGAAGGGTGAGTAGAGTTTTATGGATAAATAAGTGGATAAATAAGATTTGATGTAATTTTTTTAATAAAAATTGCCCCATGTACTAAGCGAATTTATTACAATGAGAAGAAATCCCATATAAACTATATATTCTTAATCATAATAAGGGTTGAGTAAGTGTATGAAGTCTTGACTTCTGTTACGGTCTTTTCTTTTCATGGCAGTCTTCGAATGTGTCGTGTGGTATCATCAAACCTATAAATATAATATGAAGTTTTCAAGCACCAATTAACAATTGAACATTTACTGATTGAAATGACCCTAAATCGATAATCGATTTGAGTCCTTTTTCTACAACTAGATTACATCAATAACGATAAGAAACCCTAGGGCCATCAATATTGGCTCTTCCTGCTCCCACGCTCTCCACGATGACGAGCAACAACTCTATTATACAAAATTCCGTTAGCTTCACCTCAGTGTACATGTGTCCACACCACAGGCGCTCCCAGCTTCCCTTCACGCATCGTTTCAGTTACTTGCACCTAGTCCAAACGTCTTCGTTTGCTTATTCGATTCTCACTAAACCAAACGACACCACATCATCTCTTCATGATTTAACTAACCCTTTAAAAGTTCGTTAAGTTCATGACACCCATGTATTAAACATATTTATTACGATGAGAAAGAATCCCCTATAAACTATATATTCTTAATCACAATACGGGTCAAGTAAAGGTATTTAGTCTTGACTTTTGTCTGGTCTTCTCTTTTTAAGGCAGTCTTTGTATATGTCATGTGGTATCGTGCCGACAAGTGATTTATCTCGTTGTGTTGGTAATTTTGATGTCATTACTTTGTTGGTGATTGGTTTCGGCCTAACTTGTTCCTTGGCGTCTGCTATTGTTGAATCAAGTTTCACCTATTTTAGTAATTGGCCAGTGGCAGTTGGGTCGTTGTGATGATTTTATTTATTTATTATTTTTTGTGGTTATTCTGTTTTGTGAACCGTAGTTAAAATGTTAATTCATTTTGAAATATATTGCAAAGTTTATTAAGCGGTTTGTGAATTGACTAGCACATTACATGTGCAAAATTCTTATTCATAAACTACTCATCATCCATAAATGAACATTACTCTTTTTGTATTGTTGTTTGTTCTTTGCCCACTATTTCCTTCTAATGAAAGATTTTGTCAAGAAAATCTTAATAGAGGAATTATTGATTAACAAGAACCCTAGAATAACAAATTGTAGTAAGAACATTGCTTTCCTACTATTAATCATGTATGTGTAGGCCAAAGTACATAAGAGCCTGTTTATGCTCAACCCTTAATGTAATCCCTATATCATATAAATAGTGGCCTCTTGTAATCAGTTTGATAATTGAATACAATACATATTCCTGAGATTAGTCACCTAGAGTACATAAAAATTGCAACCTAAATGATATAGACAAATGAGTAATCAGTACTACATAACAGTACATTTTCGGCGCCGATAAAAAGACGATACATTTTCTACTAACCTTGGGTATGGGAACATTAACTGAACAAGAAAATCAAACATCTGTTCCCATTGTGAAGAAAAGGTTATCGACATTCACTCGTAAGCACTGCCTTGCTGGTGCTTGCATCCCCGATTGAGACTGTGGCGAGCGACTTGGACGCCCATGCCTTTGCATTCATTGCCCCTTCCTGCAAATTGCTTCTCCTGCATGGCTCCTCCGAAGAAGTAACTGATTGAATTGTTCGACTCATATAGGCCAGCAAATGCTCGGAGAAACTCCTGAATCTCACGTTCGGGATGTGCCTCCTCCAATTATACTGAGCGCATAAGCGCAGAGTTGGATACAACCAGTTCAACAATCTCAATAGCACAAAGGCCGTGGCCAAAGCCAAATATGTCTCTTGGCGAAGCATATTCTCCGGAGATCTTGCCCATGGGAATGGGCAGTTTTCCTGGTCAACTTCATCATGCTTTTCATGATTGGAGGGAAGTCCAATTTTGTCCACGGATGTTCTTCTCTGCAATTCAGTTTTGATGCCTACACCAATACGCTTATGTCAATAGATATTCAGCTAACGGCACCTTCTCCATACAACAATGCTGAGTAATACATGAACCAAACATCCTATTCTTGTTATGCAACAGATGGATGAAAATGAAGAAAATGAAAGGGTGCATAAATGCATCATCAAGACTCCTTGAGATCTTCTACTCGTAACAGACCTGTGTACTTTGCAACATTCTTCTAGACCTACTTTATGTTAGTCTTTCCAACAACAGCCAAACTCAAGTTAAGGGCAAACTAGAAAATATTTGAAAACGAAATAACCAAGGACAACTCTGGCCTGTTTACTTGACTAATACACGGGCCTATAACAGGGTCTTGAATGTGTTAACATGTGCTAAGGAATCAATGTTGAGAAACCGGAAGAATAAAAAGATTCAAGACTGGTGATCGTTCAAAGGGCGTGACCATGAAGAGTTATACCCACACATGTAAGCTTAAGGGCTTCGCCCTATCCATATTCTCCCAATTTAGCCATGTATCTACTTGTCAAACCGGTCAAGTCCAACTGGGAGATTAAGCAATACAAGTGGATTAGTGCAGGGATGTACTTAGAACTTTACTAAAATACAGGTTAAACATCAATATCCACACAGCTTCTTTAGAAATCAGTTAATACCATTTCAAAAACCGAATAAGTTCTCACTATAATAAGAAACCAGCAACATATCAAGACGATGACATGCATTTTAAGGTAGAAAACAAGCAACGCATGGGAAGAGCTATGAATATTATTTACTCACAACAAAGCCCCTAAAAGAAGGCTTACCAGTGACATCACTATAGAAAGCAACAAAAGAACCAAGAGTTCGGGAGCCATGATAGCGAACGCGCATTGTAGAATTCAAAAGGAAAAGAGTTGGGAATCCATGGACACCATATTTCGAGAGTATGCTGCTTGTACAAAATAAACCATGTTACTATAAATTATAATAACTAAAATTCGTCTTCATAAGACGGAAAACTGCGGAATTATGCACATTAATTTGCATACCTTGGCCTGATGGCCGATTCCTCAATCGCAAAATGGGGTATGGAGGGATACAAAGAGGACATCACAGAGTAACTATGTCTAAAAGTCCTGGAGAAAGGACACCAGGACGCATAGAACAGCACACCCACATAGTCACGACTATTCTCGTGGACCATATTCAATGCCTTTTGCAGCGAAACCTCATCTCCCTAAAAAATGAGAAAATCGTACATTTTTTTATTTTTTCATAATCAAGCTGATAAACAAATTTATGGCAATCGGATTGTACCTAACTAGAAAGAAACCTAAATAGATTTACTGGTAACCCAGAACACTGCTCCGTTTATTGCAATCAAATATATATACAAAAAATTGACTTTGCCATCATGCTCAAGCCTTTGCTCCAATACAAACCTAATCAATTGCTCGAAATGGGTATATCCAGGACATGGTAGAGAAATTTAAAATACAACATGATACAAAAAAACACCTAACTAAATCATTTCTAGTGATGACATCAAAAGCAAAATTGAGCACAGAAAGCAACATCAGCAGTTTACGAATTTCTGAACTATTTTCCACAGATAATCGAATCAAACAACAAAACAGTTCCAAATCAGCAACAGCAATACCTCAGTAACACCGACGAATTCACGAGATTCGCCGCCGCCGCCAACAAAACAGTTCGAATCTCGAAACCCTAAGATTGAATCTGCGGCGGGCTCCACAGGGCACGAGTCCGGCGAAACGGTGGCTGCTGAGCACGTCAAGCTCCACCACAAAAGGAGCGAAACGAGCCCTAATTCACAGATGCCTCGCCGATTCACCATCATCGTCAAGACCCAACGAACCGCGAACCCTGGCAAGCTCGCGGCAACAAGAAAACGGATGCGATGTGCTGAAGGAGAGCCCGGCGCACGTTAGCACTGGCCGGTGGTTGCAGAAACGAGCAGAGACATCATCATCATCATCATGACGGTGCTACTGAAAATTTTCTCGAGAAAATTACTAATTTATAGTAATGGGAAAAATTGAATCTTTAAGAAAAAATTAAGATAAGGTGCAGAATTGTATATTGTATTTTTAATGGATAATTCTATGTACGACACTTACGATGTTTCGATTCTCATATAAATCACCTAGTTTTTTTTTTCAGGAGATGTATTGAATTAATATTTTAATGATTTTTAAAAATTTATGAAATCTTAAAGTTTATAAGACTCTTTTAAGTCTATAAAGAATCTTTAATAATTTTAATAGAATGACTTTATAAATCTATAAAGAGTGATACTTCTAAAATAGTTTGTTATGGCTGCAAAATAATTCAAAATCATCTATTTCTCAAAATCATTTAAAGTCATTGATTTTTAAAATACATTTAGATTTTAAAAGTACTTTTAAAGTCATGATTGAATACCACAAGACTTTAAAAGTATTTTTAAAATCATGACTAAATATACAAGACTTTAAAAATATTTCTAAAATTATAATTGAATACCACAAGACTTGAAAATACTTCTTAAATTCATTAAAATCATGAGTGAATACACCCTCTTTAATTTATAATGTCTTTTCTCATTCTCATTGTTACTGACTCTATTAGTTTTTTTATTAAATTTTTTTTGAAAACTACCAAAATACCTTTTCAATGCATCTTGGTCAACCACAAGATTCGAGCCGATTTTGCTGAACCGGTCTAGATCTTCGCATTCTTCTTCCCCAGTGTCGGAAATTTACCAAGTATGACTAAATCGGTGATTTTCTGAGCAGCCAAACAGGTCAGCCACATGCTGGCCTCGAGAGCTCGGCCACAGCGCGAAAATGGAGGAGTAAGGAGGGGTTCGAGTTCGACCGTATATGGTTTTTTCATATATGGTGTTTGCTCCTATGATTCTCCATCACCGACGAGTTTGACAGTGACTTTTTGATGGAGGAAAGATGCAACGGCGAAGTTTGGAGAAGAGGCCTCAGGGTATGAAGACTCTGGCGTTGTCGCCAGAGCCGGCCGAGTTTTTTAGAGAGAGACATATGCACTTGGTTTTTTGTGTCTCTCCGACGAGGTCATTATGACAACGACATCCTTGTCCTCGTGTGCTTTCGTCGAGCGCATCGGATCCAGATCGAAGAATCTCTGTCACCGTGGGGCTCGCATAGGCCAGAGAGCCGACCAACGAAATCAAACTTTTTGAGGAGGAATTGTGATGATTCTATGACTAAGCCAAAGATTCCAGGCGGTGGCATGCAAAGAGTCGGTAGGATTTTGAACGGAATCGTCGATATCAACGTCAATTGCCCAAGGGTAAACGTCGGCGAGACGCTGGGGACGAAGCCAAAACCATATGCTGAGTCAAACCAAAAAATTGAGTCAACTATAAATTGAACCAAACCATAAGTAATAGTGAGTTTCGAAATTTAAAAAAAAAACAAAAAAAACTAACGAAGTTAGTAATAGTGAGACAAAAAAATTGGTGACCTTAGAAATTAAAAAAACCTTGGTAACCTATGTGAGAATTCTAACATTTTAGGTGACCTATATGAAATTATACATATTTTTAAATGCTAATACTTTCAGAAAAAAAATGAGTTGATACCAAATACATCCTTAAAAAATTTCAATGGTGCATATCTAATTTTATTAATAACATAATTAATTAAAAATAATTACTAAATGTATATATTCGAGCTTCATTATTTATTTATTAGCTAAGTTCAAATTTAATTCTCATGTATATATAAATATGAAGCGAGTAAGTTTGGGTTGAGTTTGACTCCTTTATTAAATGATCTAATTTTGCGCTTAAATTCGGTTTGAGTTAAATTACAATTAGCACATATCAGTTTTTTAACATATGAATAACTGAAGATGCTCGTTAAAAGTTTGACCATAATGATAACTCATGTATGATAATTTACGAAAACAAAAATATCTATATTTTCTTTCAAAAGTAAGTTTTAGTTGACCATAGTAAATTGCAAATCAAGTATAATTGAGGTAGATTGAGTAATTTCACATGAGGAGTTGAATCCTGATAAAAGTAGACGTTATTTACCACTAAATTAAGTAACTATAGTTTAACAAATTCAGACAACAACGTTTATATACATTATAAAGGAAATAATGTCGGAATCAATGTCCTAAACATGCACACATATGATGAAGCGTGCAGCTGATTTACCGTATTTCTACAATTTTAATACCTTTAAATCTTTTAAATGAAAGATTGGGATGAGCCTATTTTACACAAAACATCTAGTTTTTACTTGAATTTTTACAATAAGTGTGTGCGTGTGTATATATATGAGAGAGAAACTGCAAATATATACTTCAATTAATTTTTAAGTACAAGGGATACTTTTGACATTTTTACAAAAAAAAATAGTTGACTTTGACCAAAAATTAATACCGTTGAGCCTCCGTGAAATTTTTTGAAAGTATAAGAACATGTCAAGATGCATTAGTCGGCCGAGAAAGATAAGTGAAAATCGCGTATACTACGAGTGAGATAAGTGATATTTTTCCAATAATTAGATGAGTGAAATTAGAGAGCGCACTAATGCCAACTGTGTGTAATTTTCACTGCCTTATAATATTTTGTCATTTCACACATACATAAGGGCATTTTAGACCTTTTATTCTGTAACCCTAATTTTGATCAAATATCTCTACTCAACTCAAATCTTTTTCTCTCCTCTCGTCTAATTTCTCTGAATGCAGTTTCTTCTCCACATGCGTATCCCTGCTTCTCGGACTTGTGATATCATGACGCGCTTTCTTCCATGGTAAAGATTTGAGCATTTATTTCATATATTTATGATTTCAATTATGTATCTCAATAAAATTTTCAATTTCTTCCGATTTGTTTAATTTTTAATCATTCAATTTACATAAATCACCGGTAGTGGTGGAGCAAATATGGACCGAATTGGAAAAACAACAATCTGGTTATTTACTTATGCCCATTTGAATTGTATTTTCCTGACTTGTACATTAGTTTATCATATTTTAGACATATATTATATTTTAGTAGTTCAATGGAACTGAAGTTTTCGATCGAAAAAACAATAGGAGTTGATGAGAATAATAGGGTAATGTAGAGAATGGTATAGGGTTTTGAGAAATGCAACCGCCACTTAACTAAGTATAGGCTAAGATAAGAACTTTACGCCACACGGCCCACACCTACTTTCTCCTCCTAAGGGGATAAGTAAAATAATACAAAGTCTCAAGCACAAAGTTATAAATTTTATTTAGGAGTAATTGCATCTAAATACACATGTTCAAACATGTTTTTCATTTGGGTACACAAATTTTTATTTTTTATTTTCGTAGGTCACCCAAATCAAACAATTTATCACCAATCTACACACTCTAACATATTTTTATTAAATGACGATTTTTCCCTCCATTGAATAACTTATTTATGTTAAATGTTAGGAGTATATTAGTCTTTTCGCATACAAAAATTAATATAACAATTTTTCCCATCTATCCCCTCCCCTCTATCTCTCTCTTCTCGCTGGAAAGAACCTCCTTTCCAGACTGAACTCTCTCTCTCTCTCTCTCTCTCTCTCCTTCGATGGAAAGAACCTCCTTCCTAGACTGAACTTTCTCCGACGAGCTCACCGGCCTTTCCTGTTGGAGAGACCAGGGCCTAACCTAGGAGGAGCACCCCCAAGGAAAGCTCATACACACATTAGAGCCCACCTTTGACCCAAAAGACTAGCCTGGTGGGTTTAGGGTCTAATGTGTATATAAACCCTACTTATACCCAATACTCTTCTGATGTGGGACTTTGAACTCACATGTGGACATAATAATCTCCCCTCCACATTGAGTCCCATCATATCGGGCAGGCTCCCCCTAAACTCAACATTTTTACTTGGTCAACTCTATTCTAAAAGACCCTTTTCATCCTATCTGAGCCTCACCATGAGAGGTCACGATCATGGTCCCGGTCTTACCAGCCATATGAGAATACTCGGCCCACTTAACCAGGAGAGTATACCGAGCTAGGCTCTGATACCACTGTTGGGGAGATCAGGGCCTTACCCAGGAAGAACACCCAAGGAAAGTTCATACACACGTTAGAGCCCACATTTGACCCAAAAGACTAGCATGGTGAGTTTAGGGTCCAATGTGTATATAAATATTTCTTATACCTAATACTCTTCCGATGTGAGACTTTGAACTCACATGTGAACATAACATTTCCCTCTCTCACTTGTACACAAACCTCTCTCTCCGACTCAAGTAATCATATAGAAAGTTCAATCACCATGTCCCGTTGTAAAGAAAACCAAAACCAACCTACAAATTTGTGCTCAAATCAACCCAGAGTAGTACACCCAAAACGTCATTTCTCATCACTCTGTTACAAGATGTAAAATGATGATAAACTGTTTGGTTTAGGTGATCTATGAAATCTAAAAACAAAAATAAAAAATTTAGATTCCAAATAAAAAATTTGTTTAAATATGTGTACCTAACTGCAATTACCCAGGCGATGACTTATATACAAATTTTCATGATAAAAGAAAACTACAAATAATAAACTAAAAAGTATAATACTAAGAAATAATAATTTAGAAAATAGATTTCTTTAGCTAAAAATCACTTATTCCAAAAAATAGAGATTAAAAAATATAAAATATGAGATTAAAAGGATTATGCCCATGTGTTTAAACTCCTTGGTACTAGGGCTGCTCATTCCTGGTTAACCGGAACCGAGAACCGGACCGAGTATGGTCGGCTTCCATTTTTGGAAACCGAGACCGACCGGAAGTTGGCCAGTAACCGAGAGGTTGGTTAACCGGAAAAATACACTGGTTTTCCGGTTAACCCGAAACCGAATATTAAGCTTAAGTATAAATTAAAATACTGTGAAAACGTGTGTTGGTTCAGTGGTCATGAGCTAATTTATTTATGTGAGGTTGTAAGTTCAACTCACCATGCAGCCTCTTCAAAGTGAAAGGATAGGGTTAGGTGGTGAGTGAGTTACGCCTCACACTCATAAACGTAACCATAAATCAATTCCAGTTTACCTCGGTTAACCGCAAACTCACACATTTCGAACCGTGAACCAACCGGCTCCTCGCCGATTACCTCAAATTGGAACCGAATTTTGTCCGGTTTGTCCCGGTTTCGATTTTATCTGGTCTGGTTCTGTCCGGTTCCGGTCGATTTCTCAGTTTTCGGTTACATTTGAGCAGCTCTACTTGGTACCTTACATCAGTCCCATCTATATATTGTTTCAATCTAACAGATGTAGTAAGTTTTCATGTTCGCATCACACAGTGACACACACCATTCCTTATTTGACAAACATATAAAGTTGTTGTTCACCATTAGATAGACAATTTAATGATTGGAATTTGTGCTGACTCGTTAATAATATATGTACGTAATCAAGTTGGAGCTGAATATAATCATAAGGTTGAGCTCGTTTGATAAATGATATGAGTTCGAGCCTAATCTTTGAAGGCGACATATTTAAGTTTTAATTAATTATATTTTTTAATAATATATTTTTAACTTTTAATAAATATTTATAATAAAATCAGATGATTGGAATCTAGTCAAATCGGTCTCGAGCAAGCTTATTTAGTATTACATGAATTATTATAACTTTTTATTTAATATAACTTTAACTTTTATTGAATATTTGTAGTGAAAGTTAAAAGAACGAGCCAATCATAATTATTTTTTCTTAGACATATTCAAATTTCATTGCATAAGTTAGTTTGAGCTTGAGATGAACACATATTCACGAGGCGAACCTCAACAAATTCAAATTGAAGCTCAATTCAACTATTTCAAAGTAAGTATTTTATTTGTATTTGTGTTTAGTTAATCTATAATAATAAACGATCAATAATATCCATATGATATGTTTCTAAAAAAAACAATGATATTTCAAAAAAGAATACCCATATATTATTTATTCCATTACAAGAAAGAAACATAATTTAATTTCTAAAGTTTGGC
Source organism: Geranium rotundifolium (assembly GCA_963920655.1). Lineage (NCBI taxonomy): Eukaryota > Viridiplantae > Streptophyta > Magnoliopsida > Geraniales > Geraniaceae > Geranium > Geranium rotundifolium. Next base: position 36,298,677 of record OY987315.1, read on the forward strand.
TTCCTATCATTTCACTCATCTCTATCTTCTATTCTAAGATGTTTTACTTTTTTTATGGAATTCTTATAAGATGTTATACTTAAATTACGTACAAAAATAAAATAAATCATAATAAAAGTATAAAGTCATACATCTATTTTAACATAAGTAAATATGTATGAAATTTATGTGCTTACCGAATCAATTCAAACCTTGATTAATTCAAGCCAAGCCTCAACTGCGGTATATATATTAACATTCAAAAATACATTTAATGCCAAAGAGTATATACAAATATAGCGGCATAAATAATCATAACTGTTGGCAAATAATAAGAAAAATTACAAAACATAGCCTCAAAAATAATCATAATTGTTGGCAAATAATAAAAGGAAAAAAAATATAGAATCAACAACAGTAAATCTTGTTTAAAGAAGTCTATGTACAGAAAGTCTGGAAATAAACAAGGGATTCAACTATCCAAGATTCAGAAAGAGTCATGTTAAAAAAAATCCAGCAAATTAGCTTTGGAAAACAAATCAGGGTTGGGCAATAATGAGCACTTCTGAGCTAAAAATAGAATCAGAGATATTTATCCTGTTCAGGAGTGATGTTCTAAAATAAACTGAGTTGTCCAGAGAACTTGGCCTTGCAGGAAGGGCACATAGATCCCATCGAGCTCATTTGAGTTACAGAGTCGTCGGTCTCGTGCAGAAACTCATTCCTGCACCAGACACACAAGGAATTGACCTGATATCTGTTTGCTATCTTTGGCAACAGAGGCAGAGCTTCCTTGTGATGCCAACCCGATGATGAATCAAACCCTCCTTGGCTCCCGTACGAGAACATCTTATCCCTCGAATTGGAACCGTCTTGTGCACCCATAAAACTGTATTCCAAATGGCCCATGTTCATGTTCATATTCATGTTATCTGATCTCCATCCTTGAAACCCTGCTGGCATGCTGTCCATCTTTTCATTAACATTAGTTCCACCCTGGCCGTAAACAAAACAACTCATGAGTGAATATTTCATTACAAACTAAACCAAAAAATCGACAATGCATATAGTATATTAAGTAAGCACTAAAAAAGGAAACTGAAAACAAGAATAAATAATAACATGTCCTGCAAAATTACAATGAGAAAGATGCAATTGGTTTCTGACATAAGAAAAATATTTATTGATTGACCCATATCCTCACATGAGGATAAATCAAATTTGTATTTTTGAGCGTTTATTAAATAAATTATTATACATGTACAATCAAAATATGAATTATACTGTATAAAATAATAAGATATAAAAACATTAATATTTTAATATTTGTTATATTCATATCCTTAAAAAAAAGTACCAATAGATAAAATTAATATCCTTTAAAGTGTCTACTCCAAATCTTCTTCCTTTTCATAATACTTGTATTAGGTATTTTTAAATTGAAATTCAAAAAAATGAAAATAAAATAAAACTGTCCAATTGTATGAAATCATGTCTCTAAAATCCCCGTCTAGTTACTCCACAGATTGTATGAAATCAGGTCACTGTTCTAAAAATCTCCGACTAAGCCGATTTTTAGAACACTGCGGACAGGAGATAAGACTTCACGTTATACCTTATTTGACATCATATCGAAGGTGGGGAAGCTGCCAGATGATTGCAACATCGGAGATGATGTACCAGCTAAACCATTACGCAGTGCATTATCTCCATTTGTTCTCCTCATAAGCTCAAACATTACATCCTCGTTCGGTTGGACATGGTTCCCAAAACCAACCATAGGATTAGGGCTGTTATGTGTCATACTCTTCGCATCTTCAAATCTATTTGATTCCTGCATCATACCATCATACATTGGGTTCAAATTATTTTGAACACCGCCAGACAGACAGAGAAAACTACTTACAGGTCCTCTTTTTTGCTTGCGATCTTCCACTGTACAACCTCCAATCCTTGCACCATTATTTTCAAGAGCAAATGTTTGATTATCAAACAGTGTGTTTGTCGGGGCATTTCTATTTAGCCCATCATGACTACCATCTAAAGCAACAGGCAACCCACTACTCCAATGGCCTCTAACATTCTCATGCCCGAGCTCTCTGAAAGTTTTAGAAGGGACCCTTTTGACATTACTTGCATCGACACTTGACTGCCGAATACCAGATGGGGAGTTAAAAACACCTCCATAACCTCTATCAAGCTTTAGAGGCTCTGGTGTGTTATTACTGATCCCGTGGTTTTCAAAGATATATGCTTGCTCACTTGAGGATGGAGGAAGGAAAGTAACTCTAGAATTACTCCCCTGCACAGTGCTAGTCACCGCATTTGCACCTAGTCTGGTATCATTGCTGCCATACGGAAAAGGCTCACAGTTCTTTCTGTCATCTAACAAGTTGAACATATCCATTGTACCACCAGATTGCTTATACACCTCATCATGAAAGCCAGTTGTTTGATCATTACCAGATGAAGGACATAAGTAGGCTGCCATGCTCTTTTCATTCCAGAACTCCTGCGCTCTGCAATTTGCATTTGTGTTATTTCTAACTTGACAGGTAGGCTCATCCCAACGAGGAACTGAACAGTCACTGAAATTTCTCTCCAGCTGACTACTAGAAATGGAACCATCACCTGGTGTAGTTTGACTGGCGGCCATCCCAATCGTCAGTTCTTTATTCCAAGAGCTGTTAATTTTATTGAACTTGACTTCATCAAAGGTAGAGGTCTTGATGGCATTTTTATTGCTGAGGACGAATGATTGATTATCTACAAACGAAGTCAGTAAACCACTTGTAGAACCTTTTTCTTGCACAGGCTCTGCCAAGATGGAAGTTGAATTGCCATTAGCATCATTTAAGAAATCAAAATTGCGATCATTGCCAAATGAAAAAGGTGAACTCCCTCTGGAACTTCTTTGCTGCTTGCTACTTATATTTTCTGCTCCTGTACAATTATTTCCAGAACCAGAAATTATTTTGTCACTCCCAACTTTATTCTCATCATCCATATCCATGAGTTCTGTTGTGCTGGTAAAAGGCATATTATCAGTACTTTTATTGCTGCATGTGTTTCCCTCAACAATTGGAGAAACCAAATCAATTCCATTACATTTAGCCTGCTCATGCTCCTCTATTGAGCTAATGCAACTCCCATTTGCATTTTGCAAAGCAATCTTCTCATTTCCAGGCAAGGAAATTGAGCCATTATCAGAACCTTCCTGTACCACACAGTTATTGATTTCAACAGTACTGCGATTCTGAGCATCAGCACCACCAGAAGAGTCATTAACATCATTATTCATTGTATCTGTTTGTGCAGCCAAACCAACATTTGACTTGGCACTAATAACATCAGAAGAATCATCCCCTTTCCCCATTGTACAATCAGTTATCTCACAAATATCATGTTGCACATAACAAGATCCAACAGCTAATGTTTTGTCAGTGTCACCAGCCTTCGTTGTGAGTTCAACTTCGCACATCAAATTAGGTTCAGAAGTATGCGTGCCAGAATAAGTTCCAATAGTAGCATCTTCCTTTTCGATATGAGGGTTAACACTGGCACTGGCACTGGAAGTTCCAGCTACTGGACGCTCATCATTTCCAGCCCGTCCTTGATTATTTGATACATCAGGAGGTAATCCAGCTTGTCCCGTCTGCACCGTCTTTTGGGTGGTTCCAGCTCCCACTGAAGCGTCAACTCTCTTAACATAACTCTTTATATGAACCCCAAGATGCCCATTGTAACGGTGCTTTTCATCAAAAAGTTTATGGCAGAACTGACATTTATATTTTCCATCTTTAAGTATCACCTCATCGTTGACGGACATATTGCTTTTACTTCTTTTAGCAGAGCCCTTATGAAATGTTAGCAAGTGGTGCAACAAATCATCTTTCTCAGTGTAAATCATAGTGCATTTATGACAATTAAAAACCTCCCCTCTTTCAGCTCCATCAGAAACTCCAGTTGCCAATGGTAGGATGTCCGGCCTTACATGGTTGGTGGAAGCAGCAGGTAATGGTGAACAGAAACCAAGGTCATCTCCACTTGTCTTATCACCATTCTGGGCAAGATCAGCAGCCTGCACTGTACCTTGTAAGAACCATGAGCAAGTTTAAATGGGAAAAACAAATATTTGGGCAGTAACTTACATTTTCAGAATTCACTTTGCAGGACAAGTCAACAGTTTCGCCCATACAGCTAGTCGGCTCTCTCTTGGCAGCACCTTGGAATCCAGAACCAGAGAGAAGATGCAAAGATACTTCCTTGCATGATGCAAACTGTTGCCCGTAAGGGCTGGATAGTAACAAATTAGATGACATAATGAATGAAGCAGACAACAACAGAGATATAGACACACATACACAAGATCTGGTAGAAAGAATTACACTCCATAAAAGTATACATGCACCTCTATAGTCATGTCATCATGTAAAAAGAAATGCAGCAACATGAAAAGGTAATCCCCAAAAAAGTTCAAGGAATAACTGCTGTGAAACCTCCAAAACTTCCAAGAAACATTCCCACTGAGAATTTCCTGGCAGCTACATTAAAATCTCTAGGGAACATTTCCTATTGGGCTCATCCCGGTCAATGGAGCTACATATTTCAAATACTAGTAACCCATTAACAATAAGTTTGATGTTTGATAACTAAGAAAATTCATGAGAATGACAGGTATGAAATTAATATACTCAGGTTATAAAAAGGACATACCGATTTCGACAGGTCCAGGTCACTATGTAAGTTATACTACCAGTGCTACATACCAATTAGCAGATAGCATGTGTTTACAAAGTATGATCTTAACCATATCTATTGTTAACTTAAGCCAAATTCTATATGCCACTTAGGATTTATATCAATTGTACATTTGGTGTATTTCTCATCAGCATTTTCATGGAAAGATATTAACACAAAAACCATAAGTGATACAAAGACACAATATCTGCAGCCAAATAATGAATTCCTCTATAGTGAGAGATACCCGCAATTTCAGTTTCGGGCAAATTCACAGCATGAATGACTTATTAAACAGTTAATGATTCCAATGAAACGACAACTGCCAATCAGTAAGAAGTAACACAACATATCTACAGTACGATGTTGTTGATGACTCGAATAGAGTGCATTTTTTATTATCCTGGCTTGAACGAGATGCTATATTGGATTGAAAAAAGGTCTAGAATAGATGATGCTCTATCAACTAATAGCAACTTACAGAAGTTCCAATGCTTGTGTTATTGAGGCAAGAATGAATCAAGTTTGTAATTGACTAATCCATACTGATTTAAAGTGGCATTTATTCTATGAACACGCGTCAGCTTTCTTTCTGACCTTATTTGTCATGTTGTATTGGATACTAGTTAGTATTTTTAAGTAATAAAGTGTTCTGGATGATTAATTGTGACAATTTAACAAATATTTATTTTATTTTGGATTATATACTTGTCTCCTTGGACCATCAGCTTTTCAAAGTAAGCCCCAAATCTTGTTTTCTTATCATGTTAGCCCTACAACTAAAATGAATTGCGATTTTCACCTCACCCCCTCTGGCAAACATGCCAACAATTTATCACGTCATTAGCCACACAGTGGAGGAGCTTATTTGGAATGAAAACTAAGCTTGGTATGTTTTTAATGTGTTCGTGTGCCAGCTCATGGTTATGAATATGGCGTTTAACAAGGAATAGGAAATCAGAGGGAGGCAAACCACAATTTCTTCATGTCTACGTGCTAAAATTAATAAATAACAAGGGGTTTATCTTATGAAAAAATCTACCATCTAGTGGAGGCAAAAGTATTCAATCCTTTGATTTTCAATATTGTAGCATGTTTCAATTCATAATTGATATGATTGTTGATGCTTGCTTCATCTTTTTTTAACTTTATTATTTAGCACAAACTACTGCTTATAAACTTGGCACGTTCTCACAACACATCCTCTATCTTTCAGTATGAATTGTAATGTAAATAAACCTTTTGAGTATTTAGCTTAGAAAACACAAGGCTATGAGGAGAATTGCCAGAGAGAACGGGGAAAAACTTGATATTTGAATAACCCTAGTAAATTTCTAATATCTATGGTAGTTAAACTTTTTAACTATGAGGCAATAGTTATACTACAAATACTGGTCACGACCTTTTACCTGGCATTGGCTAAAATTTAAACCATTTGGAATCCCAAATAACCACTGCAAGAATACATTCTAATCAATAGTTTCTTGATGTATAGGTTCTATGAATATACCTCTCACAAAATACAGAATCTATGGCTAGTAAGTTAATGGGGCAATGATTAGAAAGTTAGTTAACAAAGAACAATACATTAACATTACAAAATATCAATCTTCAGCTGTTGAAGTGAAACAAATAGATAAAGATGATTTTAATTGTCAGAAAAAGTCACACTAGGGCTAGCCATGTTGGTTCAGACAAGCACTATCTCATAAGAGATATAGTGCTCAAACTCTAGTGGGCAGAAGATGTGCCAATACAAAAATTAGGAGGGGCTAGGATAGAATTTACTGTTTTAATGCCGATAAAAAAATTCAAGAAAGTAAAACATGCAATGCACATGAAGATGCAATAAACCAAGAAAATATACTTCCGATACACAATAATACACAATACACATGAAGGTAAGCCAAAACCAAGTGTAAATGATAAGGATTTTAAATATACAAGGAATTAGGTAAGTCATCAAATATGATTATTAGGTTATGTGCAACACATAAATTGAAAGCACTATTTGGGAAAAGAAAAATTGGAAAACACAACGCTGTAGTTTCATATTAGCGAAAGAGCAAAGGTCGGAGGATGATAAAATATGAGTTCATGGCGAAATTGTACTTTGCAACAGTTTGTATTTTTATGCAAGCGTATATAAATACTTAGAAAGAAAATGTGAGTAATTGGTCAATTTGCAACACAAAAATTACATAAATCTCAAGGTTTTGAAAGGCAAAATCGGGAACTGAGGCGTTTTCCCTTATCACTATCTCTGCGTAGCATATGCCTCAATAATAAGAACAATAAATTTATAAAATATCATATATCTCATACAACTCATAACAAACGCGTAATTTCTTTGAACGACATGTTTTGCATTTTGAAATTCATTCACATATTCAACATTTGTCAGAGTGCATACAAGATATTGCCCTGGACGGCTTTTAAAATTGTCAAATCTGTCCTAATATATGAGGCATGGGCCTCAGTGCACGAGTGTGAGGCGTAGCCTCAGAGGCAAATTTTTCCCAGCCTTGCCCTAAGGCGGGGATTTTTAGAACCATCATAAAGCTTATGCATTGATATTTGACCGTGATTTCTTCATATGCTTGAGATATTAATATCAAATATTCTTAGAAACTAGAATACACACAATTAAACCCGCAAAAATTGATATATAGAACAGTCCATACATTTTAAAGGTGAGTGCCAAATATATTACTATGATTCATGTGAAAGTCAGTGATGGTTTAGCTATGTACATTCATAATACCATATTAGAGTAATCATCATAAAATCATCAAAATGAAATAAGGATATGAAGAAACCTTATGTATCTGCTACAAATCAGCCAGACACGCCCAGCTTGCTTCTTTAAACAAAGCACGAGCTTCCAACCCACTGGCAAGACATCACCAAACTCACTCGCATCCACAACCTTCCTCTTCTTCCTCGTACTGCACCATTCTCCCTTAACTCCATCTAAATACTCCAAGAATTGCTCTAGATTCTGAAAACCATGCGTCCGCCTCCTCAGCTCCTCCCCAAAAGGATCTTCCAAATTACAAAGAGCAGCCATATCCACAGCAACCCCATTCTTATTCACAACTGACATCTCCATCCCCATCTCCTTCATCTCCACCTTGATTTTACTCTCAACAACATTATCAACCACCCTACTCTCATTCTTCCTCGGCCTCCCTCGCTTCCGCTTCCTCTCACTGTCTCCGCAGCCGCCGCTGCTCATCGGAACCACCGTCCCCTGCCCCAAATTGGTCAGCTCACGAGCTTCCTCCACTCTACCTCCGGCAGCGCTGAGCTGAACAGCCTGAAAGGCCGCAAATGATGACGCAGCGGCGACACCAACATTAACGCTCTGCGACGCCACCGCATCGGAGGATTGGGGCGCGGCGGCGGGGTCTCCGAAATCGACGTGGACGGGGATTAGGTCGGGATCGTCGCCGGCGGCTCCGGCGAAGAGCTTCTTGAGGACGGAGACGATCTGGGCGTTCTCGGCGTCGAGGTAGGGTGGATTGCTGCGGGAGGGCGCGGCGGCGGCGGGGGGCACGGCGGCGGGGGGGAGGAGGGGGTGGGACTTGCGGGGGGCGAGGCGGAGGCGGGAGTAGGTCTGCTTGCGGCTACCGGCGGACTCGTTGAAGACGGAGCGGTCGATCTTGGGGGTGAGGAGGTCGTCGGCGTCGGGGCGGCGGAGGGAGGAGAGGGAGGAGGAGGAGCAGAGGGAGAGGGAGTAGAGCTCCGACTGGGCCAGGTGGCGGAGGTCGATCAGAGGAAGCGACTCGAGGTGGAGGAGCGAGCGGTGGTCGGAGACGGAGTCCATGGCGTCGACGGCGAGAGAGAGAGACCCAACGGGATGATATTGGAACTACTCAGATTCAAGATATATACATACTCACCCCAAGAGATTTTGTAATTTTCACGAGAAAGAGACACGATTTTCAGATTTTGAAATTAGGGTTTGAGTTTGATTTTAGGTTAAATAAAAAAAATATTATATATATTATATTTTCTGTTCATACGAGGGATTTATCCCGTCGTTGTTTGTTGAGACGGTTCGACTTGATGTCAGTCGTTGTTAATAAAGTTCTGTAATTTCAAATATATATATATATATATATATTTGAGAACTACATGTGACAACACATTGGACATTCACTAGTCTACATTGAACATTCAAGGGATAATGACATTTTGTTACACCTAATTATAGCGAAATGACACTTTTATACTCTAACTATTTTCTTCTCTTTTTTGGTATTCTGACTTATATTTTGTGAAAACCTGTGCTAAAATGACTGAAATACTCCTGGTTAAAGGAATTATAATAAAATTGGTCCAATTTGATTTATCAAACCGGATTTAAAATGGTTCAAATTTAATTTTAGATTTGAGAGTATAATTGTAATAGCATCTTAAATATAAACCAAATTGAACAAAAGATAAACAAAATTGAATTAATTCAATTTTTGATTTCTTAGACCAAGGGCAGTGTAGGTATTTTAGGCATTTTAGAGATAGGTTGTCACAAAAAAATTGTCAGGGTACTAAAAAAGAGACTAAAATAGTTAATGTATGAAAGTGTCATCTCGCTATAGTTAGGTGTAACAAAATGTCATTATCTCAACATTCAATTATCTAGATTGAACATTCACTTATTCTCGTTAGCCATTCACTTATTTTTCGTTGGACATTCATTTTCACTTAGTTTCATTGGACATTCACTTATTTATGCTAGACATCCATTTGTTTTGAATGACCAAAAGTCAATTCTCATGTTATTACAAAGGGGTTTGGTTCTCGCTTGATCCAGCCTATATATATATATATGCGCTAACATTCACATGTGAACCGCTCGGAGCACAACACATAGTGCAGCGCGCGTTGACGTAACGTGGTGCTGTTGGTCTGCTTGCTAACGTGGCAAACTAAAAAAACTTTTTCTTCCAAATTCTCGTTTCACCACTCTTCTGACAAGGTTCAATTATAGAAATTTCGCTTGGTTCAAATTCTCGCTTGGTTCTAACAATTCTTACGCATATTTGGTTCTCACTGGAATGCATCTCTTCGTATATATGTATGTTCGATTTAGTTTCTTTATTTATTCCATAGAAAATATTTTTTTCTAAAATTGCTAAAGAAAATGTTTTATTATTATTTTTTAATACATAACTATTTTTTAACATAGTCAAACAATATTTGTTCCATCTGTTTTAACAACAATATAGTAAAATGATACAAAAAATGGGCTAGTGACCCGCCCGTGAACACCTTCATTTTCCCTCGCGGATGTTTAAAATAACCGAACCGATCAAACTGACTCGAAAAATAACAGAACAGAAAGAATCGATTTGATTCGGTTTAAAATCGAACTGAAATCCATTGGTTTGATTTCGGTTTATAAAATGAGAACCGATAAAAAACAAACTGAACCAAAACCCGATCGATTTAGATAAGTGCTCATTTTAAGTCATCGATCCTTATTAATTATGTCTACAAATACTGGGCGAATGAAAAACAAGTCAATTAATAAGTAAAAATCGGCCAAAATTTTGAGAATTTCATGAAAATCAGTTAAAAGTGAATCCGATCAAAAATCGACAAGTCAAATAATAAATCAAAACAGTATAAAATGTGATAATTTCATGAGATTCAGTCATAACAAACTGAAGCGAACCGAAAATTCACATGATCAAAATAAAAACCAAGCCAAATTCTATCGGTACGGTTTTTATTTTTCAAGAACCGAATTGATTGGTTCGATTCAAAACCGAACCATAAAAACCCCTTCCTCACAATTCTGTTACTTGCGTTGCATGTATGTCTTTTTTCCTCAAATTCTATTCTATTTCTAGTCTCTTCTCTTCTCTTCTCTTCCACCTCACACCACAACTAAAACTACCATCCCCATCACCTCTCTCTCTCTCTCTGGCCTTTGTGGTTTGGGGCTCTTCAACAATCTCTATCTCGCTCAGCCAACCTGCATCAGGTAACCATTTTCTTGGTTTGTCTTGATTGTGTGCATTTTCATTGCAGACCCTAAAACTATAATTTACATATTCAATTCCTAGCAATGTTATTCAATTCTTGAGGGTTCTGTGTCTGTGCTTGAACCATGCTTTTTTGGGAATTGTTTGGAGGTTTGTTTTGTTAATTCATTGATTGATGGGTTTTCACTGTTTGAACGTTATTTGGTAAAATCTGCAGCTTCGATGATGATGATGGTGGTGGGTGTGAAACTGTATGAATTTACTTGACATGACTTAATTATTTGTTTTGTATGTTTATTTGTTTGTGTGTACAAGAGCAGCTGGGATTTTGAGGAGAGGGTTTGTGAAGCTTCTGAAGAGAAGCTGCTGTATATGCAACTCTGGCCGCTGTTCTAGCAATTTCCTGTAGCGCCGGGGAAGGCGTCGGTCCTTTGCTTTCCGGCCTTGCATTGTGTTCGTTCTTTGGTTATTGTTGGAATCGAGTCTGGCACCTTCCCATTGATTACGGCTAATGGTCATGTTGGATATGACCTCTGCGCCTTTTTAAGTTTCTGGTTGTTTACATTGATTGTCGGTGAATGAAAACGTGAACAATTGGTAGTTGAACGGTGATTTCAAGAGGAGGAGGAGAAGTGGTTGAAGAAAGAATTTATTTTGAGGATTTGTCGCAAAACCCTTTTCCGGAATGACAAAACTAGGTTGCTTTTCTGCACTAACTAAGAAGAAGAAGAAATGTAAGGTGAGAATTTGTAGGTTTTTAGGAGCGCTAGCTACTCTAGAGATGTTTTGTCACTGTAATTTGCTGATTGTGTTTCATTTTCTTGTTGTTTGGTTTTAGGGGGTGGGGGAGTCTCCAACGGAACTGGGTCAAAAGACGCTTACCAATCTTCCAGTTGAACATCATGTTAAATATGTTGAAACCGATGAAGGTCAAAACAAGGGGCTTAACACCCTTCCTCTGAAGTTTGAACATCCTACCAAATCTCTTACACCTGATGAGTTGAACTCCTCGTATTTGAGCATTGGGAAATATTCTGTGTGCAATGTCAAGGTTATGGGCAATGATGAGAGTTCAGTTGAGGGTGAAGCGGCGAAGTTTGCTTATGAAGCGGAAGATGAGCATGAAGATTACTCTTCAATGAAGAGGGACTTTTCTGACTTTGATCTCCAATCCCACCATGGTAATTCAATTGGGGTGGATGGACAATTTGTAGACAGGAAAATGAATTTTCCCGATGCATCAGACACTGAATCCGAATATCAGAAAGATGGTAAAATGGCTGTTGATATGGAACCGAGTGGGCATACAAGTGATCCTGGGATCGGAAATGCTAGAGTCTGGGCTTCACCTCTGCATAAGCGTTCCTGCTCAAATATTGAATCAATGAAAGTGTATAGTAAACTCATTGGTCACTCGCCTCTGCCAAAGTCCCAATCTTGCGAACAGCTGCAGGAACTAGCTGTTAATGTGAAGAATGATGATCCTGGGAGCCCTGTATCTGTGATGTCACATCGAAGTGCTGATAGGGTGATACTGAAGAAGCATTCATCTAGCCGAGTACTTCCTTTTAGGAGCAGAAGACTTTGGTGGAAACTATTCCTTTGGAGCCACAGGAACTCGCACATACCGTGGATCGCTAAACCTCACCCCCCACCTTTTATCAAGGTTGCTTTCAATCTGCAAGGAGGATACTCTTCTGATACTCTTGAACCCAACAGACATTTGGAACTGGAAAAAGCGAATTCGCCCACATCATTTTCGAGGGAGCCAATGAAGAAAGCTGTCAATGCCAACGAAAACGATGACCAGAGTTGGGATGCTTATAATGGTGGTGTATGGCCTCAGAACCAATGGGTTGCTTTCTCGGATGAATCATCCTCATATGCAAGAGTGGATGATTGGGTGAAAGATCTTGATAGCCAGCCCTCTCTTCAATCTAACAATGGTGATGACGGTGCTATTGAGGAAGGTATCAACTTCCCACCTTCTCCTGAAAACAGTAGGTCACCGGCCAGAAGCACAAGTCAATGGACTCGGCGTCCAGATATAAATGTTTCAGAGGAGGTATTACATGCCAATAATGCTATTCGGTCTCTGAATTCCTCCTCAACCGTGGCTCACATATCCGGCATTGGGTTGAAAGTTGTTCCTGCCATTTCATGTTTTTCTAGCCTTCGATCCGTCAATTTGTCAAACAACTTGATAAGTATGTCATATTATATCAAAATCTTCCAACTGAAAATATTTAATTAAATGATGCTTGATGTGGTATGCTTATATGCTAAATGCCAATTACAGAACTGATCGATGTTGCCCTTGCTTTATTTGCAGCCCACATAACGCCAGGATCACTGCCAAAACGTCTTCACAGTCTTAACTTGTCTAGAAACAAGATTCAAACTATTGAAGGTCTCAGAGAGTTGCATCGGTTGCAGGTACTAGATCTCAGTTACAACCGCATTTCCCTAATTGGACAAGGTAAATAAACTTGTTTTATGATGCTGAATCAAACCACTATACAATCTGATGATTTTCTCGTCAACATTCTCATCTCATTTTTGGTTTATGTGATACTAATGACTGCCTTATGTGATAATGGTTTATAGGGTTGTCTAATTGTACACTGATCAAGGAGCTCTATCTCGCTGGTAATAAGATTAGTCATGTTGAAGGTTTACATAGACTCCTGAAGCTCAAGGTATTAGATCTGAGCTTCAATAAGATAACAACAACTACAGCTCTAGGCCAGCTTGTGGCGAACTACAACTCGATGTTAGCTTTAAATCTTCTCGGCAATCCAATTCAGAACAATGTTAGTGATGACCAGATGCGCAAGGCCGTTTGCGGGCTCCTCCCAAATCTAGTTTATCTGAACAGACAGCCTATAAAGCCACAGAGGGCACGTGAAGTGGTCAAGGACAGCGTTGCCAAAGCAGCATTGGGTATGAGTATGAGCCCGCACAGAAAAACAACAAAGAGAGTGAGCCGCGGCGTGTTGTTAGCGATATCCCCTGGTAGGCATAGCACTAGCAGCCATGTGAGTGTTGTGCATAAAAGCAGGAGCAGATCGAAAACTGGAGCTCATCACTTAAAAATGGCATGGAGCACACTTCCTTCTCCATCCCACCAGGTTCGAGAATCCGCACCTTGATGATTTTGGCGTGTATTTTTATTTGAATTCAGTTGGCATATTTGGTGTTCTTGGCTGTTTCATCATTTTGAATTATACAAAGTTAGAACATAAGCTAATGTTCATGTAACTGTCGGACTAATGAATAATATAAATTTGGGCTTTTATTTTATACATGAACCTTTATTTTGGGTTTTTTATTTTTAAAATTTGGCTTAAATTATCAAATATATTTAGACTTAACTAGAAGAGGGCTTAAAGCAAGTGATTTAGATGCTTTACCCTAGAGTCAGGCCTGCGTTCGGGTGAATTTAGCGATCCCGTTGGATTGAGAACAATATATCGCCGTCGAGTTCAGAAATTTTTTCTCTTTATAAAATGGTAACGAGGCGGGTTCATGACAAATTTAAGAATCTCGTCCCTTATCTTCGGATCAATGACACCGATTCTCTGTTAAGTTCAATTTTATTTTGCTTTCTCTACCTATTACGACTCTAATTATTAAAAGAATAGGAATGATGACGTGACGCTAATTGTTACAAGAATAGGAATGATGACGTGAGACTTGCATGTGTAATATACAGACTTTTCTAATGGTGCAAACAAAGGTAAACTGAAGTCGAATGAATTACATGAAGAGATAATTGATAATTGCAGCTAAGTATATATCTGTCGAAACATCTAACATTATTTAGCTCGTCAGGTAATCAAAAATTTCGTTACAGATTTAGAATTTTTTTTAAATGTACTAATGTAAAATGAACATAAATAACAAAGTTAAATGACCTGACAAGCTAAAAAAATGTTAGTTGTGCTCGGTTGTAATGGTGGTCTCTAGAGGTATACCTAACTGCAATTATTTCTTAACCAAAAGTATTAAACTGGTATGACCTTTCAAGGGGACGAGCCCGGATTCAATCAACTTCCCATAGTGAGCATAGCACATCAAGCCACAGGCACTCGCAGTCCACAACATCACAACACCAATCCCCAGCTCCTTACCAGCATCATGCCAAAATCCGAAACAATACACGTAACCGGAGGCACAGAGAAGCTCCATAAAGGGAGCCAACAAGTAGGTCTCGATAGAGTTAAAATATCGCGACTTCAAGTCGGTCTAATCCTCATGCCACCTCAGTCAATGACAATGAATTATAACTTTCACCGTCGTGATGTGCCTCAGCGTCTCACGACTTTTCCACTTCTCAGGTCCTGCGACTCACGCCTCCCCAGTCACGACAAGAAAATTGTTGGCCACTCTCGTTAGCCAACAACACCATCAGTGTGTGGGCTTGGATATTTTTTTTCCAAAAGTCGAAGTCAAAATTAAAATAATAATTTTCAACTTGAACTCTCGTGCATCGTCCTTGGACGTGGCATGGCATTTGCGGTGAGATCCGTCTCCACGTCTATTCAATAGGGATGGCAACGGGGCGGATTTGGCAATCCCGCCCCGTCTCTGGTAGAATCAGATCATGAATTTCACGTTACTAAAGGGAATGATGATTCTCTGCCGAATTCGAGAATTTCCCGTTTTTCATTCTCAACCCAAAAAATGTTAAAACATATTTATTTTTTAATAAAATTTGTATTAAAAATTATTATTCTAATAGAATATATACTTAAAATATTTTATTTTTCATTAAACTTGTATTATGAAATATTATTTTAACAAAAAATTATTATTATTCATTAGATCTATATTTTAAAATATAAATTTTGATTTGAAATATACATTTTTAATATATCACCCCGTCTCCGCCCTGGTTTCATTCGGATTCGAAAATTCTCCTGGTTTCATTCGGATTCGAAAATTCTCCGCCTCGATTCTCTTCGGATTCGAGAATCCTCGGGGGGGGGGGGGACGGGAATAGTGCCATCTCTGTCATCAGGTGTAGGGCTTCACTTGAAATACCCTCGCGCGCCTCGCCGCTTCGAATATATGAGACTGAAACTCTTCTTCTTGAGATTGTCCTCTAATCCTTCAAATCTCTTCTGATATGGCTTCGTCGTCCACCAAGGCCGTCTCCGAGACCGAACCATCGTCCAAGGCCATCTCCGAGACCGAATCGTTGTCTAAGGCTCTCTCCGAGATGGCACTGGAATGGACCGAATCGTCGTCCAAGGCCGTCTCCGAGATGACAGTGGAATGGGTCTCCGAGACCCAGTTGTTTTCTAAGACCTTCTCCGAAGGTACGTGATTTGTTCTTAATCCAGATTTTCTGATTTTAAATATGGATCTCAATTAAATTTGTTGGAAATGTGAAAATTTTGCTGTTAATTTCTCAACCCTAGTCCCCAGATAGGGACTATTCAGAGAATTGATAGAATATTGATCTCATTTATTCATATAAGTGTTGTTTTTATATATAACACTGATCTCATATATATATATGTATGTATATAAAGTCAATTGTGTGTTTAATTTATTGCAGACTCATACTACTACTCCGACGATGTTTTAGACCCGGATACTGTAAATTTTGATAATCCTGAGAGCGCTCGGGATTATTATGACAACTTTTGTGTAAACCAATACAACTGGATTATAGATCACTTCCATCATCACCGTTTAGTTGTAAACCCCGGGGAGGTAACATAACATTGAATCATCTGACTGTCGTCGTTTCTGGTTTTTGACTTGTGTTGTTGTGTTTTCGGGACTTGGCTGTGAAAATAGCAACCTTTTCTCGATGGTTAGGGGAGCACAGATCTGTATCTGTTTGTACTGGTTTCGGCAGTTTCCAAAGCATTAATCTGGTTTATCCTAATATCACAGTAAATACTATATCTTACCTTATAGTTGAGATTGATACACATATATATTTGACTTTGAAATGACGATCCTGATTGGTTTCTTGACTCGTTCAGATCGAAGGAGTAGAAACCTTGATAATTCATCTTTCTGGGGCATTTGAAAATGGGAGCCTCGTCGCGGATTTGTGTGTGTCGTTTGCCTGCAATGTGAAGAACACTAAAGGTGGTGGTATGGTTGATAGGCATTTCCCTCTGATTGCTTCTGAACCTGTAAAGGTAATATTGTGTAGCATTGTTTGAGTTTAATTTCATATACGCTCACAAGTCACATGTTTTCACTCTCAGGTGTTATCGGTGAGCTACCGCAAACGACCAAGGTACATCTTTTTGAGCGTGGTTATGATATGGAGCTGAACACTGAGATTGAGTCCGAATCGTTGTCCAAGGTCGTCTCCGAGACCGAATCGTTGTCCAAGGCCATCTCCAAGACCGAATCGTCGTCCAAGGCCATCTCTGAGACCAAATCGTTGTCTGAGATTCTCTCCGAGATTACAGTGGAATGGAGCGAATCGTCGTCCAAGGCCATCTCCGAGATGACAGTGGAATGGGTCTCCGAGGCCGAATTGTTTTCTAAGACCTTCTCCGAAGGTACGTGATTTGTTCTTAATCTCAGATTTTAAATATGGATTTCAATTAAATTTGTTGGAAATCTAAACTGTTTGTTTCCATGTGAAAATTTGCTGTTAATTTTTCAACCCTAATCCCCAGTTAGGGACTATTCAGAGAATTGATAGAACATTGATCTCATTTATACATAGAAGTGTTGTTTTTATATATAACACTGATCTCATATATATATATATATAAAGTCAATTGTGTGTTTAATTGATTGCAGACTCATACTACTACTCCGACGCTATTTTAGACCCAGACACTGAAAATTTTAATAATCCTAAGAACGCTTGGGAGTATTATGAGGCCTTGTGTGTAAACCCATACGATTGGGTTATAGATCATTTCCATCATCACCGTTTAGTCATAAACCCCGGGGAGGTAACATAACATATTACGATTGAATCATCTGTAACATAACATATTACGATTGAATCATCTGACTGTCATTGTTGTGTTTTCAGGACTTGGCTGTGAAAATAGCAACCTTTTCTCGATGGTTAGGGGAGCACAGATCTGTATCTGTTCGTACTGCTTTCGGCAGTTTCCAAAGCATGAATCTGGTTAATCCTAATGTCACAGTAAATCCTATATCTTACCTTATAGTTGAGATTGATATACACATACATGACTTTGAAATGACGATTCTTATTGGTTTCTTGACTCATTCAGATCGAAGGAGTAGAAACCTGGATAATTGATCTTTCTGGGGCATTTGAAAATGGGAGCCTCGTCTCAGATTTGTGTGTGACGCTTGCCTGCAATGTGAAGAACACCAAAGGTGGTGGTATGGTTGATAGGTGTTTCCCTCTGATTGCTTCTGAACCTGTAAAGGTAATATTGTGTAGCATTGTTCGAGTTTAATTTCATATATGCTCACGAGTCACATGTTTTCACTCTCAGCTGTTATTGGTGAGCTACCGCAAACGACCAAGGCGCATTCTTTTTGAGCGTGGTTATGATATGAAGCTGAACACTGAGATTGAATCTGAATCTGATATGGAGCTGAAGGCACCTTCCTCGGTTTATTATTAGCTTAGTTTCACCAAGCTATGCTTACTTTCTTTTTAGTTTGTAATTTTTCTTTTCTTCTAGTTTGAAATTGTTTCTATATCTTCTGTGTTGAAATCATGATATAGATCACATTATGCACATGAGTAGTTGTTAATAGATTGTAGCATTAGAATTAACATTTATTCATGTATTTTGTAGTTGAACAATGACATTGAAATTGTTTGAGAATCATCAAAAACATCAACGAGTGCTGAAATTGAATAATACATCAATGACGATTCACCGAAAAATAGTGAGACCGGAGTTAACTGGTGCATCAAGAAAGCTCCCGGTTTCCTAAACCTACATGCCTATATTTATATTATATATACATAACACAACCTAATACACACGCCGCCGCTAGGGTTTGTATCGTCCTTTGTCTGTCTCCAAAATCCCTCCCTCTACCCTTTGTCAAAATCCGTTAATGGCCTCAGCCGCCAACACCGGCGGTGTCCCCGGATCTTCAACCCTCACGCCCGCCGTTGAATCTGTCCCCGGATCTTCAACTCTCGCGCCCGCCGTCGGATCTGTCCTCGGATCTTCAACCCTCGCGCCCGCCGTGGTCCTACACACCGTGTTCCGCTCCTCCACCTCCCAATTTGATCCCGGCTGGTATCTCCCCAACAAACGCTCCACCTATGCTGACCACCTCCCTGTAACTGCCCCTGGCCTTTTTGGCAGCCTTCCTGGCGGCTTTCATGGCGGCCTTCCTGGCGGCTTTCATGACGTTCTTCCTGGCATCCCCCCCGGCGGCTTTCATGGCGTTCTTCCTGGCGTCCCCCCCGGAGGCGGCGGCGGCCCGCCGATTTATTTTCCACCGCCTCTGGCAGAGCGTTTCTGGGAGAGGAGTTGGCCTCTTATTTCACGGGAATTCGTCCTAATCGTGGAAAGGAACGAGGACATGCACAAGAGGATCACCCACCTGTTCAATGTGGTCGGATACAACACCAATATACATGGCTATAAAGCCACCGGTAGCGTGTATAGCAGTGTTTTATTTCGTGCCGATAACACAATGACTATCATCCAAGGACCTACTGAAATTAGCTGCCTTAGCGTGTCTAAAAGCGTTGATCTAACGACCATTCGTCTTCGGTTTGGTGATAGAGATGATCTAGAGAGTGCAGAGTTTATTATCTCACCTCTACTAGCCCACTCACAAGTGCACATTACCCTACAGTTTGAGTATATAGGTCGCCAAGATCGGGGTTAATATAACTGCAACTCAAGTATTTAAAAATGTATTCAAATGCCGGGTAAATGCAATTTTTAAATATTAAGATTATTTATTTCAATTGATTTACAAAAGAGAAGTGAGGAATGAGTGAAACAACAACTATTTATTGGGTAGAGCTAAGTTTAGTTAGAAATTTAGAATATAAATTAATTATAGAATTATTATTTTTCTTAAAATTGTATCGGTGCGGGTCGGTTTGAGAAACCCAAAAAAATCCCGCTAAGAAACCCAACCCGTCCTCAATATGTGCTAAGATAGTTGATGATGCCTCACTTCCGAACATAACAGAGCCTTGAAACAAGGATGTGGGTATAGGTTCGAAATCCTCTACAACGAAGACCTCTTCGATTTCCTTGCCTGTCAATATAGAGGTTCAAACAAAGTCATCATCCGTTGTAATTATCAATCCTCAGCTCATGTCCTAATTCTCCCACTGTGTCATAGGAGTTTCACGCTCAAACTAGAGCATGAATTTTATTATGGATGAAATCAGTTGAGATGGAGTCATGGACATCGACATTTCCTCTGCCGATGAGCGAGTATATATCATCTTTTTCAAGACGATATCTTCTGTCTATTAAGATGGAGACTCTTTCCCTCATCATCGGATCCATAAGTGTAATCAACTTGATAATTATTCACAAGAATACAACAATACACATATACAGTGAATGAGATCTCTAATCATCTAAGCCCATATTAGTTAAGCCCAGCTAGCGTAACTGGTGCATCAAGAAAGCTCCCGGTTTCCTAAACCTACGTGCCTATATTTATATTATATATACATAACACAACCCAATACACGCGCCGCCGCTAGGGTTTGTATCGTCCTTCGTCTGTCTCCAAAATCCCTCCCTCTTCCCTTTCTCAAAATCCGCTAATCGCCTCAGCCGCCAACACCGGCGGTATCCCCCGGATCTTCAACCCTCACGCCCGCCGTAGAATATGTCCCCGGATCTTCAACTCTCGCGCCCGTCGTCGGATCTGTCCCCGGATCTTCAACCCTCGCTCCCGCCGTTGTCCCACACACCGTGTTCCGCTCCTCTACCTCCCAATTTGATCCCGGCTGGCATCTCCCCAACAAACGCTCCACCTATGCTGACCGCCTCCCTGTAACTGCCCCCTTGCCTTTTTGGCAGCCTTCCTGGCGGCTTTCATGGCGTCCATCCCGACGACTTTCATGGCGTTCTTCCTGGCGTCCCCCCCTCCCCCCCCCCGGCGGCTTTCATGGCGTTCTTCCTGGCGTCCCCCCCGGCGGCGGAGTCGGCGGCGGAGGCGGCGGCCCGCCTGTTTATTTTCTGCCGCCTCTGGCAGAGCGTTTTCGGGAGAAGAGTTGGCCTCTTCGTTCACAGGAATTCGTCCTAATCGTGGAAAGGAACGAGGACATACACAAGAGGATCACCCACATGTTCAATGCAGTCGGATATAACACCAATATACATGGCTATAAAGCTACCGGTAGCGTGTATGGCGGTGTTTTATTTCGTGCCGATAACACAATGACTATCATCCAAGGACCTACTGAAATTAGCCGCCTTAGCGTGTCTAAAAGCGTTGATCTAGCGACCATTCGTCTTCGGTTTGGTGATAGAGATGATTTAGAGAGTGCAGGGTTTATTATCTCACCTCTACTAGCCCACTCACAAGTGTACATTACCCTACAGTTTGAGTATATAGGTTGCCAGGATCGGGGTTAGTATAACTGCAACTCAAGTATTTAAAAATGTATACAAATGCTGGGTAAATGCAATTTTTAAATATTAAGATTATTTATTTCAATTCATTTACAAAAGAGAAGTGAGGAATGAGTGAAACAATAACTATTTAATGGGTAGAGCTAAGTTTAGTTAGAAATTTAGAATATAAATTAATTATAAAATTATTATTTTTCTTAAAATTGTATCGGTGCGGGTCAGTTTGAGAAACCCAAAAAAAAACCCGCTAAGAAACCCAACCCGTCCTCAATAAGTGCTAAGATAGTCGATGATGCCTCACTCCCGAACATAACAGAGCCTCTTTCAAGGTTGTGGGTATAGGTTCGAAATCCTCTACAACGAAGACCTCTTCGATTTCCTTGCCTGTCAATATAGAGGTTCAAACAAAGTCATCATCCGTTGTAATTATCAATCCTCAGCTCATGTCCTAATTCTCCCACTGTGTCTTAGGAGTTTCACGCTCAAACTGGAGCATGAATTTTATTATGGATGAAATCAGTTCAAATGGAGTCATGGACATCGACATTTCCTCTACCGATGAGCGAGTATATATCATCCTTTTCAAGACGATATCTTCTATCTATTAAGATGGAGACTCTTTCCCTCATAATCGGATCCATAAGTGTAATCAACTTGATAATTATTCACAAGAATACAACAATACACATATACAGTGAATGAGATCTCTAATCATCTAAGCCCATACTAGTTAAGCCCAGCTAGCGTAACTGGTGCATCAAGAAAGCTCCCGGTTTCCTAAACCTACATGCCTATATTTATATTATATATACATAACACAACCCAATACACGCGCCGCCGCTAGGGTTTGTATCGTCCTTCGTCTGTCTCCAAAATCTCTCCCTCTTCCCTTTCTCAAAATCCGCTAATGACCTCAGCCGCAACACCGGCGGTGTCCCCAGATCTTCAACCCTCACGCCCGCCGTTGAATTTGTCCCCGGATCTTCAACTCTCGCGCCCGCCGTCGGATTAGTCCCCGGATCTTCAACCCTCGCGCCCGCCGTGGTCCCACACACCGTGTTCCGCTCCTCCACCTCCCAATTTGATCCCGGCTGGTATCTTCCCAACAAACGCTTCACCTAAACTGACCGCCTCCCTTTAACTGCCCCCCTGGCCTTTTTGGCAGCCTTCCTGGCGGCTTTCAATGCGGCCTTCCTGGCCGCTTTCGTGGCGTTCTTCCTGGCGTCCCCCCGTCGGCTTTCATGGCGTTCTTCCTGGCGTCCCCCCCCCCGCACCGGCGGAGGCAGAGGCGGCGGCCCGCCGGTTTATTTTCCGCCGCCTCTGGCAGTGCGTTTCCGGAAGAGGAGTTGGCCTCTTCGTTCACAGGAATTTGTCCTAATCGTGGAAAGGAACGAGGACATACACAAGAGGATCACCCACATGTTCAATGCGGTCCGATACAACACCAATATACATGGCTATAAAGCCACCGGTAGCGTGTATGGCTGTGTTTTATTTCGTGCCGATAACACAATGACTATCATCCAAGGACCTACTGAAATTAGCCGCCTTAGCGTGTCTAAAAGCGTTGATCTAGCGACCATTCGTCTTCGGTTTGGTGATAGAGATGATCTAAAGAGTGCATGGTTTATTATCTCACCTCTACTAGCCCACTCACAAGTGCACATTACCCTACAGTTTGAGTATATAGGTCGCCAGGATCGGGGTTAATATGGTGATGTTGTGTAAATGATCTAAAAAGTTATGCAGTGATGAACTGAGATACTGATGAATGGTTGATTTTATGCTAATTCTGATATTTTGTCTATTTTGCTTATCAATGGAAAGCTTAATATTTATATTTGCTCTTTTTATTGTTCAGTTCGCCTAAGTTAAGTAATTTCAACATTTCGATGTAATATCCCAATTTTCTTATATATGACTAATTAATTATTCTTCCTTGAGGCCGGGATTTGATAGTGTTTCAGCTGTCAGCGGACCAAATTCTGCACCAAAATGTGCAGTGATTGTTTTTGTCAATTCAAAAGGTGGTGGTCAGCTGGGTGGGGATCTTCTCGTAAAATATCGTTCTCTTCTTGGTGAATAACAGGTAACTGGTATTCCGATGCAATTAGGGACGTACTTGTGGGTGAACTATACTTGTACAGTTGCAGTTAGGGACATCTAATATTCAGGTTTATGATCTTGGGTAAGAGTCTCCTGATATAGTTGTTGGAAACAAAGTTTCAATTTGATTTTCCGGCAAACATTCCGATCGATTATAGTAATCAAATCGGTTCATGTGTATGTCCGTTGTGTTCACCTTTTCGAGAACTACAACTTAGGGTATACACTTATAAAAATCAATCAAATATTGAATGAGATAATAGCACTTAAAGATGTTACAAAATATATAATTAATATATCGAGTACCATATCGCTCACACTTGAACGAATGTGACTCTTTATATATTTGGAAATGAATGCTTAAGGTGTGGCATTGGGTCATCACTTAACGTGTAGTGGGGAAACCAGCAAACCAGCTCGGACGGCACGACTCGGTTCGGTCTGGTCTGGTCAATTTTATGAAATATAATCTACAATGAACTATGAATGTAAACTTTTGTCCATTCACCTATGCATCCCTAGTATAACATATTGTTTTTGCATTTCAACAATCTTAACTTTTTATGAATCTGCTATCAAAATTTCCAAGACATGATTATTTAGGTCGACATATTACGTTGTGAAGAAGCTTATTCTTTTTCTTGAAATTTTTCTATCAACCTCTTCCAATTTCCATATTAGTTATAGATTACAGTATGTTTGAAATGTTCCAATGGCATATTAGCAGCAACTTTTAAGGTGAGGTGTGTAAAATGTTTATAGGGGAAGAAGAATCCAGGGACAGATCGTGAGTCTGAAGTCATTTATGGATGAAGTGTTGAATGCAAAGCAGATGAAGATAGCCAAGTAATGTGGCTGATGATCTCTCTTCTTTGAACTTCATTTTTCATATCATGGCAATTGCTGTTTAGATTGCCTCCAGCTTAAAGTCGTATGTTGTCTTCTTTAGTGCTTGAAGATGGATACATAAGTAGAAATCCTAGGATTGAAGATGGATGCATAAGTAGTGATAGTGCTTCATGAAATGAGATGACAT